>WBMZ01002690.1:0-29351 GCA_013400975.1 Atrichornis clamosus | reverse complement strand
GCCCGCCCCGAGCGGCTCCGCCCGCCCCGCGCGGCTCCGCCCGCCGGCACCGAGGGGTGGGGGCACAGCGCGCCCCAGGACCTGCCTGCCTGATGTGTGGGTGCGTGCGTCTCTGTACGTGTGTGTGTTTCGGTGTGTCTGTATCTCTGTCTCTGTGTGTGTCTGTATGTCTGTGTATGTGTGTTTGTGCATGTTTCNTGTCTGTATGTCTGTGTATGTGTGTTTGTGCATGTTTCTGTGTGTGTATCTGTGTGTGTCTGTGTCTCTGTGAGTCTGTGTCTCTGTCTGTGTCTCTGTGAGTCTGTGTCTCTGTCTCTGTATGTGTGTGTCTCTGTGTCTGTGTCTCTATGTGTCTGTGTCTCTGTGTGTGTGTCTCTGTGTGTGTGTGTGTCTGTGTCTCTGTGTCTGTCTCTGTGTGTCTGTGTCTCTGTGTGTCTGTGTCTCTGTATGTCTGTGTCTCTGTATGTGTCTGTATCTGTGTGTGTGTCTGTGTCTCTGTGTCTCTATGAGTCTGCGTGTGTGTGTGTGTGTCTCTGTGTGTCTCTCGCCCAGGACTCCTGTGTCCCCACCTCCTGCCCAGCAGCCCCCGATGGGCAGAAGTGCGCTTTGGTTCCAAGGCACAAGTTCCTCTCCACAACTGGACTGCGCATTTCCGTAAACACAAGCACGAAGATATATGAACAGAGGTGTACAGCGTGCAGTACATTCTTTGTCAGGTGTCAGATGACACCGACTTGGGCGAAGGAGCCAAAGCCCTTGCCTAACCGCACTACGGCTGTGCTCTCTGCACTGCCTAGTTAAGGGAAAGGCAGCTAAACGTGTGTTTATATATGTAAATAGCGGCAGAACACGCTTTTAAAATGAACTACAAAATCTCAAACATGAGAGTTCCAACATATGATCACTTTCCTCTGGTTCAGGAGTTCATCACCATTTTAGCAACTCCATAATGTACACCACAAGCCATGAAGCAAGGCTGCCTTCTCTTCTGAAGGGCCGAAAGCAGCCCCTCACCTTCACTTTTTGGTTTTCCCTTCCTGCAGCCCCACGTCTGCTTTCTCCTCCCCTGCTTTCCCCATACACCTTCCTGCAGCCTCACTTTTCTCCCCACCGTATCTGCACACATTTTTCTGCCAAGTAATGCTTCCAGTCTATGGGCAGCTCTTTTTGGCATGTAGCCAAAATAGGTTAAGGAAGTTCATACAATCACCAACATTTATATGATGATATTTTATATTAGAATGAACAAACATTTTCTCTTTTTGAAGCACTTTTATTAGGAAAAAAAATTATGAAAAAGGTTGTATAACAAATAACATCTCTTAAGTTGGTCAGACTTTCTCAAGTTTAAATTGAAAACCGAGGGTTGGGAGATATTCCCCCACAAAAACAGAACACTTTGTCCAAGTAACAATTTTTTTGTGGTCTTTAGTTTGTTTAGTTTGTTTTGTTTTTTAATAACCAGAATGTCCATGTTCAGAAGTTTTTGCAAGTATCTACATGAAAAGCTATGACTGAATTTCATATCCCAAAGGATCAAGATCCTGGTCCAGAAGTATCAGTGAAGATTCCCTCAACTTCTGTAGAAGCTTTCGGAGTTCTTCTTTTGAAAATACCTAAGAATAAATAATAAAAACCAAATATAACAAAGTTACATTTATTTGTAATGAATAGCACTGATATAAAAGTAGATGGTGGTTAATTAAGTTACTATTTTAAAATGTTATTATTTCTTTCTATCTAAGATAGTGTGATCATCAGGCATTTCAGAATGACATTTAGTAAGGCACAGGAAGTTAGCAGCAGCATCCAAAACCTGAAGGTAGGCTGAAGATAGCTCTGTCTCATTTTGGGGTTGTTTTTCAGGCTATTGTAGGCAAAGAAGGTTAGGGGTAAACTGAACGCTCCAAAACCAAACCTGCTGATACAATGTTCTGGAATGTAATGGAAATTTTAAAAATCAATTACAATTCTACAGCTAAACTTAGAATCATAGAATCATTTAGGCTGGTAAAGGCCTTTAAGATAATAGAGTCCAATCTTAGAAGTTACTTCAATTCAATAGCCCTCATCCAAAAATTAGTAACTGCAGTACGCAGAAGCACTGCTTGTCAAAACACAGGTCATCACCCTCAGTGTTTCCAAGTAAACTCTTCGATTCCTTAAGTCATAACACAAGGAGACCTTTTAGTACTGCAGTGGCTGGGAAGCAATAAAGAAATGTAAGATGTTAAGGAACATATGGTGTCTTCCTCTCTAGATAGAAGCTTTTCCCACAGCCAGCCCACAGAGCTGTTAACCGTAAGCTAAGCTGCCTGCAGCTCTCCCTAACTCACCGTGTAGAGCTTGTGGCGCTCCGAGGCCACCGTGTCAGCCAGGCGCAGGCACTCCTGGTGCTGCCCAGTGCTGTGCAGCACCGTGTGCAGCAGAAAGCACATCATGGGCAGGCACAGCTTCCGCAGCAGAACCATCTGGTGTGCTCGCTCAGGGTCGTCCTCGGCGTCCTTACCAGAGCAGAATATCTTAGCAGCGTTATGAAAACCTACCTCTAACAGGCAACTCAGCAGAAGCACGTAATTAGTAGCGTCAGAGCAGAAAACTGGACTAAGCAGCCTGCAGTGGACTGTCAGATATGATCTGCATGGTAACTAAGGGAGCAAGCTCTAACTGGCACAGCAAGGCCAGGGCAAATTAAACAGGAACACATCAAACTAAACGTGACAAAGATACAACTGGGTACAATCTGTGCTTTGTGGTCTGCGTTGTGATATAAAAATTCATTTTACCTCTCTAACATCAACCATCCATCCTCCATCAACAAACAGCAACACATTGTACATTTTCTCCTTAACATCAGCTGTAAGAGCATCCAAGAGGCCTTTCCAAATGCCATAATCCATCTGGCAAAGAAACAAAAAATAAACTACTGCAGAACAGGATAATTTCCAAGGCTATTTTAAAACAGACTGCAACAGGCAGCGCAGCTCCAATTCAAATTGGAATCTTCAGCCAGTGGCTAAAACTTAAAAGCCTGCATATAACAGCTATTTCCATCCTTGCTTAATTCCCTGTCCAGAGAGTCAGACAGGTTGTTCAGAAGCAAAGCCCCTATAGGAAGATAATTTTAAACAACATATTCTGCCATACTTATAAAACAGATGTTTGTATTATCTGAATACAGTGTATTCACACTGGCCAGACATGCAAAGAGAACTTCTGTCAAAAAGAAACTGCAGCATCTTTTAGAAAACAAAAGGTGATAAATACAAGAATAAAGAGTTAATAGCAAAATCAAGTGCTCAGATTTATTAGTAACACTGACAATCAACACATTATAAGGAATACAATTACATTACATTATTTCATGTAAAGATGAGTCATATTAAAACTCCAGAATTTACTGTGCAGTGGCATTATTATTCTACTGTCTCATACTCCTCAACATAATTTATAACAGACTTCTTAAGCAATATGAAATAGCAGTTTTCTACTCTGTTTCATTAAACTAAGACTGCTTCCAAAGCAAGAACATAAAAGTTTACAGTAAATAAGCTGGACTTCTACCTACCTCATACTTCTTTTCTTTATGTTCATGGGCCACTTTTTCAGTGAAACTTGCTTGTGGTAACAAAGCAGGCTTCTGCGGAGCTGAGTTCATGTGTTTAAACCATTCATTAAAGGTTTCATGGGCTTCCTGGATTGCATAGGAAACAGTGTTTGGATATTTTTGACTCATATAATAACTAGAATATCCTTAAATGCACAGCTTTAATGCATCAAAGAATCAGAAGTTCCATCAAATGGACAAAGCTAAAGTTTCACCACCAAGGCAAAGCCACCATTATTTCTAAACAACTTGGAATAATGCATATTTGAAACTCACCAAATATGCACGAATACATAAATGTTCCCGGATAGCATTGTCATCTTCAGCTGGAAGTGGAGTATCCATTCCCTGTTCTTCCCACTGGTTATATATTTCTGCTATAGAGTCTTGGGGAATCTTCACAAACACATCTTTTGCAGCTTCATGTTTCTTGGATGCTATGAGAATGTGAACTAGGTATCAATAGGTTTGCGATTTTCATCTCTTATCTTAAGCTGACAAACCCATGCTTTTTAATAGACCAGATTCAAAGTTATATCAAATGCAGTGCCAATGAGAACAAAACCAACATTTAAAATAAGTCTACAATATTTGTGAAGCTTAGTACCCAAGAACTTCCTCATGATTGCATTGCTTTGCTTAAGTGCTTCTGCCCTCTGTGCAGGATCGAATACGAGCCAGTCAATTACATCTATTTTCAGCTGATCCGCCTGTAAAAACCAACACAGAGACTCACTACCATTTCAAACATACAGCTGATGTTACACACATTAAATCTGGTCAGGGAAATACACAAGTTTGGAAAGCATTACAGCACAGTAACAAGGATCACTTTATTTAAAAGCTTAGAAAACGAACTCTGCATCTAGAATAATAAAAAGATTAATTTCTAAGTGTTCCCAAGATATTCAGAGCATCATCTCCCAAAATTTTTAATGGATTATGATGTATTTTCCTCAAATTTTAATATGAATACACTGTGCAAGCACGTTTTATGGAGCCCTTACTATAATCTTCAGGGGTGCCATCAGCCCGCACCCACAGTTTTTCAACTCTTGTGTTAGATAAACTACCTTTTTGTCTTAGGGAGCTTAAACTTTGTACTGAACAGCAAAATAATTGCCACAAAATTGCAAATGATCAGTTGCTTTCTAAACAGCACTTTGAATACAGGCTATTAACAGTACCTCGCTGTCCCTAAAGCACTGAGTTGGATGCAACCAAAGCTCAAGTGCCATGACAAGGAAACTGTCAGTAGTCAGTGTCTGCTGTAGCTAGAAATGTCACTTGAGCATGCTAAAAGGTACATCTGAGATCCAAAGTATTAATCCTCATAAATCGTAGAGGTTCCAATAACACCCTACTCTCAACTACAACACAGGTTGCTGCAGTCAGTTAATGGGCTTTATCTTCACTGGATGTTTGTATACAGGCACAGCTGCTGAGCAACACATACGCAAAGATCAAGAAGTAGAAACAGAAGTTACAGATTTGTGCAATATCCTCACTTGGTCACATTAAAAGTTTATTTCCCTCACAGGTTTTTCAAGGCAATTTTTACCATCGTTTAAAGAAAACTATGGCTCATACATGGTCAAAGACTCCACAGTTGATTGCAAGCTGGAGTATCTGGAAGTACTCACCTCAGTTGTGCCTGTGTCTAGCACATGGTCATGGTGACTGAATTCACCAGCATCCTTCTTGCGGATGTTTTCAACAACAGTTTTTGTTATGGTTGCCACGTCCAGACCTGGGTTAAAATAGAACTCTCTAAGAACTATCATGAATTCAAACTTGACACAAAATGAATTTCAGACTCCTGTTGTTGATCTTATTCCTTACTACTAGTAATTCTTATCCGTCTGTTCACACACACATTCCCAGAGAAAATTATAAGCTTTTGAGCTATGTAATTTACTGTGGGTATTTTACAAGAATGATATTTGATATAACAGAGAATATCCAATATGAGAAGAAGAATAAGACAACTAATAAGTTTTTCAGTCTGTGTTGAGGACCAGCATATAGATATATTTGCTAAGATCCTACTGATTCCTACAGTTCCAACAGCAAGCCTGATTTGACAGGAATGTACCAGGAAAAGCTCAGAATAGTTCTTTTGCAGATGCTTAGGCAGGATGTTTTATTTTTGAAACCTTAGCCCAGTTTAAAAAAAAAAAGATTGCAAAATGACTGAAGATAAGTTAAGACACTGAAATCTGCAGTAAATGTATTCCTTTGTGAATTCTGAGTGGCACAGAGGCATTGTCAAGCAATGGGCAGTGTACTGCTTCATTGTAATCCCTTCTAGTTTGATGTACAGGCCTGGAAGGAAGCTTACAATTAATGTGGCCAACGCACCATGTCTAAGAAAAAGCACTACAAATAGGAGAAAAAAATTAAGATACTCATCCTTCCTAAATCCACAACAGGTATGTATTTTAATATTAGTTCTCTGAAATAATATGATCATGTCAAGCTTCAGAACATGTATTTGAGACAGGCAGCTGGCATTTACTTCCTGGTATGTTTGGACATAATCCAGAAGCCAGTGATATTAATCAATTCCAAGTTAGTGAAAACACACCTATATACCCACTTGAGGAAGTGATCAGCAAATTAATTTTATTTAACTGAAAAACAGAGAGACACAGGAAGGAAAAAATATATTCATAGCTAGGTGTTAGAGCAAAAACTACTGAAAGACCAAATAACCCAGGATATAAAATGGTCATTGGAGTATCAGGGTCTCTCACCTGCATCTTTTGCTAACTCGAGGCAGTGGTGGCGTTGATCGCTCTCAGTAACATCTTCCAGAAACAGAGCGTACTGGGCAACAGCGAGCTCTGGGGGCAGGTGGCTGACATAAAATGCTATTAAATCTGTGTGCTTCTCTGATACCAACCGCTGCAGAGCATGAACCAAACACGTGGAATGAGAAGCAAATATGTAAGAAACAAATATACAGAAGACACCCACTAATACACAAATATATATATAATATATACACAGCTATATTCCTTCATGTAAACACCTAAGTGTGTTTGCACTGAAGTAAAAACATGTATTAGGTAAAACCAAAGATGCATAACAAATTTCTGATTAATTAGTTTTGATATAGGAAGATTTCACTCAGCTTCTAAACAAGGATCAATAAAACCATCTCCTATTTAAGCACTACTGACAGAACCTCTGCATATTAGGCAAGCTCCCACGTATCTCTGGAGAAGAGAGCATTAGCTGCATCATAGCTCTTTTCATCCTGTAACCTTAAGTCTCCTTTTCTTCCTCCTTTAAATCTAAATTACATTAGAGAAAACAAAGTATATTTCTGAAAGCTTACCTGAATGTAGGTCTTTAGGACTTCAACAGAAACCTCCTCCTTATTGCAAACAAATATAAATTCAATTTTAAATCAGATAATGTGGAATATAAAGGATACTTTACAGGCTATCACTATGAAAACAGAGACAAGGTTATTTGCTTATTCCTGCTTCAGTAATTTACACAAATAGGCTCAACTGGAAGAACTGTTTCTCTTGGAGCATGATTTAAAAAGTATGTCTTCTGACTCAAAGATTTAGTGTTCAAGGATTTTCTTTTTCAGCAACTGGATAATATAGTCTTTGGTCTAACTGCAATGTTACTTTTTACATGTTTTTTAAATCTTTCCATTTTACCATTTTAAAAAAATTAATAAACAAAATGTCAGGCACACAGATTACTATTGCACTGTACTACATGCACTGCTTTATTATAGAAAATTCTAATCTAACAGGGTATAAATATGGCTTGTGTAATAGCCTGTATTAAACAACCAAAGTGTAGTCCAAGCACCTGAAACTGCTTTAGCCAAGACTCAAGTGTTTGTTACTGTCAAGAATTATCATTTAAGTTTTACATGTGTAAATTGAAGATCTTCATCTAAGCATATACCTATATGAATTGTATACAATCAACAAAAAATAAACATCATAAAAGCTTGCACATCTGCCTCTTCCCCCTGAAGCCTACTGAGGGTTGATCAAGTAATCATACAGTAAATGTACCTACTCCAAAACTGCAAAGGCAGAATCAACAGTTACAATTGAATTAATGTAGGAAATTGCACCTTTTTTGTCCTCTCTGTTAAACATATGCTAATGGCTAGTTCTACTACACTTTAGCTTAAAGACTGACTCTATCAAATTTTGAATCTGGCTAAAAAATTAGTATGTATACATACATACACATGTTCCTCTTATTTAGCTAAATGTTAACTGACTTCAAAACACATTTCAACAAGGGAATGAAGCAATGATTAGAGGTATGAATAAACATAGTAACTCAGAGCTGTATTTAAATAATCTAATGAAAACACACATTTGTCTTTTGCCAGAAGAGGTTACATTCAGAAATTTATTTGATACATAAGGGCTTCTAAATTTTAAAACAGTAGAAGATGAGAGCTTCTAGTTACTTGTGATTTCCTCAGAAAAGAGTAATTACAGCTATGACCCATCTGCATATTTAGCATAAATAGGCTAGGTAAATAGATAGTAGGCTATACTTAGTTCATACTTTGAGATAATATGAAAGTTTCAGCTAGTCCTAATTTACCTCAAGGAAAAGCATTCATGAGCTTACAGCAACAATAAGTACAGTTCCAACAACTGTCTATGAGAACAGGTTATGTTCAAGACATCTTGGCTGCTATGAGAAAGCCGAACACTGAAGTTTGAGTCAGGACCTTCTCAATAAAGGCCTTCCGAGCAGAATCCACCATCCTCAAAAAAACCACTTTAAGCTCAACTGGAGGGGAGGAGGATGCTCTTTTCTCCTTTAGGATCCAAGGTCAACAAATACATTCTTTAAGAATGCACCTCCTCATCAGCCTGGTAGTAAGTTACCATCACTCTATGTTGTCTGTATTTGCACACAATCATTTCTACTTCAAAGACTGGCTGCTGCTATGACAACAAATCCACTACAAATGAACTCACCTTAGTCTGCATACCCAAAGTGCGGAAAAACAGGATAAGATGTGTCATGAAACGAAGGAGGTGTCCTGGGAGCACACTTCTGTCTTTGGAAAGCCACCTGCTGAATTCTTCCATCAAACCTGTAACCACGAAGCAAATGTCTGTATTAGCCAGATCGTGGGCAACAAAAAAACCACCTAAGAAATATTTCAAAATTATGCACTTATTCAACAAATGTAATGTAGCCCCAAAAGTCCAACAAAACAGAACAGCAACCATTTTGCAAAGATGTAGCTGTTTGGCTTAAAACTCTACCATATACATTCTATCCTTTCACAGATGAAGTTACAGCTATAGTCTTGCATGTATCCTTACACGATTTCGTTACTTCTTTGAAAACTACCTTGCATGTCAAACTGCCCCTGCAGTTCTTGATTGGAGCTCAGCTTTAAGGTAGAGTTTGCCTACTGTGTGCTTCTAAAAATCCATTCATAGAGAAGTTTCTGAAAAGGTCACTCGAAATAATGTAGTCAGTTGACAATAGAAAAATCACTTAGAGAAACTCACCATCCACGTCTCCCAGTATAATGAATTTCTGAATCACATGATAGTGTTCCTGATTCTCCTCTATAACTCTCTGGAGATAGAAAAGGAAAGTTCAAACTTTGAATAAAATCTTATAGCATAATGTATGAAGAAAACAAATATAAATAAAGCAAAGGTTCCTCAGGGAAAAAAGCTATCTTAATTCAAAGGGTATTCTTCATGAAGAGCAAGAAAAAAGGCACTTGCTATCTCCATGTGAAATTACAAGAATACTGACAAACTGAAAGAAAGAACCAGAATGTAGATCTGTGCAGTTAATACTTCCATGGAAGACATCCAAGACTGAGGGCTTTTTGCTCTGAAGGGGAGAATAAAGAATGATGTTACAGATAACAGATTTACAGAGTCACAGAGGAAGCAACACTGTGTATAAATCTTTAAAGAAAAGCCCTGTGTAAGTTACTTCAGGAAGAAACTCCACCCTCTCCCCAGATGAATGAATGCATTAATGCATGAAATGCAATCCAAACACACCTGTAAATTTGCTATTTGGTGAGGATTGCACTATGTTGCAATTGCAGATGCAGCTGGGTGTATCTGTGGCTGACTGCATGTCTTTGTTTTAGCAATATGACAAATGCTATGTGTTCATTCCATCAAATCAAAGTAAGTGTAGTTTCAATTTAATCACTGCAAAATTAACTTCTAAATTATATATCCCCATCTTAAAGGAATTAAGTATCTTGGGTGCTAAAAGTAACAAAGCATCACAGTCTGTTTAAGCAAATATACTTTTAAACTTTGAAAGGCCTGTTTTGAAATAGGCACAAAAAGCTCAGATAAAAAAATGGAATGTAAGTAATTTTGAACATTTTATCGAAGTGCTAAATAGTTGATTTACTCTTTCTGCTTTGTATGTCTGACATCATTCGACAGTCATCTGTTTCTTTAGCGCACCCAGCTACTTCGGAAGATACAAGGCAACATAAAACCTGTATTATTTTCACTGTTAAGAGGTGGCAGCATATAGAAAAATCTTTTTCAATTGAGAAATCACACATTATAGAGGTAGAAAATATCAAACAAAACAGTCTGTGCATATTTCAGCATTGCATTAAATACTGCAGTAAACAGTAGAATCCAGTGAAGAGTTAAAAATGGTAAGTAGTGGGGAGAAACACTGCAATTATTACATACCTTTTTGTCTGTTGCTTGAAGCTCTTCAAAAACCTTTTCTGAAGTCCAGCTTCAAAGCAGGAGAGAAAAGACAAAAAACGTTACCTTGAACATTCCAAACAGATCATACAGGATGCTTTGTTGAGTGTAGGAGCATGATCTTGCTTGCAACTTACTTTGTTTCTAAATAATCTCTAGGGAGCTCTTCCATCTCCTCTGCAGTTACTACCGAGGTTCGTATTTCCTGCTCGACCAGAGTGTCCACCATGACCCTGAAATACGCCCAGACAGTGTCTTCCCACGTATCGCAAACGGGAAGAAGCTACGTATACAAACAAGACAGAGCACAAATTATCGAGGGATAGAAAATCACCAGAACAGAGCAACTGTAACTTAGGAACAGATTTTCAGACACCAAAACAGACTAGAAACCATCTTAAACAGCAGCCTTTCCTTTATCAAAGCAGGATGACTGAAAAGTCTATCATATATTTAAGACACATCAGTACTACAAAGAGCATCTCTACTAAAGCAGCAATGTTTGCTATTGTCTTGTTTACCAGATCTTTAAAAGTACAATTAGCAGTCACTGCAATTTTTCTGATGACATCAGATGGTATCACTGTCACCTACGAGAAAGGAAATGCACAGCTATCAAAAACCGCTTAACTAGGAGGCTTGACATACCTGTTTGAGGTTTCCACTCAGGGCTGCATAGATTGCTCTTTCATATCTATTAAACTGCTCCTAAAACAAACAATAAAAACACTCAAACTTCTAATTACAAAGCATTTAAGTTTTCTAATCACTTTACATTTTATTAGAGATTAATCCATTGCAAAACGTTCCATCTAACAGATTCCAAGAAAAGCTAGAAAATCAAAGGACACACAAACAAGGAGCCAAAAGAAGAATAACAAGTGACTTTCCCTTTACTAGCATGCCCTTGTAACTTATCTGAAAAATTTACATTGACCTGGAAACAAAGCAATGTTTTCGTTTTTGCATTCCATTAAGATGAAAGTCTGTGCCAGTGGTTTTACTTTCAACTGGAAATTAACAGGCAGACATTTCCTGAAAGATTGGTGCTGATTGTGTAGATTTCGCACAATACATAAATATGGTATTTCAGAAGTAGTCTTAGAAGCATTAATTGCAAATCCTATAAGCAGCAAACACAGAAGGGGTAGGTTTACTTAAAATCAGAGTTTATTGCAAATCCTATAAGCAGCAAACACAGAAGGGGTAGGTTTACTTAAAATCAGAGTTCAGAAAAGTTCAGATTTATGTATTAATATAAAGCAAACCAGCATTACCTTACCTCTTCAGCCATGCGCCAACAACTTATTTTCCAAATGCACCTGTACGGGTTGCCTTCAACAGGCTCCAGCTCTTTTCCTACATGCAAAGAATAATTTAAAAAAACCAAAACAAAACAAATAAACAAACAGGGGGGAAGGAAAAAGAGAAAAAAGTGTTACTAAAAAAAGAGCATTCAGTAACAGGTAAAGCCTATTTTTTTTGTAACCCAATTTCAATCCCTTTGGAACTCTTCCTAAAGTATTTTGATGCTTTAGACTGGACTGCAAGGTGGCTTTTCTCAGTAGTTTGGTAAATTTGTATCTATAAGTTACAGTAATTTAAAAACTTGACTGCAATCTAGCTTTTAAAAAAATAATGGTTTTGACGGTAACATATCTACAGTGTTTACATTTGGAAAAAAACCCACAATTAAGGAAAAAAAGGAACTTTTATATCTTAAAGAGTAAAAACTTTTTAAAAGTGTCACTGCTTCAGTGCTGCTATTTTGCATGCATCTGCATGGGCATTCAAACCCACATAACAGCAAGTTAGGTAGGCAGACTCAAAACAAAGCTAGGACACTGGTGTAGCATGCGGATAGAAGTGACAGGCTATCAGAATTTGAAAAGTAGGAAAGCATTAAGTCTTTCACACCCAGCTACAGATAAAACTTAGATTAACTCTTAAATTCCTTGCTAAATCCTGCAGTGTCCTAAGCATAGAAGGAAGCAAGATACTGTTATAAATGGGGAACCATGTGCAAGGAACCAAGGAGAAAGGTAGTTTAACAATATTCAAATATTTTAAAAGCATCTCTTTTTCATGTATTTTTACATTTGCTGAACCCTAGTCCTACTATACCTTTCTGAAGCTGGATATATGGTCCAATTTGAGTCTAAAAGCAACATAATGTGTGCTCGGTGGCGTAAGTCACATGTTAAGAAGATACAGACTGAAATATTATATGGAGGTGGAGAAGATCTGTCCAGAACTCTGAGACACCTATTTCCTAGTGATTATGCCTGACTTTAAAAAAGAAAGTGGCTTTAGCATGTTCAAATGGATTAAATGAACTCACATCTGCAACTAAAATAATTTCATATTAGTTTTCACATGCTCAACAGACACGGTAAAATATTTTAGATACCAAAAAAGGCTCACAAGGTGAAAAGAAAGAGCTAATTCTCTTTGCCACAAACAGACACTAAGAGATCTTAGTATTTTTACATCTGTCTCAAATGCACTTTGGAGCAGGTACCTCCATTTATGTTAGGATCATGATACAATTTCCAGCCTTCCAAAGTTGCAGCTCTCCAGGCCTGACCACATCGTTTGCATAAGCGCTGTGCCTGAAAAATAATGCATTTTCTCAGCAACACACTTCAAGGCAGGAAAACCTCCAGCTTCTTCTATAAAAATGTGAATATTATTTTAATAACTAATACATGTAGAGATTCTACGTGAAAAATAAGCACAGAGGATCTTAAAACAACTGAAAGATTTCAAAGTAAATGTCATCAAACTTTTTAGCTTTTCAGACAGTGTTTATAGCAATGTGAGAAATGTGCTACAGCCTAATCTTTGTCAGCCCCTACAGCTGTTATGCATCATTCTGAGAAGTTTAGTGTAAAGCACTGTCCTTTAGCTTAGATGTACAATCCATCTCTTCACACAGTCATCTGCTTTTCCAGTTCACTTACCCTTCTGAACCCCAACTGAAGCTGCAAATATGTATTCATATTGTTCTGCAGCAATATGTTCATGTTCCCATACTATCAGAAAATGAACAGATGTGCACCGTATTGGAACAGAATAAGAGCAAGTAACCTATTCCTAAATTAAGGTCTTTGGCACGAGAATCTCAAGTCCCCTTTCCTCATCATTACTCAAATATTATATATACATGTCTGACAATCCACTGATGATTAGAGAAACAGTTATGAAGTTCTTTAAAGCATTCTGTGTGGCAGTATTTAGTATCAAACCACAACAGTGCAAAAATATTGGCAAAAAACAAAAAAACCCAAACCTACATTTATTCCATAACATCTACTCTACACCCAAAAGTACTTAACTAAAAGCAAGATTTATTAAAATGCTGATTTGGCAGTCAATATTGACAATGAATTGAAAATTGAATCACTACAAGCCAAATTTAAGTAGACATTTTAGTACACAGCTTTTCACAGGCTTTAACAGTAAGATATTTAATGCCTACTTAATTAAAAGTTACGCTACCTCATCTGTCATTCCTGCTCTGATGAGAGTGAAGAGATACTTCAACAACCTCGCATCATCTTCTCGGTCCAAATCATCAAGAGGCAGTTTCTGTCGTATAGGAGCATCTGGATCCTGCAAGGAAAAAAGTCACCACTCATCTACACAATGCCTGTATGTCTCTTCCATTAGTGTCCTGCCCTGGTTTTTAATTTGGAGTGACCTTTTCATGTTGGCACAACAATCTGTACAACCCATGTAATATCAAGCATGATACTTCTCTCATTTCCTCTCTCATTTCTTCTCTCATTTCTTTTATTCCTCTTCTGTTACTGTTCCTATCAGAAGGAGACAATGCAATTCATTTACTCCACTGCCTTGTTATTTGCCCCAAACTTCTCATCTTCCAGCTCTTCTCACCTTCCAATATCCTTTGCCCTTCACCTACCAGACTGTTTCTCCTCCTCCACGTTCTGTCTGAGAAGGCTTTTCACAACAGCTGCACTTGCTTCTATTTAATCCAAACAATACCTCAGATCACTCCCCAATTGAATTAATCTTCTACAACTGCTTTGCTGTCACTGAGGCAGTTCATTACCTCATTCTAAGTCCTTTCTTTCCTTGACTGCTCTCCTATTAACTTTTACTATAGTAGCTCTCAAAGTATTGTGTCAGGACTTGGTTCCATTGTACAACTTAGTTACTGCAAGAAGACAGCATTCCCTTATTTGCAAGGGCTCCCCAACAGTTTTATAAGCTTTTCTGATTAGGAACAAGAGTTTGTTTCAGACATAAAAAGTCATAATAAAGTAATTTATTTCACCAAACGGACTACAAGTACTTGCGATGGGGGGTTGGCGTAGGGAAGTGTTCGCTGAAAGAAAACACAAGTCCACAGTGATTGTGAAAAGAACTTTTGAGGTGCTCTGCCTCACAGTTTCTGTACTCATTTTTAGATACTACAACTACTTCTAGATAGCACAACCATCTAAAAATTGGTGGGAATCTGTGAAGGTAGCATATATGCTCTCTCTAACCCATTTTGAAGCCAAGCCTTATTTTCATATAATACTTACCAACTCTGTTACCAGAGCTCGAGAACTTCCCATGTACGTACTTGACTGTCGCTGCTTCAGGGTATGTAGTGTGTTATCCCTGAAAGCAGTGAAATGTTTCACACAAAAATGAGTTTTCAGCAAGCATCTTTTAATAAGAAAAACATTGAAAGATATATTTTGTTACATGGAATATGGTTACAGAACAGACACTTGGTTTGGTTCAGTTTATCAACGGACTGTCCTACTGTTGTGCAAATGCAACATTTCACAACTATGGTATTAGAATCAATAATTCACAATATTAGAATCAATGTACATATTGTTTATTTCTTTCAAAAGCATCCATTATTTCAATCATTCACGTATTCAACTATAAACTGATTTCTGCATAAGCAAATTTTCCCATCAGCATTCACTATAAAGTCAGTCTAGGACAGAAATTCAACCTAGGATAAACACAGGATTCCAAAAGCCTGCATTCACTGGTCATTAAAAGCAGGTTTATTCCAGGCATCTAGCAAAAAAGGCAGTCTGTGGTCCTTTCTGCCATAAAATTCATCAGTGATGATAAAGGTGACAACAATGGCT
The DNA here is from genome assembly GCA_013400975.1 of Atrichornis clamosus. Taxonomy (NCBI): domain Eukaryota; kingdom Metazoa; phylum Chordata; class Aves; order Passeriformes; family Menuridae; genus Atrichornis; species Atrichornis clamosus. Next base: position 13,896 of record WBMZ01002690.1, on the reverse strand, counting down.
TCTGGTGAAGGGTCAATGACACAAAGTGATGACAAGAACTTAAACAGGCAAAAATTAAAGCCAGACAAAGATTAAATTAAGTTGGTTTGATGGTTTTTCCTTTCATCCTTGCCTCCCAAAAGGCAGTAACTGACCTCTGAGATTTACTTCAGTGGATGGGTAAGAAATCTAAATTTTTACATCTACGAATTTAAAGAAAAGAAGTAAATGAAGTGAACAACTCAAAAAACTCACTTCTTTTCAAGAATGATTCTGTGACTGTGAATCTTACAATTGATGGGAGCATGTATATATAACCAAAGAAAATCTGAACTCACCAATATACTGTTTTTGCATAAAACTCAATATTATCGGAGAAGTCCCCGATTTCGTCCTTAGCAATGCTCTCCAGCCAATCTACCACCAGCTGGAATAAAATTAAACGGCCATTTAAAAACAAACAGGTAACAAATAATTCTTTTACTGCCTTCCTCTCATCTTTGGATCCACTCATTATCTATGTGGCAACCAAAAGGCCAACAGATCCAGGAGACTATTCAGTTTGCATTTTAAGTATCCAATACAAAGGTTGTTGGCATTTGATCTCTATTTCTCGCTGCATGCTGCAGTTTACCACAGTGCTACTTAACAGCTTATTAATCACCATCAACAGTAACAGATGCTGCAAACGGGAACAGCTCTCAGCCTCATCCTCGCCAAACTAGCCTGAAACCTCTCTGATCTTCAGAAACTAAAGAGCATTATTTTTATGAATACAAGTAATAACACACTTGAGTGAATATAAAAAAACAACTACTAGGAACTACCTCAAAAAGCGCATAGTGCATTAGTGTTATAAACATTTCATCTATTTCCATTCTCATATTAAAACCTTTCCATCATACCTGACTTTGTCGAACAAGTGAATCTTTCTGAAACAAGTTGTCTACATTCGTTTTTTCACTAGCTGTTAAAACCTATTTAAGAAAAAGCTGATTATTACTTCATGGAAAAGAGAAAAATACCACAAAATCAGGAATACCAAACCAAACACATACTAATTCATAAACTTGCTACAATTTCAGTTTGCTATCTCTCCCCTCCCCCTTTTTAAAAAATGGATGCCTTAATACAGTTTTGTTTGATCTTTTACATTAAGTTACACTAAAAACTGTAAAAACGAGATTTCGAATAATTCACAAATGTGTGACCACAGAAAGATTCTACACAGTATATTCATTGATTGCATTACTCCACTCATATTATCCTAAATCGCATTTGTTACTTTACATTAAAAAGATGACATCTTTCAAGATCGTACACACATTTAACATTAATAAGCATGAAAAACAAACAAACCAAAAAACCAACCCCAGAGTCTCGATCATTTAATCTGATCTCCTGCATTAATTTAGCTTTCATTAGATTTGCAAAAAAAGAAGAGAACATAAGATGCGTTTTCCTAAAAAACAGGTAGGAGGAGACTGAGGTTTTTTGGCACAACAGTGTTTAACAGCGACAACCTAGCAGTGGGAATCCTAGAGGAAGCTATTTTATGACTGAGAGGAAAGAACTGCGATCATAAATTTTACAAAGGCAGAATCTCTTTACTTATTGTTTTGTCTTCCTAAGCATATTCTGGTAGCAAAGGCTGGAAGTGCTGTATTGACACAGACAAGATAACTATAGCTGTAACAGGAATGCTAGGAGGTTTGGACTTCTCTTGAGATAAACTGGAATCAGGATTGCAAAAGCTACACAGCTTGAGACCATGTGCTCTTCTTTTAGGCAAAACAAAATTCTCTGACCTATGGGAACATTATGGCTATTGATGCAGCTTTTAAAAATAAACAAATAGTTATTTGCAGTGATTTTAGGGCTGTCTTGTGCAGAGCCATGAGTAGGACTCAATTATCCTTGTGGGTCCCTTCCAACTCAGGATGTTTTATGACTTTCCAAGTAAGTGTATGTGGAATACTTAAGGAAACAAAACAAAGAAAAGTTTATAATATTTTTTACACAAGCATTCTCTCTCTAGAACTGAATATTTAGATTTATTCTTCACAATATAGGAAATAATTTAATATTTGTCCTGATAAGAGTTTCATTTTATACTTTCGACTTTTGAGTGGCTGTCATTTTGAGATTGTAAAAATAAAATATAAGCATTAGCCTGTATTTTGCTTATTTAGCTTAAGTCACTTAAAAAAACCCTAGAAGAGTCCATGCTTACTGTGATATCAAATGCAGTTTCATCTTCCAGTGCAGACTGTATTCTGTCTCTAGAAAAAAAAGTGCAAAATGTTAATGATTAAAATAAAGCTGAGAAAATTTAGCAGAATGCATAAGCAAAAATGCTTAAAAAACCTTCACAAAAATTTTCTTAAAAATAACTAGAAGTTGCAAAGGTAGTAAGAATAGTCCTCTTTATAACTTTCATTTCTGTAAATAGGTAACAAATAGACATATCTGTCAGAACCTAGTTCCATAAACAGCTTATTAATAGGTACTTAATTGCTTGATTCCCTATTTATAAACTCATAAAAAGTATATCGAAGAAAGTCACGTCAGTACAAAAACATAATGTGCTTTTCAAAGGAATTACCTATAAAGTGAGGACAGCAGTCTCCAAGTTACCATCTCCTGCTTGAGAAGCCACAAGACACTGGCAGTTTTAGAAAACTTTTGCTGTCCAGGAGTTGCCCGATAAACTATTTTCCCTAGTATATTCACCTGAGGTAAATAAATGTGTACATAGTTAATATTCCCCATCTGTGTATTTTTTTCTAAGCAATTACAGCAATCTTTTCATTATCCTGAATGCTTCCAACAACCAAGTTTGATTAGCATCTCTTCAAAATCGGTAGATGATACTCCACATCATAAATTCCCTGAATTAGTAACAAAAATAACATTAACATGGACTAGAGGATATAAACCAACTGATTTGCTTTGTTTTGCAACACAGTTATACAAACCCAGGATAAAACCAGCTTACATTGAACAATTAAAAAGCACTAAAATGCTGGGATGGAGAGAAGGCAACCACTGGGAAAAAAACCCACCACACACCAAAAATGCACACAAGAAAACCCCAACAAACCACCGAAATCCCCAGCTTTTTTTCCTATATACATCAATTTCAAACATAAAGTTAACCCTACTGGTATTTGTGATAGCACTTATGCATTTATCCATGCCTGAAAGATACTCTTTTCTTTCTAGCTCTGTTAAATGAGGGAACCCATCTTCTGGTTACCATATAATTCAGAGTATCATCAAGAAGAAATTCTACTATCTTTTCCTTTATTTATTATGAAGTAAACTTACACAACAAAGTCTTTTCAATTGGTAGCTAGTTCCAGAGCTCTTACTACTTCCAAAAAGAGCCCCAAAGTCTTACATTTAAGGTGTACCCAATTTGTCAGGCATCAATATATTCCTCCATTTTCAAGTGGGAGGTGAGCAACAGATTTGGAGAAAAGAAAGAAGTGTACCACCATGATGCAAGAGAGGAACACAATCTTCTGTTTCTTTCTATCACCCCTCAGAAAACATGAAGAGTTTATGGCTGCTTGGAACCACTGGGTTGAATCTCAGGGTAGAGCTGAGACACAGTCTGATAGCTCTGGGCTGTCGTCCACCCCAATCCCAAGCCCCATCAGCAGCACCCTTCACTCTACTCTTGTATATCCTTGGCAACATGCCCTCACTTCCACATGGCTTAAAACAACCACTGCATTATTCCCTGACCTTGTAGATGGTATCCATATTCTCAAACAGGAGTTCCATCATCTCACAAAAATTAAGTTCACATTTGTTTTCTTTCACTTGTCTGCACGTAATTGTGCAGACTCATTAAAGATCTCAGCGTTTTCCAACTCAGCCCAACAATAAATTTGCACAAAAGAGGGCTAGCAACCTTCTACCAAGAACACATTCTTGATAAAGCTTAGTCTGTACATTTCTCTTGTGATCAACACTTATTGACAGAAGCATCAGAATTTCTTCCTTTCAAACTGTCAATGCTGCTAATTCTGAACTGTCAGTCAACAATTAGTCAAAAAAAGAACTCTGTCTAAAAGGAGAGACATCTTAAAGCTAATGCTGAGCCCTCTACTCCCAGCTTGTCAGCAATGTATCAGAAAACTTAAAGTATCATAATATGATGATTTTATTTAGTTATATCTGAGAGAAATAAGTACATTTTAATCCATTTTATTAACATTAACAAAACCATCTATACATCTGCTAAGGTATTTATAGCCACTTGACACTTGCAGTGGAATGGCAGTCAGATGACATTTTTAGTATTCAGCAAGCTACACCATGGGTATTCCTGTGCCAAAGTAGTGCTTGAGGAAAGTGAGATGCTACTCAATACTAGTGTTCAGTGACTTGTAAGCTGGAAGATTTAAGGTATGTACGTTAAGCACTGTGACTTCACAGCAACACTGCTTTGGAAGTGAATGTAAGATAAGGTAAATAAAAACCCAAGTAAACTACTTACCTGACTGTTACAAATATTTTCATACTCATCCACGAGATCAAAAATGGTAGTTGATGTATGTTTCAAGAAGGAATGCAGAAAATCTGAATACATGCTCATAGTAGCTAGGACAGATATATGAAGAAACAGGCACAACTCAGTAAAAAAACCCCCACCAGACTACAAAAACATCCTTCTCATGACAAGCCATCTCATCTTTTGCAAATTTAAATGAGTATAATGATGATATGAACTATCCCATGAAGTCAGAAGAACTTATCAACTATGATACAAGACAGACAGAAGCTATGAGCTAAGTCAATCATAAAACTTTTGCTAAATATGCCATCTGCAAGAGTTTTAACAGAAGACTCATTTGTTTATCTCCACAAAACTAATCCAGTTTGCAGCCCATATCACAAGAGTGTCCCATTTGTTCCATCAGGTTCCACAGAAAACACAAACTTGCAAAAGGCCAATGAACTGGAACAGTTTAATTTTCTTAACTTTTAAAACTAGACTGCTTTTGACTAAGAAATACCAGCAAAATAATAGAGAAAATGAAAAAAAAAAAGGAGACATATTTATATCCCCCAAATAAAAATTGGGGTCAGTTATTAGGAAAACCTCAGATTGTCTCACCAGCTTCCCCAGGATCATCCTCACGCAACAATACAGCACTCATAGTGACATCTTCTGCCATGCTGGACACGTCTGCATTCACAAACATTCCTGGCTGCTGAGGCGAGAGTGCCATTGTCCAGCTACTTTCATCCAACTAAAACCACAACAAGAACAAAAAAATAAATACTGATCTCAGATATTACAAGCCTAGCTACACATTTTTTCCTTCTATATAACTGGTATGTGAACAGACAATCCTAAAAAACTAACAGTGAAATAACTGCCTATAAATAATGTGCAACTATGCCTTTAACAAACAGCACTGAAAAGATAAATATTAATTTGGAAAAAGAAAATTCCCATTTTTTTCTGAAAATAACTAAAATAGAAGCTAATCTAGTAAAACCATCTACTTTAGAAGATCATGTATCACTTTTCATCTTTAGACAAATAAATCACCCTAAACCTTCATATTCTATTATGCTAAATGCTTGCTTTCAAAGTAAGTCTTTCAAAGTAAAAAGATAACAACATTGACTATGTTGCAATGCAGCTGTGAAAAGTTAAGCAAAATACTTAAAATTTGAATCAACCATTACCTGTCTTTCAACCTTCTTGGTGAATTGCTCAAAATCATTTGACCAAATGCAGCAATATGTTTAAAATAATAGCAAGTATCAGAATATTAAATGAGGAAAAAAAGACATATCTATATTTTGTGGGGGTTATTTCAGGGGAGGTATTTGGTAACATATCTGACATCAGAGCAGCAAAATGGCTAAAACAGAAGATTGACCATACATATACTGCATTGACACGACAGCTTCCTAGACATGTTTCCATGCCAGCAGTTGCCTTCTCAGCAGCAGTTAATACTATACAAAGACCTAGAGAGGTGCCGTTGGCTTACTCTTTTTCTGGAGGCTTAAAGAGTCCCACTCACACAAGTATAAAAACAGGGAACCAGATGACATTGGTCTGGTAGTCTCTTAAGCACATCTGAAAACTAACTATCCACATATACCTGTTATTCCCTGTTTTATGGCCCAGTTTCTACTCCCAGTATTCCCCTTGCCTCTGTCATTACTGCCCTTTAGCCAGCCAAAACCCAGTGCTATAGCCCTAGCACTGCAGAGTTAAAATAACACAGTTCCAGCAAAATCATATCAGGCCTCTGTGAGAAATACAAAAAGGGCTGATGTGTGTTCTTATCCACCAGCAAGTAAATTTGTATAAGCAAAAGTCCTTTTATGTCACCCACCTCTGAAAGCCTTTGTCTAGTCACAGGTTTCCCCTGCTAATCTAAACTAGATTCAAGTCAGAACACTAAACTATAACCTAAAATGTACTCCACTCGTGAAGCATTAGCTACAAGAGGCTCTGAAAGAGAGAAAAAGTTACTAGTGCTAAGAGCTCTGTATGCATGTCGATCAAGTAGGCCCCAGAAGCTGATAATATATAAAGAAACAAATGGCCTGCATCAAACTACAGAAACAAATGAAAGGGAGAATGAATTAAAGTGTACATAAAGACACCTTAACTTCTTTTGAGTTAATTTAAAAATAAATGGAGATAAAATACTTCAGACGTTCATACTGATAATTTTTCCAATCAGTGTTTCTCCAGACATTGCAGTAGAAAATAATCAATGTCATCTAAAAAGTCATCAGAAGAGCTTGTTCTTTGAAGCCTAAACTTCAACACCCTACTGAAGCCTAACACTGGAGAATGCTAAAATAAGAAAAATTCTGAAGTTTTAAATTGCTGACATAGAACAATTATCTCTGAAGAATTTGTAAACAAGCAAAGTCAAGATTTTTGTAGTCACAAGACGGTTTTAAGGACTGTCTTAATACACATGTCTATTATACCTCACTGTATCATCTCAAAGAACAACAGAGTAATAAATAACATCAGCAGTAACCAGAAACAACCATACTAGCAAGCTTGTACCACCCACAGTTTGTCTTTGGAACAAACAACACAGAAACACTGTAAACTCGTAGTTTCTTATGTTTCACAGGGATGAAAGAGAAAAAGATGCTCTAACCATCTTACCATTGACAGATTGCCAAAAAGTCCAGAAGTTGGTAGAATCAGAGGAGATTTCCCTCCTGTTCCCAGGATGGCAGACATATCTGATGGCTTCATGGAGCTCCGAAGTAGTGCAGTACCTGAAAGGGAAAGCAGCTTTCCTGAAAAGAAAAGCTATTTAAAGCCACTATGCTCTATCCAGGAAGTCCAAAAGAAATTTCTAACAGAGACTGAAGTACTTATGAAGTCCAGCAGCATTCCAGATAGAAGCCTGAAAGCAGGTTGTACATATGCACCAAATACACGACATACCTTCAGTTATGAGAGTGCGCTGGTAAACACGCAGGAGCATAAAGAGCAGTACATCATGTCCAGTCACTCTTCCTTGGAAATTGGTCTCTAAACCCTTAAAGCAAAAGGCAACCACAAGTCTGCTCTATCAAGCACTGTATCTGCTCCAGATACTTCTGCACATCAGTCCAGTGCCTACTGTTCCCAGTGTCGCTGTTGAACCACTGGCAGAGCGAAAGAACCAGACAAGTTCGGGTGAGGCAGAAAATCTGAATTTATTATTTAATTCTAAAACTTATACAGACTTTCCAAAGGTCGTCCGGATTGGGTCAATTCATAAGCCCCCCCTAGGCCGATAGGCCAGGTAGAATGTCCATCTTTCCAGAGACAGTTTTCAATAACATCCAGGCTTTTATCTCTATTTACAAAACATAGAAGGAAGAAGAGAAAAGTTCCCGTGGGAAAGGTCTGTGTTACCACATTCCCAGGAATATGTGGCCCACGTTAACAGTGCTCTGGAAGATGATAAATGCCACATCCTCGACAACAGGAGATCCACCACAACAGACCTTCCTACAAACCAAAGATCACAGAATCGGCATAGAGAGAATAGCTGCTTTGGCCCCCTTATGAATCACAAACAGCTTTGGACACCACCTAAAAATACTGATTGCATCAAGACAGTGACAGACAGGAGCTGTGTCAATAGTGGTAAAGATGGAATGATAGAGTCCCAACATTTTCTGAGTAAATTTGGTGAGAGGACTTCCTGTACAACTCTCAACAGCAGTTCCTAATTTCAGTCAGCACTGAGATCATTAATATTTCTTTTTGGATTTGAGGACTGCTGGAATTAGAGGCATGAAAAATGCCCACAACAGCATATACAACCACAAAATAAAGCATGTGTCCAGGTTCTCCATCAGATTCCATTCAGTTTAGATGCAGAAAATCAAATGCCTATGGCACCTTTTTTTTTTTCTCCAGTGTCTAAGGTAACAGAAAAATAGAACATGCAGCCATTCTCTTGGAGCTTGATGGAAAAGACTGACTAGATGATTACAAAAAAGAGAAATCCCTTACATGAATGCCTGCATGATGACAAAATAGAGATGACAGGAAGAGACTGTGACGGGGAAGGGGAGGTGATGACATGGAAATGTAAGAAATGGGCATGTTTCTTTATTTCAGCCACAACTAGTGATAGAGGCACTAAGAAGATTGCAGAGCTTTCCACAGTACGTTTAGCATGAAGTCAACACCAAGACCAACAATGCTGACACACAAGCAGCTTGTGCTCAAGACGAAGGCTGATGCTGACAGCATTTATCTTTGCTGCTGGCCAAAATAGAAGCCAATAGATAGCACACTAAACAAGAACAAGCAGAGGCTACACAAAACTTGTCACAAATCCTGAGAAATCATGAAGAATTGGTCTCTCTGGAGCTTCGTATCTTTCCACAAGTACCAGTTAGGGAGGAATCCCCAAACACGCTCCTAATTTGGGTCCACTGATGCAGAACATGGAATGAGATTGGAAAGTTTCAGGGCAACCTGACTCTAGCCACCATGTGTGGTTCCACAGCCCTTCTGTAAGGTGTGCTATCTAATTTCTTCTCCTGCTAGTGGAGAGGGAAATAATTCACTGATGCAAGCAATAAATACATCTGCAGAAAGGTCAGCAACAGAGTTAAGCTGTCACAAAAAGAAAGACGGAAAAATATCTGAAGAGACACTACATGACAGACAATCTTGAAGACCTAAAAGCTACCACAAAATCAAAAGAACGCTGCAAAACAGAAGCAAACACAACAAACTGCTGGCTAAGGCAAGAATCAGTTTTAATATGACACTTGAGAGAAACTTAAAAGATACTGGACATGTTCTTGTGCCAAACCATGAAAATTAAGCTCAAATCCACTCTAAAAACTAAAAGGAAAAAATTCATTGTTGTTCAGCAATAGCATAAGGGAGTAATTGATGAACATAAAAGTTGACTATTACTAGGTGTTTTTTTCCATATTCAGAAATGTGTTTAACTTCAAAATCACAGAATCACCATGTAGCTTAGTGTATTGGGTTTGCATGGCAAGGTTTTGGTAGCAAGGGTGACTTCTGTGAGAAGTTTCCAGATGCTTTCCCCATGTCTGGCAGAGCCAGTGCCAGACAGCTCCAGGACAGACCCACTGCTGGCCCATCAGTGATGGTGGCAGCACCTCTGGGATAACAGATTTAAAGGGGGAAAAACTGCTGGGGGAACTGCAGCAGCAGAGAGAGGAGTGACAACATGTGAGAGCGACAACTCTGCAGACACCAAGGGAAGTGAGGAAGGAGGGGGAGGAGGTGCCCCAGGTGCAAAAGCAGATTCCTCAGCAGCCCATGGTGAAGACCACGGTGAACCAGGCTGTTCCCCTGCAGCCCATGGAGGGCCACAGGGATGCAGAGATCCACCTGCAGCCCATGGAGAATCCCACACCAGAGCAGGTGCATGCCAGAAGGAGGCTATGACCTCGTGGGAAGCCTGTGCTGGAGCTGGCTCTTGACAGGACCTGTGGTCCTGTGGAGAGCAGAGCCCACACTGGAGTAGATTTGCTGATAGGACTTGTGAACCCACGGGGGACCCACACTCGAGCACTTTGTAAAGAACTACAGACCATGAGAAGGTCTCACACTGGAGAAGTCCATGGAGGACTGTCTCCTGTGGGAAAGACCCCACACTGAGCACGGGAAGAGTATGAGGAGTCCTCCTGCTGAGGAGAAGAATTGGCAGAGACAACATGTCATGAACTGACCACAGTCCCCATTCCTCATCCCCCTGCACTGCTGGTGGTAGAGGAGGTAGAAAATGTGGGAGTAAAGTTCAGCCAAGTAAGAGGGAGGGGTGGGAGGAAGGTATTTTTAAGTTTTGGGTTTATTTCTCATTACTGTACTCTGATATATTTGGCAATAAATTAATTTCCTCAGGTTGTGTCTGTTTTGTCTGTGACAGTAATGGGTGAATGATCTCTCCCTGTCCTTATCGTTACCCATGAGCCTTTCATTACATTTTCTCCCTACCTTGTCCTGCCTGATACGAGGAATGACAGAGAAGGTGGGCACTTGGCATTTAGCCAGGATCAATCCACTACACTGAGTTTGGAAGACACCTCTGGAGATCATCTGCTCCAATCCCCCTGCCCAAAGGTGTGTCAACCAGAAAAGGTTGCTCAGGACCTTGTCCAGACTTGGTTTTCTCCAAGGACAGACTCCAGAGACTGTCTGGGTAACTGCCATTACAGCAAAAAAGTTTTTCTTAATGTTTTAACGAATTCTCTGTTAATATGCTGTTGTGCCTATTGCCTCTTCTCTTTTCACTGGGCACCACCAAGAAAAACCTGGCTCTTTTTACTCCCTCTCATCAAGTATTTATATATATTCACAAGATCCCCCAATCTCTTTTCCAGGCTAAACAATCCCAGTTCTCCTAATTCTCTCCTCATGTCAGACACTTCAACCCACTAATCAACTTTGTGGGTCTTCACTGGACCCATTACAGCATGTCCATGTCCTTCTAATTAATTGTTATTCATTATTAAGCACAAGCACATAAATTCTTTAGCTAAATAGTAAGAAAGCAAGCAATCTTACCTGGCTGGTGAAGCAATGAATTAGGAGTTCGGGAAAGAAACTGGCTTTTTGGTGTCACGTTTCCAAGACTGTCATCCAGGGATGTAAGAACTGATTAATAAACAAGTTAAGAAGCATTCTCCTAAACACACTTTTGGGTCTATTCTAAATGATTGTGACTACTTGGAAAGGAAAACTATTTTGTCATAGCTCAAATGCTAAGAAAATTACACATCTTGTCTTTCAGAGTAAAACAGGAAGTCCCATTCTTCCAGCCTGAGTCCATTCTAACCCAGCTTGAGTTAGGTCACAAAATGTTTCACAAGAACTTTAAAAGTTGAAGGGTTAAACGGGACACCACAAAGCAAAGTTCAGAAGTATGAACACAACAGGTCAGGGACTCCTCACAACGGCTCTGATCAAAGAGAATCCTTTTGCCCCATGAGGAGTTGCTTTACACTACATCAACCATTACAAGAAAATCTGAGTCTGAATACTTTGTATAAAACATTCTCTCTCTCAGTTCCAGGTGCTCTGTTGTTCTACTTTTCTTCTTCCTGTCAGCAACCAGGTTCAGTGCTCTAAGTAAAATTTACTAAGAAGTACTTGCATAAAAGTTTCAGTAGCCCATGTTATTAGTGTTCAGAAATATCTGAACAATATAATCAGGGCCAATATCTCACTAGCTTTATTTTAGATGCAAAAACCAGAAGAACAAACAAATGTACTGGATTCCTTTGCTATCATAACCATAAAAATACCATTATCTTAGCTGTCAAACTGCTTGGGGGAGCTGTCAAACTTGCAAAAAATCAGGGGAGAAATTTTGATGGAAATTTAAATCTATGTGTGTGCACTACTCTCACTATTACAGTAGATGGAAAGTTAAGATACACTGAATCATCACAATACTCTGATAACACAATACCTGCAAAAGAGCGTAAAACCATAAAATTAAGATATAATGAAAACTTCATTCTCTTTTCAAAAAATTCAGCTATGGCTCACATAGTTCTCTGGGTGGACAACCACCTGAGTTCATATGCCCGGGAAAAAGTGTAAAACATCACTCTATATAAACACAATGGCACGAGTTTAGGAGACATCAGTGCAACATCTCTCCAATCACATTCAACTCACAATTGAAATAATCAATCCACATATAGTCAAGACTTAACTATGTACACACTTCCATCATCTCTTACTTTCCCTGAAATCTACTGAATAATCTTTCCCCAGTCATCACTCCAACAGCTCTGACCTGGTTTGAGACTCCAGTGTGGAGAAAAGGAAGGGAGGCAGAAGACCCAATTCAGAGAAAATACTACTCTGTGAAAATACAAAGAATTTGTTTAAGAAAAGACTGGATGTGGCACTTAGTGCCATGGTCTAGTTGACAAGGTGGTGTTAGGTCATAGGTTGGACTTCAGGAACTTAAACGTCTTTTCCAAGCTAGTTGATTCTGTGATCTTTTGGCTTATCTCTAAGTTCTTCTGTAAAGGCCAAGTAATGTACCATGCTGCTGAAAATGCAGTATGTGTCTAAATGAAACTCATCTAGATTTCCTAGTCAGACTCTCAGCCAGTCATTAATATCACTCCCTCATAGTTTTCAGATATTGCAATTACAGTTTTGGTTTTGAACTTTTCTCCTTCTTAATGCATGAAAATATCACAAAGAAAACAAAACTGACTACAGAAAGAGAAAATACGCAACAGCTCAACAGCAGAATTTTGACTGCAAAATACCTCAGAAATCACATAAGATTTTCAAATTACATTCATACAGTCTTAATTTTTAAAGGGGTATAAAAAACAGAGAGTAACTTATTGTATATTCAGAAACTATTTTCAACATGCTTGAAATCAAAGCAGTACTAAAAATATACACACTCGGTGAACACTGCAAGTTAAAAATTTTTTACAGAAAAAGGATACTAGAAACTCTCTTCTGAGAGCCTTGCTTCCGTCCAGGTCTGGCCATCTCTGTACCATGGGGGGATGGCATGTCTTCAAAACCATTTCTAGAAAACAGTAACATAGACAAAAAGCAAGCAAGTGAATTCAATCAAGGCCTACAACATCTTACTGTTATGCCAAAGTAACTCCATAACCAGGAAACTTAAAGTGTTAAGTCATCTCCAATCCTACTACTTATGTCCAGCTTCCTCCACAGAAATCCAGCATTTCTTATCAGCTCAGGGAAACGAGCTTGCCTGAAAACCCAGACTTTGTTCGTCCTACACCACAACCTACATTTTATTGCTAAAAAGAAAAAAAAAAATGCTAGGAAGAGGTGCAACAGTATAAAATTGAATTTCGAACTGAAAAATTCAGTTGAAAGAATGGCATGATTTCACTATTTCATTTTTGTCTTCGGATACACGCAACCACCGTAGATTGGGAAAGCTCACGTGTCTAGCAGAAGGGAACCCATTCCCAGTTACTCGGAGGCAGAGGAGCCGCTCCCAGTGGGCTGTGGAGGCACCGCGGCGATACCTCAGCAGGCCAGGCAAAGGCCCGGGCCCGCGACGCCTGAGCAAGACACACCTCTCGGTTAATCCAAAAATACGCTCAAGAAGCCATAGCCAGACTTAAAGCTCCCGGGTGACAAGCAGCCCCCGGGACGCTTCGAAGCCGCTGCAGGCCCGCTGCGTTCCGCAGCCCGCACCGTGCGCACTGGCTGCCCGCCGCCGGGGCGCGTCTCGTACCACGGCGCGGCGCCGGGTCGGGGCGCTCCGGCCGCCGCCGTCCCTCACCTGTCCATGGCGGCGGCCCCGGCGCGGCTCAGCCCCAGCTCAGCCTCAGCTCAGCCTTCCCGCCCCCGCCAGCGCCGGCCCGCGGCCCGGAAGGACACGGGCGCCTTCCGCCCGC
>WBMZ01002688.1:0-102939 GCA_013400975.1 Atrichornis clamosus | reverse complement strand
GGCGGGGAGGCGGGGAGCGGCGGGGCCGCGGCTGGCTGCAGCGGCGGGCGCGGAGCCCAGAGCGGGCGCGGCGGAGCATCCTCGGGCATCGCGGCTCCGGTGCGGGCCGCCTCCCCCGCAGCTCCCGGCCTCCTATGGGCGGTGCCGGCGCCCCGGCCCCCTCACGCCCGTCCCGCTCGGCGTTAGCATGGGCACGGTGCTCTCCCTCTCCCCCGCCGCCTCCTCGGGCAAGGGCGGCGGCGGCGGGGGGCTGCTGGCCGACAAGGTGCCGGGGAGGGTGCCGGGCAAGGGCGAGGGCCGGCTGAAGCGCCCCGGCGTGCTCATCTCGGCGCTCACCTGGAAGCGGCTGGTGGCCGCCTCGGCCAAGAAGAAGAAGAGCACCAAGAAGGTGACGCCGAAGCCCGGCGGCGGGGCCCCGGCGGGGGGCCCGGGCCAGCCCGACCCGCTAGTGGTGCAGCGCAACCGCGAGAACTTGCGTAAGTCGGTGGTGGGGCCGGCCGACGGCGCCAAGCAGGGCCCGCTGGCCGTGCCGGTGCCCACCGTGCCCTCGGCGCCGCAGGAGCTGCACCCCGGTTCCGGCGGGGGAAAGCCGCCACCGCCGCCGGCTGGCAGCCGCCCCCCGGGGTCTCCGCGCCGCGTGGTGGTGCAGGCGTCCACCGGCGAGCTGCTGCGCTGCTTGGGGGACTTCGTGTGCCGCCGCTGCTACCGCCTGAAGGAGCTGAGCCCCGGAGAGCTCATCTCCTGGTTCCGCAGCGTGGACCGCTCGCTCTTGCTGCAGGGCTGGCAGGACCAGGGCTTCATCACCCCGGCCAACCTGGTGTTCGTCTACCTGCTGTGCCGGGAAGCGCTGCGGGGCGAAGACATTGGGAGCCAGGCCGAGCTGCAGGCCGCCTTCCTCACCTGCCTCTATCTCGCCTACTCCTACATGGGCAACGAGATCTCCTACCCGCTCAAGCCCTTCCTGGTGGAGGGAGACAAGGGGCGCTTCTGGGAGCGCTGCCTGGGCATCATCCAGCGCCTCAGCGCCAAGATGCTGCGAATCAACGCGGACCCGCACTACTTCACGCAACTCTTCCAGGACCTCAAGAGCGAGGGCGAGGGCGGAGACGGGTCCAAGCACTGGACGATCAGCCTGGACCGTTAGGGAGGTACCAGGCCCCCGGCGCCGGGGGCGGAAGGGGCTGCGCACCGAGGGGCGGGGGAGGCGAAGGACTGTCGGATTCCCCCCCCCTCCCGCCACGTCCTCCTCGCTTTTTCCCCTCTCTGGCCATCAGTTCCACGGAGACGCTGCTTGGACCCTCCCTGCTCCGGATCCGGCCGCCTTCCTCCCCCGCCTCCAACCCCAGCTGGGGGCTGCACTCCGGAACGCCGAGGCGGCAGCGAAGATCGGGGAGGGGGAGTGGTGTCCCTCCTACCTTCGCGATCGGGGGGAGGGGGAGGCTGCGGAGGAGCGGAGGCTCCTGGATGCGTTTTCTCTAGAAAAAGGGGGTGAAAAAATGGATGTGGGGGCCAGGGGCAGGAGGGTTCGGGGGGGATTCGGGGGTGAGGCGGGTGCCCCAGGCAGAGGGTGCATGTGCGAAGGAGCCCCCCGGCGTGGGCACAACCGCCCCGCCCCGCCGCGGCGGTCCCGGTGCTGTCCGTGGTGCTGGAGCTGCCGCGCCTGAGCAGACAAAGGCGGGGATGCGGGCAAGACTGGGTGGGCTTCTGTGTTGTGGGTGATGCCTTCCCCCCACCCCTCGCCCACGTGTGGTATATGGGCACCCCCCAGAATGGGCGACGCTGCCCCTCACCCCGGGGAAGCCGCCCACATGCCCCTTTGTTTGAGCCGCTGGGGGGGGGCGCCCACTCTCCTCCCCGTGAGTAAATACCTACCCCCGGTGTGCCCCCCAAAACAGGGGGTGATGCCTCCCCCCACCTTGGCTTGCTGTGGGGAGAGGGGTCCGTGCCAGAGGAGGCCTAGGGAGCCCAGATGGAGGGGGCCTGCTATGGGAAGGGGGTCTCATCTCCTCTTGCTTTGCTTCACTGGAGAATAAAGAGGTGGCCTGGATGGGCCTGGTGGTGGCTCCTGGACTTGCTGGGCTGTGGGGTGCTGCAAGGGCTATTGGGGAAGCACCCCAAGCTCCTCGTCATGGCCTGCTCCTCCCCAAGAGGGATGGGGGGTCCTAGTTCCCTAAGGGGGTTTTACTCCCCAGTGTGAGTTAGGGATCAGAATTTCACCCCTCTTTGTTCCCAAGGCCAGTCCCCCTGAATGTCTCTCGGTCCCTTGTGAGCTCTCCTGGCCTCCTTCATTCCAGATGGAAATGCCTGCTGCCTGTCTGCCGCACCAAATTTAAACAGGATGTCACAGTTCATGTCATCTCCATTTTTTTAAATTTAGTTTTATTTTTCCTGGACCTATGTCCTCCCCTTACCTCCTTCCTCCCTCTCTCTGCTCTGCAGGGCTGGGCTTCCTTACCTGGCAGCACCAGGCTGTGGGAGCTGTGCTGCTAGCCCTGTTACTAGCTCTGTGCTTCTACAGATCCCCACGGAGAGGGGTGGAGAAGGGGAAGGCCTTGCCTTTTTTATAGCTGGTTGCTATGCTTCAGGCTACTGAATTTGCTGGGACTTCTTTAGCAGGAGCCGCAGCGCATGCTCTCTGGTTGGGGTCTGCATCCAGTGCTTCCCAGCCCCTCTGAGCCAGGCATTCGGACTCCCCTCAGTTGGGAAGAGCTGTGCTGGCTGTGCAGGTCATGGAGGGTAAGCTGGATTCTCTCTACCTTTCTGTGCATCAGCAGAGCTGCTAATTAGGCCCAATCTGGCTCGTTCAGGCAAAGCTGTGCTGCCAGGAAGACAGCACAGATGTCCCTGTGACGGGGGCTGACCTGGCAGGGTGCTGTGCAAGGCTTTTCCATGGCTGTGCAAACCCACCAAGACTGATGCTGCTCCCCTCCTCCCTCTCCAATGGATGCTCTTGTCCCTGCCTTTAGATTGACATTCATGTGACCTTGTGGTGAGTTGTCTGGGCCACAGTGCACTCACGACCCAACCCCAAATTTGGCCATATCCACATCTTGTCTTGAAAAAGGTAACTGTAGCTTAAAACGGGTGGAATTGGGGCCTTAGAGCTCCTTTGGGACTGCTAGGAGAGCCCTGACTCTCCCATATCAGCCTTTTGTAGAGAGGGAAATTGAGGCACCGTGAGATGAATCCAGCGAGGTCTACTACATCACAGGGTAACACCCGAGCCATTGGTGCCAGCTTTTTCCACCTTGAGCTGTGGTGTTTGTCCAGTGACCCCTATTCCCAGCCGTGGGTCTTTATTAGAATCTCCTCTCCAGAGCTGAACAACCTCCCAGCACTGGAGGATTTTCCCACCCTGCAGATCTCCTTAGAGACACTCACAGGGTTATTCCAGCTTCAAGCCCCAGCTTTTTAAAATGCTTCCAGCGGCAGTAAGGCCACGTCCTTCCCCTCCTCCCTTGTGTTTCATTGATTAAGAGAGCTAGGCCTCATTGGGGGATTTAGGAAGAGCTAATTGCAGACTGGTAATTGAAGACAGCTTGGAGTCTCTGGAAATGTCAAGGAATGAGAGATGAGCTTAGATGCTCCCATGCATTTAAATATGCATCATCGGCTCAGCCAGAGCCTTACTGAAGGGAGGGAGACATGTCTGGTTTTCCCTCCCCCAGAGGACCTTGGGGAGCTGCTGGGGGGAGTGAGGCAGGGGGAGCACTAATCTTACCTTGCCTAGGAGCATTCTGCTCCCCTCAAGGGAAAGGGGAGGTGGAAGAGAACACAAGCAGGAGTGGGTACTGAGGGTGAGAATCTCAGACAGGCTTGGGAGCTTGACCCTCTTAAAAACTGTGATTTGACCTGCCAGACCCCAGTGCTGCTGCATGATGGATGGTCTGGACTCAGTAGCCAGCTATTGGGCAGCAGCAAAGGGCGTAGACAGAGCTCGTCCCTAGACTTGTGATCCTGCAGCCACCAGTGCTCTTTGAGGAATAGTGAGAGATTGAGACCCTCTCAGGAGGGGCTGGGAAGCCCCCTGTGCTGCCAGCCACAGGGCCCAGCAGTGTCTGGGGCTGCAGGGATGGGAGGACTCCCATCAGGTTTGGGACTCAGAGGTGGAGCAGCAGGGCCAAGTCAATGATCAATCACCATAGGGATCCAGGTGAGAGATCCCAGTCCTTTCCTAGTTTGAAATTCTTCCAGCAGCAACACATCTCCTTTCCCTGCCTCACAGTGGATGCCCCATCTGCTCTACCCTACGTTGCAGCAGGGGAGGTGGGCACAAGCTCCATGGTGCAGCCTGCAGTAGGTTCAGACCCTCCTGCCCCAAGGAGGTCTCTTCCCAGGCCGTAGCATCCTTATCTTCCTTCCCAAAGGTGCATGGGGCTGCTAGAGGTACGCTGGGTGGCACTGGATCCCAAGGATGCGTAGTCACCCATGAAAAGGGGAGTTTCTACCTGGAGTCATGGAAAAGCAGCTCTGTGGGACTTCCCTTGCCTGGCTGCTTTTTCTGTGGAGCAAACTCTATGGGCTAGATGAGCTGGCCATGGCACTGGGGTGTGGAGGAGCAATGGGTGGCTGGAGCAGCCAGGCTGGCAATCCATGCCTCTTCCTGTTGGACAAACAGCAGGAAAGCTGTGTTTTTGCTATTAAGAGTTGTCATTATCCCCCAGAGCGACTTGAGGTGCTCCATGGGGAGGATACTCTTCTGGATGATGGAGACCCAGGACCTGCATGGCTGGTGAAGGACCTGCCTTGACCCAGCTTTCTGCACCATCCTTTCTTTGTTTGCCTGCAAGGATGATGGATATCACGTTCCTCGAGGCAGATGGAAGTGGGAGGTCTCTCTTCTGCCTCTGTGGGAGCTACTCAGACACTGGCTCCATTGCATCTTTGGGCTGTTGCTACTCTGCTGGACTGGGGATGACTTGTGGGTACAGGTTTCTGATCCCCACCCTGTTCCATGGCACTTCAGTCACAGCTGCTAGTGGGGTGTCTGTGGGGGAATAGGTGGGCAAAGTGACCCAGGAGGATGGCAACAAATGGCAGAGTGAGCATGAAGGGTCACAGACTAAATCGGCTGATGAGATTTGTACCCAGGGAGGGGCAGGATGCCACCACAGGGTCTCAAGTGACAGGAGACATGTCCAGCCTGAGTGAGAACCTGCAAGAGCTCTGCTTGTGTTGAGGGTAGCCCAGGGGCAGGCATGAGACTGAGGGAAGTGGGATGGCAGACGGTTTGGTCCCCACTGTAGCCATCAGCCTTGCGTGGCTGATGGGTTTGGGGCTGAGGAGCACAGACTGGGAACAGCTCTGTGCCAGGAAGCTGAGGCAGGTGAGGAAGCGGAACTGTGTACCTTAGAGCCCTGTTATAATGATTAATCATTCTGCTACAGAGCCTGCCAGAGCAGAGGGCTAGGGCTACATAGTCGGGGTCATTACCTCCAGCTAACTAAGAGCTGAGCATGGAGGTTACCCTGTGCTCTGTCCCCTGCCTGTCTCACAGTCCTTTGTCACCTCTGAGGACTCAGCTCCTTGGGGGACAGCCAGGCAGCACCAAGCTGTGACCTGGGGCAGTTGTGAGGAGTCTGCCCCAGCTAGTGAGTGCCCCTTGGGCTGGACATGGGGCTGCTCCCTCATCAGAAGTCCTGCATTAGAGCATAATCTGGCATTAGCACATTAATCCAGTCCTCCCGCTACTCAGCTCCTGCCCTCAGCAAAGTCCAACCCAAGGTCTCAGTGTACAGCTGGGCAGCAGTAGCACCAGAACACTCTCCCTGGCAGCCCTCGATGGGCACCAGAGAACTGCTGGCAGCAGGGCAAGATTTGGGTTTATGGTGGCAGTACAGCTCCAGCCCACAGCACATTGGTCAGGGAGAAAGCAGCATCTTTTGGAAGCTTCACAGTTGGTTCCTTGGAGGGATTTCAAAAGGGGTTTTGGAGCCTGACTGCCTGCACCTGCAGGCTCTGGCTGAGCTACACTAAGTCACGAAGCACTTTTCAGGGAGCTAGGCCAAAAGAAGGTGGTGTCTGGAGAGAGGATGTGAGTCAGCAGCTTGAGGGTAGGGGCCTGAGGAGCCAACACAGCCAGGATGCAGAGAGGACGAAATAGGTGGGAACTGGGAGAGCTGGAGAGGGTGCAGGAGTGGGCAGGAAGGCAGCCCATGTTCCCCAGGGCAGACGTGTCCTGGCTGTGCTGCAAAGGCTCTTCCCAGCATGAGGAATGAAGCAAGTGGCAACGTGACTTCATTAAAAGAGGAGAAGAGCTACTCCATCCCCTCTTTGATCCATTACTGTGGAGCTGGGAGGTTTTGGAGAAGTTGGAGAGGTCCCCCTATCATGTTGGGAAGAGGCTGCAGCCAGAAGAAACCTCTTGCCAGCTAAGCAAAACCAGATACAAATATATATATATATATATATATGTATACATATATTTAGTAGGAAAAAAATCCTTCTGCCTTTAATCACAGGGCAGCAGAAGAAGATGTCACACCATGTGCTCTGCTCCCTCATTCTCCCCAGCACAGGCTGAAGCCCTTTGGGACCGTGTTCCCCATCTCACCCCGCACAGGGCACTTAAGGACTCTCCACAGGTAGGTTGGAAGCCCGTGGATGCACTGGGTGCAGCTGCCAGCCACCTAAAACAGGATCCCCACCAGCTGGTGCACCTCACTGCCAGAAACGGTGCTCTCCCATCTGCCCCCCGGGCTGGGCACCCCGGGACAGGGCCAGGGATGATGTTCCATGGGGAGCTGTTCCGGGCTCAGCCCCGCTTGCCCATTGGCAGGATTTTGCTGCAGTCTGCTCTGAGCCGGTGGTTTTGGTGACTGAAGGAAACTGCAGAAAGCAGCACTGCTGACGGATGGGGCTCTGGGGAGGGGGGAGGCTGGGTTGGGTGAAGGTGGTGCTCTGTTCACCCCTCCGATAAACACAGCATGTCATGAGGGGAGGTGGCTCCCAGTGGGGCCTGGGGATGGGAGCATCCCGAGTTGCTATGGTGACACCGGCTGCATCCTCAAGCAGGCAAGAGCATCACTGGTGCAGTCCCGCATGGGTGTCCCCCCGCCCCCTTCCTTCCTGGCCGCTGTCCCTGGGGAGTGCAGGGCTGGTTCCCGGTTTTTGGCATGGCACCCTGGGGACAGAGCCGTGGGACTGTGCCAGATGAGCTCAGAGTAGAGCAAAGCAAGCCCTCAGCTGCAGCCTGTTGCATTGGGTGTGTGCGGTAGTCCTCCCTCTCCCAAAAAGGTAACTCCCCCTTTTTCCCTGCATGTCCCGCCTCCAATCCAGCAGGGATCCGGATTGCAATGTCGGGAATGAGGGGGGAACTGGACTCACCTGGGCTTCCCTGGTGCAGACACTGGCAGAGAGACAGGGACGGAAAGGGCGGGAAGGGAGGAGCTACTAGTGACCCACATCCCTTAATCCGTGTCCTGCCCTGCGTCATGCAGTTACCT
This sequence comes from Atrichornis clamosus, assembly GCA_013400975.1. Lineage (NCBI taxonomy): Eukaryota > Metazoa > Chordata > Aves > Passeriformes > Menuridae > Atrichornis > Atrichornis clamosus. The sequence continues at coordinate 95,494 of WBMZ01002688.1, read as the reverse complement.
AAGCCCTGGAGCAGGCTTCCCCGGCGGGGACACAGCCCTCTGCCCTGTCTCTGAGGGAGCCGGCTGTGGCCAGTTCTCCCATTTTGCCCTTGCAAAGCCAAGCTCGGGGGCAGGGGATGTCTCCAACCTATCTCGATGCCGGTTGCGTGGGGGTAACTACTCCCCTCCCCTTCACTTCACCTCCTGCTGTCCTTGGGAAACAGGCTGTGCAACACTCAGAGACCCTGGAGGCAGGGACAGCCCTCCACCAGCCCCTGCAACTCCTTTCCTGTACATGGGCTCTCTGCTAGCAGCATCAGTGACCCCCCTCACTTCACAGCCTGAGCCCTCCCCAGAGGACACCCTGACATGAGATCCCACTCCCTTAAGCCGATTAGGGCAGTGAGGATGCATCAGAGCAGATGCCACCAAGGCTATGAGAGTGACCAGACCCTGGAAGAATGCAGAAGTGGCAGCATGGAGCCCCCAGATCTGGCAACTTCTATGACTGGGGCATGAAGGAAGAAGGGCTGGGGGCTGACCACCCCCTCCATGGGCTTCGTAGTTGCATGACTGCCCTTATACAGGCAGTTTGATCCCTGCTGTAAGCCTGGCAGTCTGAGAACAGCATATGTATTCCCTGGAGGTGTGTCTCAAGTAATCCAGAGGCTTCCAGCTCTATCCTATCTCTTGGGAGTTGTAAGAACCAGAGGTGATGCCTGGAGAAAAGGTGATGCAGCAGAGTGGCCACATCCTTCCCACCCAGCCCTGAAGGTATTCTGGCTCAGATGGGAGAGAATTTGCTGTGTTTCCCCTCTTGCCAGCTCCCTTCAGACAGAAGAGGACACAAGTCACAGCACCTCTCTGTTTTATTGAAGACCAATCCCACCCCCCAGCCAGTGCAGAGCTCAGCATGCCCAGCTCTTCTGCATCCACTGGGCCAAAGTCCTGCTCCAGAGGATGGGGGCAGCTCCTTGAACCTGGTGGGAGAGACCCAGGGCTGCCCCCTGGTGCCTGGGACTCCCAGTTCTGCTGTCACCCCTTCTGCTCCACCTCCCACCCTGCCTTGTCCCTGGGGATGGGACACCCCCTTGTCCCTTCCCACTTGTGGAGGGTGTCCCACCAAGCCCTGCGAGAGGCTAAAGCCAGAGTAAAATTGGAACAATAATCTTGGAAGTGGCAAGCAGGACACGGGCTCATGAGCAGGGTCTCGGGGACTGTCTGTGGTGTGATCCTCGGGAACTGGGGAGAGGACAGAGTTGCAAGGGCCAGGCTATGCTGCCTCCAGGCTCTGGCCTTGCCCTGAGGACTGGCAGTGTGTCCCAGGCCTGCCCCTGGCACCTCCAACCCCAGAGCTCTGCCTGGGCATGAGTGAACCCATGAAAAGCATCTGCTCTCCAGTTCAAGGCTGCTCCTGAGATTGAAGGAAGCCATCATCGGCAGGAGGTGTAGGAGGAATGGAAGAAAGGAAGTCTTTGGAGACAAAGGTGAGTGGACCAAGTGGTCAAGGAAGGTCCCCTTTCCTTGTCCCTGCTCAGTGGGACCCTCATTCATGGACACAGCTACCCTGGGGCCCCAGATCCTGACTCCTCTCTGAAGGGAGGGTGGAGGGCAGGCACAGGCTGGGGGCAGAACTAAGGACATTTCATGGAGTGGGCAGCATGTTGCAAAGGAAGGGTGGGGCAGAGTCCCTGCCAGGAGGGGAGCCCATGGTGGTTTCTTCACATCCTGCTCTAGGAATCCATATCTGTTTCCAGTATCACAGATAGTTCCTCATCTTGAATTTAAATGGCTTCTTTCCTCCAGTCACCCACATCAGAAAACCAACCCACCTACCCTGAGAGCACCCCCCACCCCCCACACCACTCCAAATCTGAAAGGGGGCAAGTGAGCGCAGGGCACAGTCCCATCCCCCATCCCTCCCCGCTGAGCTTCCCAACTCCACAGCCCCATGCTGCCAGGGACAAGGAGCATCCACCTGGCACAGCCAAGCCTCTAATGGTAATGATTGTTCATGTTGTTGAGGTGGGAGGCTGCCACAGCACTGAACGGGGTCGAGGGCTGGAGCCCATGCCCGGGGTAGAGGGACGGACTGGAGCCAGGCCAGTAGGAAAAACCAGCTGGTGTCACTCCCGAGGTCATGAGGTTGAGTTTGGAGATGCCCGAGAAGGGCAGTGGTGCCAAGTTGCCCTGAAATTTGTAGAGAGTGTGATCAGGGGTGGCTGGTTGGCACACTTGTGCCAGCCCATGGAAGTCGAACTTGTAGGCATAGCGCTTGCCATGGACCTTGGTCATGATGTTCTTGTCGTAGTAGTAGCGCAGTGCCCGGCTCAGCTTGTCATAATTCATGTTGGGTTTGCTCTTCCGCTCACCCCAGCGCCGCGCCACCTCATCGGGATCGATCAGCTTGAACTCCCCGTTTGTTCCTTCCCAGGCGATGCAGTTCAGGTTGGCCCGGTCCGAAAGCAGCTCCAGCAAGAACTGCCACAGCTGGATCTGCCCGCTGCCTGCAAGGCCAGGCCCCAGAGAGGTTAAAGCTCCCTCCCGGGACACAAGGTGAGGGACAGGATGTGCCCCAATCCCCTTGAATCACTGCTGTGTTGCTACGTCCCACACCCAGGTTTTGGCTGCACATCATTGCATCTTCCCTGCTTTAGACACATCAGATGGTAACAAGGTTATGTCGCCTTTGCAACATCCCTACCCCATCCAGCCCCGCAGGTATGAGGAGGAGAGGATGCCCCTGCACCTTGGGATGGAGTAGGAGTGCTCAGAGGTCAACACGGGTTGCAGTGGGTCTGGATCCAGGGTGTCCACATCCCTCCCACTCACATTCACACACCAGTGAAGATGAATACTTGCTCATTTGTTTTGGTGTGAGGACATAGCCATGTTCTTTTATTGGCAGCCCCAAGAAGGAGATATCTTGGCAGCACCCAGATCTATCTCAACACAAATATTCCCCCCTGCCATGTCTGCTTGAAACTGGGCTGGCATCAGAGCACAGCCCCTGCTCTAGGAACACTGTGCTGTGCACAGATGTCTCCATGGTGAACTGAATTCAGGGTGTAACACTGATCTGAACTACACCCCAGAGAGGCACAGATAGGTGTAAGGGAGGGAGAGATGAGGACAGAGCAGGACCTGCTGTGGTTTTGAATCAGGCATCAATGATGTTCCTTATTTCCAGAGAAAAACTGTCCTCTCTGAGCCATGGCCATTGCAACTGCAGCTTGCATTGAGGAGTGCCCCTCTGCCAGGCTGTGCATACATCGGAGCCCAGCACACCTGGACATGCCCATGGTGAGGCACAAGGACATGCTCCATTGAGTCTGGCCAGAGGTAACCAGAGAAGAGGGTCCCCGGACCTTTGGGCGAGGAGCAGTCCTGCTGCTGGGATTTGGCCTCTCTGCAAAACAGCCCTGCACTTACCTAGGCACCCCACCCTGTCTCCTGCGAGCAGAAACCCCGGCACATGCCTGCTCCTGGTGCCAGCCCTTGCATGCCAGTCTCTTCCCAAAGCAGAGTATGTGTTTTTGCAGTTATCCTTGTGCTTTTCTGCCGTTATTTTGTCTAAAGGTGCTTGAAATTTAGACAGAGGTTTAGCACCCACAACCTCTGCAGCAGGCAGTCCCACAGCCCTGCTACATTTCCCACAAAAAACTGCCTTGTTCTGCTTGTCTTACGCCCACTTATTTTATCTGGTTCTCCCCATTTCTTGCTCTAAAAGAATCAGGGAACAGCTGTTTCCTATCCATCCCTGTTCTACCAAACCCCGCTCAGACATCTTGATCCAGGCATATCAGCCCAGGACTTTCCAGGGTGTTGTATTTCCCAGTTCCCTATCCTGGGACCAGTATGGGAGTTCTCTCCTCCCTAGGGTACATCTGCAGTCCTTGCCTCTTCTCCATCCCCACAGCCCCCACCCTGGGCTCCAGCTGTCTCCCACCCATGGGTGTTCCACCCCATGCAAGGAGGTCAGGGAGGTATTGGGGGTGCAGCTGGGTGGGGTGATGAGGCTCAATCCTGCCTGCCGCAGGGTGCCATGATATGGCACCCGACAGCTCTTCAGGGGAATATCTGAGGATCCGAAAAGGTCCTTCTCATGCAGCATAGTACGCAGGGTATGGCTGGGCAGAGTCTGCAGAGCAGAGGTAAAAGGGTCCCCCCAGTTCCAGCTTTTCTTCTCCTCCCACCATGAAGCCAGGGCTCCCTTTTTCCTGCTCAGAGCACCCCCGATCCCTGTCTCCTTATAGACAGGCAAGCTACCTGGCCCAAACACTATAATGCTGGCCCCGCGATGCCCAGTGCTACTGCACTGCCCAGCAGGCTCCAGGCTGCTCCCTGGCCAGCACTGCCTGTTGTCCGTGACCCCTGTGTGGTTTTCTCCAGATGGATGGCTCCGGCTGCCGGGGCCACTTCCCAGCCCTGCCCGAGTCCCAGCCCTTCACCGGCAGATCCCTCACGAGTGGTGTCTCAACTCGCCTCTCCAGTGGCAGGAACGGGTCTCCCGAGCCCGGACTAGCCTGCCCCGCTCCCGGGTTGGCTGGCAGCTCCCTCCCCGTCGGATGTCCCGGAGCACCTGAGAGACCGGAGCTAGGACCCTGTACTCTCCCCACTGCGCGGCTCGGGGGGCTGAGTATCCCATTCCCCTCTGATGCCACGGGACGAGGGATGCCGACCGTCGGGGCTCGCCGCTCACCCCGTGGGAATTGGCGGCAGGACGCTCCCAGCCCGCGGCGCGCGCAGCAGAAGGGAGCGGGGGTCCGCGGCGGCCGTGTCTTGCATGGACAGTGCCCGGCACACGAACGGGAAAGGGTCCCCAGTGGCTGCTGGGCGGGGAAGAATGCGAGTGCCCCGGGAGTCCCCGCTCTGCCGGCCGAGGGTAGCGGGGCCTGTCCAGGGGAAGGGGTAGCAGTGCTCTTACCTTTCTGCACGCCGGGGCTGAGAGACCCCCACGCCTGGCTCTTCCCGTCTTTGAACAAAGTTTCCCCGACTGGATCTGGGGGAAAAAAGGGGCGCGAGTGGGATGGAGGGAGGGCTGGAGCCTGGTGGGACTGCGACCCCCCAGCGCCCACCCGCGGGCAGCCTCCCGGCAGCCCCCGGCCGCTCCCCCTTGCCTGCCCCGCCGCTGCGGCGAAGCCAGGAAACGCGTCCAGGAAAAAGGAAATCCGATTTCCGACCCAGCCGGGGAAGCTTTTAAATAGGAATAGAAAATCCCGTGAGTTGGGGTAGGGAGGAGAGAGGGAGAGAGCTGTGGGGCAGGGCGAAGAAGGAGAGGAGGCAGGTGGGTGGCAGGATGGTTGACAGGATCAGCGGATGGAAGGAAGGATGTCTGTCGGCATTTGGGGAGTGGACTGCTGTGGAAAGGAGAGATAAATTGAGAGATGGATGGAAGGCAGGAAGGAAGGAAATGAGTGGATGGATGGAAGGAGAGAAGGGAGGATGGTGAGTGGCTAGATGGAAGAAAGAAAGTGCTAGAGGTGGACGGATGGAAGGAAGGACAGGTAACGGGTAAGATGATGGAAAAACAGACTGATGGAAGGGACAGAGGGTAGCTGGAGAGGTTGGCCGGTAGTGGGAATGGAAAGGGGGATGCAAGGACAAGTGGGTGGGGTGGAAGAATGGATGGAAGCACAGGGGAAGGGTGGGTGTGTAGGAGTAAAGATGGGTTGGAAGGAAAGAAGGGTGGATGGAGGAATGGAAGGACAGGGGGATGGTGAGTAGATGAAGGGTGGGAGGATGAGTGTGCAGGCGTGGAAGGCTGTGAGGGCAGCCAGCTGGGAGGAAAAAGGAAGGAATGGTTTTGGTGCTGGAAGGCAGGAAGGGAGAATGGACAGAGGGAGAGGAGATAACAGGGTGGGCGCTGGAAGGAGATGGGGCAGAGGAGGGCCCCAGGGCCTCAGCGGGACAGGGCGGGCAGGGGCTGGCTGCTGTGCGGTGCACGGCGCTGCGGTGGGGCAGCGGCCGAGGGATCCGCCCGTACCTGGCAGGTACATGTTGAGCAGCAGTGGCACCGCTCCGGTGCCGTGTCTCATGGCAGCTGTGGGGGCGGCCCGCGGGCTGCATGTTTTAATATTCCTGCCCCTATTATTATTATTATTATTCCACTTTATCAGGGAGCAGCTGATGGCGAATAAATGGCAGCGGGACGGGCAGGGGACGGGCAGGGGCCGGGGGAGGCGGGGGAGGGGGGAGTTTCCAGGCAACTCGCAGGGACTGGGGCCCCGGCTTCAGCAATTTCCTCCGCTGTAATTAAAGCGGGCACTGCACCCCCCCCCTCCCCCCGCTATCGGGCCCGCATCAGACTTTAATCACAGCCGCGGGTTTCTATGGAGAGCGGCTCGGGCCGCTTCCTGCCTCTTCCGCCTCCTTAACTCTTCGCAAACACGGCGCTGACATCCCAGCTGGGAGCGGGCTCGGACACTGCCTGGAGACTGCCCGGGCCCGGCCTCCCACCAGCATCCCGCTTCCTGACCCACCGATGGGCCAGCATCGCCTCGGACCCCTGCATCTCACTGCAGCAGCATCAGCGTCGGCAGTGTTCGCCTGGCGTTTGTTTGGCTCTCCGACCCACACGTGCCATGGGGGTCCGTGCCTGGCCCTTCCCCAGCTCCAGCATTATCAGCACAGTCCTGGGGTCTCCTTGCAGTTCCCAGAGTCCTGGGGTGGGAGGGCTGGGTCCCCATCAGGTCCCTCCAGCTCCAGGACACTGGTGGATGGGGTTCCTTTGCAGTGCCCAGAGCTTTGGGCTGGGTAAGTGCATTTCCAGCAGCTGGTGGTACCAGGTTGTACCACAGCTCTGCCACCTCCCTGGATCCTCTGTGCCCTTCTGTACAGTCCTTGCCTCAGGGAGAGTTAAGCCTTTGACCGTTCCGCAGTGCCCAGCCCTGTCCCAATCTGTTGCCCATCTTTATTAGAATCTGTAGAAGCTGTCTAACCCCCAGCACCCACCCAAACCAGGATGGCCCATCTTCATCTACTTGTCCTGGGCAGCCCTGAGTGTGTTCTGAAGACAGGAAGGCAATTTCTGAAGAAACTTATAATGGAGAAAGGTGATCCCAGCTCCCAAAAGACACATTTGACCAGGTTTTTCCCTGTCACCCATGGCTCCATCTGCTATATGCACTTGTGGGGTGCTGTCAGAGTCTCTGCCCCACTGGTCAAGAGTGGACCCTCGACCAGGATCCCACAGCTTGAGGCAGCCACGCAGTGTGCCAGCAGCTGTCACCAGCTCTCCTCCACGAGTCCAACGTTGTACAGCCAAGCTCATAACTTCTCCTACAGGGTTTCATTGATGTCTAGTAAAAGAACGAGCTTTTATGCTGGATTTAGCTGAATTTCTTGAAAGTGATAATTGCAATATATGAACCTAATGAAAACCAGGATATGGCCATGCCAGACTCACTCTTACTATTTATACTGCAGCCAAAATGTGCCCTGCATAAGAAGCTGCAGCCCAAGGGGAGTGACAATCAATTGGGGTGGCACAGCCCGGTAAGGCTGGTGGCTCCTCTTGGCGGCAGGCGTCCAAAGTTTTTAGGAAATGGGAAGTCCCATGGGAACTGAGCAGGGTTCCAGGTGCTACAGCTCTGCTGCCTATCTCCATCATGGACAAAGGGCAGATTCCTGCAGGGCGAGACATGAGCAGAGACCATGGTATCCCCCCAACAATTTGCCACCAATCCTGTTTGGATGTAACAGCCCTTAAAAAGTTTCTCTTCCCCCAACTTGTCCCCGGAGCTCCCCTGAACCCCTCAGTGGAGTGTCCCAGTTCTGTACAGCCCAGCAGCTCTGGCTGCTCCCCCCATCCCTCTCCTCCCCAGCACCTCAAGTGCAGCTCTCCCAGCAGTGGCTCCGCAGCCTCCCAGACTTGCTTTCGCTGCCTGAGTCACTGAAACAAACCGCAGGCAACGGAAAACAAGCCCCGGAGACAGCAGGGTGAGGTGGGGAGCGTGCCAGACCCACCGAGCCGTCCTCTCCTGGCAGCCTGGGTGACCATAATCCTCCTCCAGCAAACCTGCATGGTGGAGGGCATGGAGGGGTGTCTGGGTGAGGGACACTGCATCAGCCGAGAGTGGGGAGAGGGTGGGGGTACAGTCGGGATCAGACTGAGAAGCAGGGTTAGGGCTGCAGGAGCTGGAGATGGGCATGCTTTGGAAAGCATTGGGGATGGGGACTCCTGGGTCCCTGGGAAATCCAGTGAGTGGGGGGGGCTTAAAGTGGGGCTTGAGGGAACCGGGGGCTTTGGGTGACCTGTGGTCAGAAGTGTGCAGAACGGCAGGGAGTGTGAAGTCCCAAGAGCTGAGGAGCCCTGCGTCTGTGTGGAGCTTTGGGGACCTCAGTGATGTGGCCCCAGGTTCATGGGGGAGCTGGGGCAGACCCAAAGGATGGGGGAGGCAGGGTACATAAAAAATCCAGGAAACAGGGACCTATGTACATGGGGGGAAAAGGGACTGGGCTTCGGGCCTGTGGGGGATCTAGGAGATGAGGGTTCGGGTCTGTGGGGCTACTGGGGACAGAGTCTGAACACGTGGAACACCCAGCTGGCAGCAGCTGCAGATCCCTCTGACTGCAAGAGGCAGTTTGCCCCCCACCCTCCACTCCAGCGCTCTCCCCCCACCCCAGGATGGAGCAATAGGGACCCCAGACTTTGCAATGACCCCCACAGCCCACCCCTACCCCCCCATCACAACCCTATGTGCAAATGCCCGGGAAAGCTTCACCTGTGAGCTGGCGTTGTGGAGCGGAGCCGAGCTGACGTGGCCCTGGGCTGGCTGCACCTGGCCAGGTGTGCCGGAATGTGTTTGTGCAGGGGGAGAGGCCGTGGGGCCGTGGCGGGGTGGGGCCAGTGGGTACATGGAGGGGACAGGGGAGGGCTGGGGGTTACCCTGCAGCCGGGATGCCATGCGGGATGGGGACACACAGGTGCTGGGTCTTCTGCATGACAACACTGGGGTTCCAGGGGAGAGGGGGCATGCAGGGTGTGCAGTCGTGTGCAGTTCACACACACACACACACACGCACATGCTGACACACGCCAGGCTGGGGTCTCTGCACAGCCCTGGGAACGGGGTGTGCACACACTGACCCTCAGCCCAGTCCAGCACAGTCTCCCAGCACCCTTCCGGGACACTCCCTGCCCCAGGGCCAGGCATGCTTTTAGCAGGGTGGGCAACAGGGAACCCAGGCATCTGAGACACTCGGCATTGTTCCACCATGCACCCATGTCCTGGGTATGGGGAACGCCTCGAGACACCCTCTTCAGGGTGCTGGAGCAGGATGGAAGAGGAGGAGGAGGATGAAGAGATGTCCTGGGTGCAGGGAGCACCTTGGGATGGGTACCCTGCACCCCAGGAGGGCTCAGGGTGCTGGAGCCTAATGGAGGAGGAGGAAGAGGCTGAGAAAGGGTGCTAGAAGAGGAGGAGGAGGAGAAGGAGGAGGAGGAGGAGGCTGGGTGGGGCTCCCGGTGTCCCGGAGCCGGATACTGGCACGGATGTGCTGGCGTGGCAAGGCTGGGGGAGGACACACATACCTGGCAGCATCGAGCCAAGACCCCTGCCACCTGTGGAACACTGCCCGAAGGACCTCCTTCCCCTGTCCCCTGCACAACTCACCCCCACCCCCAGCCCCTCTGTGCCAGTGCTCCCAGTGCTTGACACAACCGTGGCTGTCCCATTTGTGTCAGTGTCCTGTCCTGCCCCACCCCAGATGACTCCTATGTTCTTCCTCCTTCCCAGGTCCACAGCAGGCAGGGACCTCTTGGCTCTTCCAGATGGCTGCAGAAGGACGGGACCTTGAGTTTACAGACTTTGTAGCAATCAACTTCCCTGGCACTGATTCTAGGAGGAGAGGCAAGGATACAACCCTGCTGGATGCCCCTTCCCAGGGCACAATGCTCTTGGATGCCCCCTCCCAGGTCCAGCCCTTTCTTTGCTCTGTAAGTTCCCATTTTCCCAGCTAGAGCATTACAGTAGTGGAAATGTTGTGCATCCCCTCTCTTCTTTGTGCATGGACCAGAGGTGGGGTGCAGAGAGCTCAGCCCAGGGTGGAGCTGGCCATGGGCTCAAAACCCACCTTCCACCCCACAGAGGGTCCTCCCAGCGTGGCAGCCCCTTGAGAAGCAGAGCAGAGGCAGGAGCACTCTTTTTTTTTTTTTGACAAATGCCTTTATTTGCTACCGGATAGAGGTCTATTGCACAGCAGCCTGGAGGCTGCAGGGCACGCAGCCCTGCCCCTGTTCAGTGCTGGACACGGCGGATGGATTGGATCTGGTTGGTGTGGGCCTGGCTGCTGTATTCATTGTACTTCTTGAACTCGCCGTTCTGTCTGTCCCGCTCCAGCACGTACTGGTAGCCCCTGTATCCCGGGTACTGGTATGCCACCCACCTGGAGGCAGACCCTTGGCTCAGGGTCCCACGGCAAATCCTCCCATCCCATCCCATCCCATCCCCTCCCATCCCATCCCATCCCCTCCCCTCCCATCCCATCCCATCCCCTCCCCTCCCATCCCATCCCATCCCCTCCCCTCCCATCCCATCCCATCCCCTCCCCTCCCATCCCATCCCATCCCCTCCCCTCCCATCCCATCCCATCCCATCCAATCCTTCTGTTGCCCTGGGAGGAAAGGGACAGAAAATGCCCAATGGCTTGGATTTTCAAGGAAAAGGTAGTAGGAAGGCATCCCTTTTTTTGGGGGTCCCCCTTCCCCATCCTGGGGTTATGCAGGAGGGAAGTGCTTGTTGAACCTCTTCTCTTGGCCACCCCCAGCCCCTGCCCCACTGGCAGCACTCACGCTCCGGCGTTCACTTTGATGGATGCCACCTCCTTGTTGCCCCAACCCATGGCCTGCAGTGAGGGATAGTCGTCACTCAGCTCAAACTTGTGCCCCTGGAAGTTCTCAGCCTCGTAGAGGATGACTTTGCTGTCATTATGGTTCTGCGGAGGGGGAGAGCTGGGGGTCAGCAGGGATGGGTTGACTTGCGCAGGGATAGGGGGTCAGTGTGACACGCACCAAGGCACTGTGAGGGGCCTGGGACCATGACCAGCTTTGGCGCAAGGCATGGAGATGTCCTTCAGCCTGGCACCCCCTCACTGGGACACTCCGGGATGCTGCTGTCATGTCCCTGTGGTCCCAATGCACAGCTGCGGGTGAGGGTGACAGTGGCTACAAACGTCTGCACCCACACTGGCTCCTGCCCTCAGAATCATCATTCTCCCTGAGGTTGCAGGAGGGTTCAAGGCAAGGCAGGCTGCTGAGAGAGGTCCCCTCAGCTCTGTGGGTGCTGGACATGAAGGGGTTAATGGCTGGGACACTGAGTGATGCAGCACTGTCCCCTCGTACCCAGCCCCCATATGCATCTCTCTGCACCGAGGAGCAGTCCTGCCAGTAAGGAGCGATCTTATCGCATCCCCTTTATTAAAGCCCGAACATATCTGCCTGGTGATTATTAAAAGTTGGGGGGGGACCCCCCGCTCGGAGGCGCAGACGTGCCGCTGCTGCGAGCACCAGTGTCTCTGCAGATGGAGCGATAGAGCTGCGTCTGCCTGGGCACGGCTCAGGTACCCTGGGCGGGAGGGGGGCAGACTGCACCTCGAGCATCCCTGACGTCCTGCCAGCTCCTCTCTGTTCACCCCATCCTCTGTTCACCCCATCCCCGGGTATCAGAGCTGGGAGACAAGGCCTGAGGACCCCAGTCTGGGGGGCGGCTTTCCAAAGCACAAAGCAGAAAGAGCTGGAATGGTGTTTCAGGCTAAATTTTAGACCTAAAAAGCATCCCAGGATCTTTGCGGGGAGGTGGGAGCAGGTGGGTGCAGCTACTCCTCCATCTTACAGGTATCTCTGCGTACACCTCACCCCTCCATCCCATGCCCCACATAACTCATCCTCCAGTCTATCCCTCATTCCCTCCGTGCTGGGCTGCCAGGAGGAGGCTCTGCCTGACCTGAGCCCCCCGCCCTGGTGTCCCAGTAACTCACTGCGCATTTGACAGGCCGGAAGGAGAGGAGGTGCTCGGTCCGGTAGCCACTGTTCCCGCTCCAGGCCTCCCACCGGGGATAGTCACCCTTCTCCAGGATAAACTGCTGCCCCTGGTACTCAGGGTACTCGAAGCCTACCCAGCTGGTGGGGAGAGGAGGAAAACCCTCAGGGAGGTGTGACAGTCCCCAGGAACAGTCAGGGTTTGGCTTTTCCTTCTTGGACAGGGGACAGAGACATCCTGGCAGTTTGTGGGTCTGTCATGGAGGTTGAGGTCCTTGCTAGCAGCAAACACCCCTTTTGAAAGCAGGACCTCTCTGCCTAGAGCCACACCATTGTCTCCAACCCATTGTCAGGGTTTCTCTGATTAGCAGATGGGGAAAATGAGGCACCACAAAAGGAGCATAAGCAGGGAGGTCGCACGATGAGGCTGTGTCACAGCCGAGGAAGGCCTAGGGTGTTCTGGCTCCCTAGCAGCTCCCAACAGTCCCGTGGGAACAGTGGGTTTGCTGAAGTGGGGTGTGCCAAGGGGCCGCGGGGCTGGCGGGGCACTTACGGGCCAGACTCCACCTTGATGGAGCGGATCTTGCGGAAGCCGCGCTCCATGATGCTGGGGCACTCCATGAGGAATTCACAGCGCTTGCCCTGGAAGCTCTCCTCCTCCCACACCGTGATCTTGTACTGCCCCAGGGTGTCCATGGCTTCACTGCTGGTCATACGGGTCGCTCGGCTGCTGGCAGAGCCCCATGTATCACCCCAGGGCAGATGCCCACCATCAGCCTCCAGCCACCCCGCAGCCTGCCACTGAGCCTGGGATGCTGATGGTGCTGCCCTCACACATCCCACGCCACTGGCCCCTCGCCCTCCCAGGTTGGCATGGGGGCATTCCCATTCCCCTTTCCCTACTCTCGGTGCTGGGGGATGTCTGTCCACTGAACCCCAAGTTGTAGGGGGAATTTGCAATGCCCCATCTCTCCATGTGATTTACCCGAGACTGCCTCAATTTTTCTTCTCCCAAGCTCCCTGCAATGTGTCCAGGAGCTGTCTGGGTGCAGTGGCACTGTAGCCACTGCCGGGAGGTGGCAGTGACCCCGACTCAGACACAGATGTGGGTGTAGCCCTGGGGCAGAGCAGCCCGGCTCTTCCATCCCTCCTGCCAGGGTCCCTCCTGCCCGCACAGGGCCCCCGTGCTGTGCCACACAGCACCCCGCCACTTGCCCTTCCCCACGGTGTGCGCTGGGTGGGGGGCTTGGTGTGGGGGTGAAGGGAGCGTGGCAGCGCCTGTGCACTGGGGGGGTCCTGGGGGCTCACAGCCCGGTACTTACTTGGTCGGCAGGGCAGGGCACAGAGGCGAAGGTGGCGGTGCCGGTGCCGGCGCCGGCTTTTCCCCTCGCCCTTTATAGGCGGGCGCTGAAGTGCCGATGGTGCAGGCGGCCAGGGCGCTGTGTCAGCAGGCAGGGGATGGGGGGTACGGGCTGCTCACCCACCCCAGACTCCGGCTGTCCATTCCACTTAGGCAGTGTGGCGAGAGCGGCCCCCCCGCGCCCCGCGAGGCTGACAATGAAAGTGCTGGGCTGTGTTTGCGCAGGGGCTCAGGGCACAATGGGCAAAGGGCCTGACGCGCCGCTTTCCTTTCTGCCCCCGGACAATGTTCCCGCTTGGCCCAGGGATTAGGGACCCAGCCTTTCCCAGGGCACCCGCAGCCTTTGCCAGGGTTGAGGCTGGTGGGAAGGAGGTGCCAGGGTGAAGTGCGGATTTACCATCTGAGAGCTGAGGGACAATGGTGTCCTCGCGCTGGAACACAGGGCTCATCTGGGGCTGCTGCTGCCCCTCCGCCTGGGGCTCCTGCTGCCCCTCCGCCTGGGGCTCTGCCACCATGGGTCCCTCCTCTGGCCAGGCTCTGGTTTGCATTTCCTGAGCTGTCAGGGCAGGGATTCAGTTTGGACTGACAGGGATGCGTATCGGGTGGGAGAAGGTTGGGGTGAACTAGAGGAGTGAAGGAGGTAGCACAGGCCAGTTTGGTTCATCCGTACTCTGGGAGATGTGCAATGCCCTGCAGGGCTTCCCGTGTTGGTGCCAGACTGGGCATTAATGGACCCCAGTCACATTCTCCTCACTTGTAAATGCCCTGGGCATGTCCTCTGTCTTGACAAAGGTTGAGGCTGTGCTCCCGCTCACCTCCCACTCAGGCAGGGGACACCAAGCACAGCAGGAGGAGACCAGCTTTGGGACAGAGTTGTGCCCTTCACCTGGGCAGCAGGACCAGCCCTGCCTCGAACTGCACCATGCCATGCATATATCTCCAGTGCCTTCCACAACGTCCTGGGATGGATGAGGCCAACACAGGCTAGAAAGAAGGAAGAGTTCCCTGTCGAGTTGTGAAATCCTGGGTCTCTAGACAGCAGTGTTTCTCGCAGCATCCCTGTGTGGTCTATGGTGAGGCTGGGCACTCCCCACCTTCAGATGGACAGGTGCCACGCTGGCCACTGGGCAAGGGCTGGACCGTAGCAGCCCAAACTTTCCCAGGAAAATTCCAGCCCTTCTGGGGGTCCTGAGCACGGGGTCAGCATCACAAGAGACCCTGACATTGCCGGTGATGGAGGATGCAGCATGGGCAGCTGGGGGTGGTGTTAGTACACCTGGCATCAGCAAGAATTAGGGACTGAGGGGAGACAGCAAGGACGGGATGGGGGCAGGACTCGGGGGTCCTCTTCTTTTCCTCCCCACTGCTCGACGGCGCTCAGAGTAGCTTTTCTCCGCCTGCTCCGAGGCTCGGTGCGAGTCGCGCCGATGCCTGCGGGTCCCAGCAGAGGGTGCAGCCTGGCAGCGGTTGGAGCAGGATCCAGCCCAGGGACATTAGTGGCCCTTGGCCGGGAACAGGTGCTGTGGAGGCGACCCTCAGCTTGTGTCGCCCTGAGTGCTCCTAGCAGCGAGGAGAGACCCTCTGAGAGCTGTCTGGGGATGCAGAAGACGGAGGGAAGGATGGGGATGCTCCCCGGAGAAGGAAGAGCACCCCAGTGCAGCGCGGTAGCCTGGAGCCATCTCGTAAAACGCTGGGGGACAGGTCTGAGCATCGTTTAGGGAAGCCATCACCTTGTGGAAGGTGAGGCAAGATGCTGAGCTAGGGCACTGCAGGGTGCCCCCACGTGCTGCCATGCCTTGCCTGGGCTGTGTGAGCAGAGGTGTGGGGCACTGGTTAGTTTGGGGTGCTGTGAGCCATGAGGGCAGTCAGGGGCTGTGGGGTGCAGGGCACTATGGGATGTATTACAGAGCCCACTGTGGGGTGTATTACAGAGACCACTGTATGTGGGGCACCACAGAATATGTGGGGTGCTGCAGGCTGTTATGGGATGTGCATAGGGGGTGTGTGGGGCACTGCATGGTGTGTTACAGGATCTATGGGGCACTGGTGGTCTGCCATGAGGAGCACGCAGGCAGTTCAATCATCCTCATACAACATTTTGGACAAAAGCACTGGAGGGGGAATGGTGCAGCGGGGAAACTCAGATGCAGACTGTGTACCTTCCTTATTTTTCTGCACACCCTACTCACTGGGATGAGCCTCACCCCCTGCTCAGTACATTCAGGCAGCCACATGGGAGCCACAGCCACATCAGGGGACAGTGTATCAGTGGGGTCACCCTGGAGGAGCTCTCCCCTACTGCATCCTGGAGTGCTGATGTAGCCTATACTCCCTGGGCGGTCTCCCAGCACCTCCGGGTAGTCTCTGTTACCAGCCAGCTTCCCCATGGCTAGGTCACCTGCCAGGCCCCAGCCACACCTGCCCAGCTGGGGACAAGGGCAGAGCGAGGCTGGTGCGGGGGCAGGCAGAGACTCTGCTCAAGGGCAGCTGCTAATTCTAACTGTGGGAGCTGGTTAGCACTCGCCCAGGGCCTCCTGCATAGGCTAATTTAATAAGGGCCCCTCATCGCTCCGGGCTCAGCCTGTTCCCTGCACTAGCAAAACAGATCGTGTTTCTCCGTGCCACCGGGCACGGTGCAGCAGCTGGCAGCCTGGGGGCACGGTGGGAGCGCAAGGTCACCCCAGTGCTCCGTGCCAAGCCCAGACTATGCCGACCATGGGGTTGTACCCTGTGCCTTGTGCAGGCGTTGGTCCCAGGACAGTGCACAGCTGGGGGAGCTGAGCAGCCTGAAAGGCAGACACCAGAGAGGTGAGGCAGGTGCTGCCCAGGAATCCTGATGCTGATGCCACATCTGTGGCAACACACAATCGTACCCACTGTTGTTAGGAGTATCTGAACCAGCTGACCAAGACAGCACAGCTGTGTGAAGTCCTGCATCTGGCTGACATCGTGGGCTGAGCCCTGGTCACACCCCACAAGGCCCTCTCTCCTTCTCCCTAACCCTGCTGGGGGCTGGACCACCATCCCAGGGGGATAGAGGTCTGGAGGCTGGGCCAAACAGGAGCAGATGGAGCTGGTGCCGGCCCCTGTTTGTCTTTCTCCCAGTTGCCTGGTGCTCTGTTTGTTCT
Source organism: Atrichornis clamosus (assembly GCA_013400975.1). Taxonomy (NCBI): domain Eukaryota; kingdom Metazoa; phylum Chordata; class Aves; order Passeriformes; family Menuridae; genus Atrichornis; species Atrichornis clamosus. Next base: position 79,047 of record WBMZ01002688.1, on the reverse strand, counting down.
GGGGATGGCTTCCTGCTGCCAGGACCAAAACAGGTGGCTTTTATTTGCAGGGTCTGGCCGATTAGATCAGGGGTAGTGTATTGTTGCCCCCACACAGCCCCAGTGCTCCCTTTTTTCTCCCATTTTCCCCCAACCTTATTTCCCTGGGAAATCATCCTCCTCGACAAGGATGCAAACAAACACCCTCCTTCTCCCCAGTCATTTGTGCTTTGGGGCCGCTCTGAACATGGCCACACCAGGATTGGTTAATCCCAGCCAAAACCCCTACTTCCACCTCCTGGATCCCCAGATCCCACAGCTGAGAGGCTTGCTGGGATCTCCAGTGCCACTTGTGCCCTCCCAAAGCTTTGCTGGCCAGAGGAGACACACGTGCACAGGCACACACCTGCCACAGAAGCCTCCTCGCACTGCCTTGCACAGGGAGCCCTGGCACACGCCAGCTGCCCCACAAGCACGTGTCCCCTGTGCACCCAGCCATCCCATCCCTGCAGCCGGAAACTCCCGGGATCACAAAGAGCCTGGCAGATGTTGCTGGGATTAGCTCCCATAGAGGCGCACATGCACACTGTGGGCTGCCAGCTGTTCCATGCCCAGAGTGGTCCCAGGCACTCGGGTTCCCCCAGGGCAGAGCTTGGCAGATACCAGCTGCAGCTCCTGCTGCACCCAGGGCGGGATGAGTCCAGCGGGTGAGTGGGAGAGGAGCCCACTGGGGATGAAGATGTCGACTGGTCTCTGGGTACTGTCAGCAAGAGCTAGAGAATGGCAGGGACGTGGTGGAGGGCACAGCAAGTGGGACACGATGCAAGGGATATCCACATGTTCTCACTCACAGCTGGGTCTTGCAAACAGCTGACTGAGATGGTCCTCCCGCAGCAGCCCTCACCCCAGCCTCAGCTCTCCCCGAGCACCTGTGGCCCTCAGCCAGCCACCAGTAACCCTGATGGGACCCACTCTCCAGACTTGCCCACCTCCTGCACCCTGGCCACCCCAGGTATGCTGCTTACCCCTCCTCGTGGGACCATGGGTGCTCACTCTACCCTGTGGCACCCACAGCTCTGGAGATGCACCTGCAACAACCCAAGACGAGGATACTCCCAGGGACACAGGCTCACCCCGTGCCACCCATCCACGACCTGATTCTGGCTGCCCCTAGCATGGGGGTGTGCTCAGTCCCGAACTCTCCCAGCCTTGCTCAGTCCCCAGGAACTGCCAGGGGAGCTGTGGCCTCACCTGCCTGCTCCCCACTGTTCCCATGGGGACTAATCCCACCTGAAGGTCAGGGAGGCTCTGCCAGCTGCTCACCTCCTGCCTGTGGATTACAGCCTGGGTGTGAGCAGGTGGTGATTGCTGCCTTCCCAGGCTGGCCCAGCCCTGGTAGGGGACTGGCAGCAGCGTGAAACCAAGCCAGGCTGCTCCAAAAGGGACCTCAGGATGGCATGTCCCTTTCAGGTGTCCCATCCATCACACCCTACCCAGATGGGGATGCCAGGCACTGGGGCAGAGGACCCAGTATCTTGTTCTCTGGTCCAGATGCTGACCTGAAAGGAAGCCTGTTGGCGCCAATTACCGCGACCTCCTGCTTTTTACCACAGGTGACCTCAGCCTGACACTCTTGAGGCACCCCATAGCTTCGGTGTCCTGGAGAAACCTGCTGGTCCTTACAGAGTGCCCAGTGCAGATGAGTTCCAGGGGAGTAGTGATGGAGACTGGGAAGCGTGTGCCACCCCACACCCAGCCCTGCCTGGAGCCAGCTGTTGGTGCATCTCCTTCAGTACCTTGTATCATATTTGGAGATGTACCACGGGGTGAGCACAGCCTCCCAGTTCCCAGCTTTACTTACAGCACCTAGGGTGTTGCCATGGAGGTGGAGAATGCAAGATCAGGGCTGGCAGCCCCTGGCAACCTCAGAGCCAGGGGATGCCATCTCAGCTGGCACCTGGCCAAGGTCCCACTCCACCCCAGTGCTCCTTCACTTGCCTGTTGGCCACATCTGTAGTGCCAGGTGCCCCAAGCCTGGGTGACGCTTGTTCAGGAGGCAGATGAAAAGGTTGAGAGTAGCAGGTCCCCTCCACCAGCTCTGAGGATCAGCACAGGCGGGGGCTGAGCCAGGTGCTGCCGTAAGAACAGAACATCCTGCCTCAGGGCTCCTGAAGCCGGCAGTAGCTGAGACAGAAGCAGCGGCCCTGGCAACCTGCTCAGTGTCCATCCCCTGGGCAGGCTGCCCACGCGCTTCCCAGAGCCACCGACTGGCCTGGGAGAGAGGAGCCCTATCGCTCAGCCCTTCCCTGGAGGTCTGGTGGGAGGGTAGGGCTGACATCCTCCAAGACACAGGACAAGTACAAGCTCTGCGTTTTTTCCCCCAGCATCTTGAGTCCTTCAGCAGGGCTGTCCCTTATCCCTTTCGCTCATCAGGGTTCAGAGCCTTTCTTGAGGCAACTGTAAAACATGTTCTCTCACCCCTGTGGCCTGTGGGTGCAGGGGGGATGCCAGGCTGTACCCACAGTGTGGTTGATGCTCCTCACAGCCAGGAATGGGCTGGGGTGGGCAGAATCGCCTGTAGTTTCACCGCAGCAGAATGCAGCACCATGCCTGGGACTCACCTCTCCCCTCCACCCTGCCTGACGGATAGCAATAAGCTTGTCCCTGAGCCAGCTGGACTGAAGACTGCCTCTCCTTGTGGTCTTCAGTTGGAGGGGATGTGTGGGATGGACCCATTGCCTTGTGATGATATCTGAAGCTACAGCCTGGCATGGGGAGTGAAGGACTCCCACACAGAGCCAGGACAGTTCCTATGCTCCCTGCTCCAGGTCTGGTCTTGGCCAGGAGCAGGTTGAAGGACACAACCGATGGGTGCAACACCCTGACTTCCAACATCAGCCCATCCCCAGGGACACAAGCAGCCTGTCTCCTTGTGCAAACTGTCTGGATATCCACAGTGGTTCTGGGACAGACTGACTTTCAGGGCCAGGGAGCTTCAGCTCTGCCTGGACACCTCCTCCAGGCACAGCAGAGCTGTGCCAAACAGGCTGAGTGGGGAACAGTTGAGGTCTAGGGGTGCCCACACTACCCTGATTCTCAGCCCTTGAGGTGCCCACAGAGCCACGTGTGGGGTGGCCACTCTGTGGGCTGATCCCTGCCAGGGCATTGGGATGCAGAGGACAACAAGCTGCCTCTGCTTCCTCCTGCAACAAAGCAGTGCCTGCCCGGGGATGGCACACCCCATCCGGGCTGGGCAGGACACGCAGCACGCCGTGGGCTGCCCGCCACGGTGCACACCTCTGCTCACACCCGCACCTTCACCGGATGCACACACACCAGGAAACAGCAGTGAGCACAGCAGGGGCACAGCCAGCACCACATGTTCAGCTCAGCAGGAGCACACACACACACAGACACGCAGGACAGTGACGCACCAGCTCTGCCCTGCCTGCCAGGGAGGGCACACACATTAAAACACCTATGCAGTCACACGGGCATGCATGCACATACACACCTGTGTGCAACTACACTCGTGCAAATGCAAACCTGGGCACTCACATCTCCCCAGCGCTCCTTCCGCACCCTGGCCTCTTCATCGTCCTGGTACAGAACTGTGCCATGGAAATCCCCAGCCCAGCTCCCAAGGTCCCCAAAGCCGTGCCACTGGCCATGCAGAGCCTGGGATTTGGGGAACAGCACCACGCAGCATAGACAGCAGTACCCCACTGTGCCTCATCCCTTGCCAGCCTGGCACAGCCCTTGGTGCCAGCACTGGCTCTCACATGGTAGATGTGGGTGTTTAAAGCCCCTGGCTCTGGCCAGCATGAGGAGCAGCTCACCCTTGGGTGCTAACCCTGCCAGAGAGCCATTCCCAAGCCTAAACAGCCCTCAGGGCAATGTGGCATCTCAGGGCCACCCCATCTTTGAAGGGTGTCACAGCTTCCCAGTGGCACTGTGAAGCAGAACTGGGGCAAGGAGAGCAGGCTGGGAAGATGGCACGGGGGTGCAATTTCTAGTGCTGCTGCTTGAGGCTGTTTCCTTCTGCTGGGACACACACACTGTCCTGGGCACAGTCGTGCTGCTGGTGCCAGCACAGGGTCTGACTTCCTGGCTGCAAAGCCAAAAAAATGCTTATCTGGAGTATCTGGGCTCTACAGGCTGCAACCCGGGTCCCATGGGGTACCGGGTCATGCTAGGGCATAAGGCAGCCCAGAGGGGCTGGAGCCACCAAGAGGAAGCGGAGGTGGCATGACAGCATCTCCACAGCTTTGCTCTGCCAGATACCATCTCCACCAGGCTCTGCCCACGCAGGGACACACGTGCAGTGACTGAAGCACATGGACAGCAGGGTCTGGCTTTGCTCAGAGTTATTAATCGTGTTCTGTTTGATCCCAGCCTGAGCAGGGCAGCTGCAGAGGGTTGTGTGTATCAGGGGATATGTTGTGCTTTCTCAGCTTTTCAACTTTGCCAGGGTTGGTAGCAGGAGACACAGAGCCTGGAGACACAGTCCCAAGGGGCCCATGACCACCACGATGGCCAATCACAGCACTGTCTGGGGACTGTTCCCAGGCTAGGATGCACACTTAGCTGTGGAGAGATGTAGGGAGCACAGCAACCCTGGAGATGCTCTTTGATTTTGATGCTCTTTGACGATTTTGGTCCTTTCCTACATCACCTGCTGAAAACCTCCCAAACACCTGCCCAAATAGGGAGCCTAGGAGGTGCCTCATCTCCATCCATTGCAGGGGCAACCCAAGGAGGGAACAGGGCTCTCCTGCTCCAGCACAGGGGCTGCTGAGCCTTGTCCTGTGCACAGTTGGATGGGGGTGAGGGAAAGCAGCAGGAATCATCCTGTCCCTTGGCACACTCCTCCTGAGCTCCTTCAACCTCTCCTCCATCTACACTGGGTGAATGGGCTGAGCCTTTGCTGTGTTTGCAGAGAGGCTGCAGAAGGGCTCAGGATCTGCCTGTAAACTCAGAGCATCCCTGAGCATGATGGAAATGGAACTAGATCCTAATGGCAGGGCAGAGGCAGTTCAGGGCTGACAGAGAAATTGCAGGCAGAGCTAGGCATGAACTGTAGGGAGGTGAGGGATCTTTCCACTCCCATACAATATCCTGGGGTGGAAGGAAAGCAGGTCCACTGCTGTCCCATCTCCTAGCTCTCGGTGACTCCCTGCAGCCTCCATGGTGCTAGGAGCAGCCCCAGGCTCTGAATGTCTGCTCTGGCTACCGGGGGGACTGGGATGGGACAGGACATGGAATGAGACAGAAGTCCAGGTCAAGCACTTGTGCTTTGAAAGCAGGGCAGGCAGTGGGCAGGGCTGTCCTGGTAGAGACCCATCGGTTTGCCAGAGCCACCCCGCTACCCGTCTACAGCAAGTATAGGCAGAGGGACTGCCACCAACAAGAGCTGGCACCTGGCCTGCAGGCAGAGGGTGCACAACAGGAAACACCTGCTTTGGGCAGTCAGACAGTCCCTGGAAGGGCTCGGAAGTGCAGGTGCTGGGAGTGAATCAGGGCAGAGGTGTGCGAGAAAGGATGTGACGCCCCTCATCCTCTGCCCCGCTTCCTGCTGCCCGCTCCTGCCCTCCCTTCCCCCTGCCTGAACTGTGTCAGCAGCTAAAACTCCCTTGGGGCCAGCAGACCATTGAGACCTACCTGGGTGCTTGGCAGAGCCTGCCAAGCTCCACCCTGGGCCAGCAATGTGCCAGGGCTCTCTGTGCCTGCCACAGCTCTGCAGTGCTGCCGGGGCCGGGCTGCCCTTCCCCAGCAGGCTGCTGGAGGCAGCAATCAGCCACACAGGTAGGATGCGTGTCCCTAGCGGTGTTGCAAGTCCCTGCCATGCCATGGGCACACGGACATGGGTCCTGCATGTCACAGCCTGCAAAGCTGAGTGCCAGAAATGCCGTGTGTACCAGTGCCACGTGGGTCACATGTCCCACAATGCCGTGTGCAGGTCCCATGGTATTCGTGCATGCTGTGTGTGGATTGCTTCATCTGTGTGCACTGCCTGTTCACCGCTGCATGTGTTTGGGTGAGACTGCATGTTATGCACGTGTCCCTTGTGCGCTTCGCTCTGCACACGGGCTGCGTGTTCCTCCTGGCACGCGTGCTGCACACCCATTTGCGTGTCCTGCAGGAGTTGCAAGCTGGCATGTGCTCCCTCCACGGACTGCAGGCACACGGACACGCTGAGCGGAGTGCGGCGGTGCGGGCTGTGAGCACCAGCCACGCGCTTGCAGATGGGCTGGACCTGCCTAACGCGAGCCGAACGAACAAAACGTTCAGGTCAGGTCTTGCACGTGGGGCTCGACGCCAGGCAAGTGCAGAGTTGTTCCGAGTTTGGATCGTGTGGGCTGAAGGGGTGCCCTGCCGTGGGCCGTCAGCAGCCCCGTCCACACCCTTCGTCCCGAGCTGGGTCCCTCCAGGCTGGGAGATGGTGTCCTTGCTGCACCCGCTGCTCCAAACCAGTTCCTCCGGGGGTAAAGTCCGGAAAGTGGATGCTTGACACCTGCTGCCTGGGAAAGCCAAACAGAGCAGGGGCGGGTTAAACTGGCATGGCAGGGTGGGAGAACAGGGAAAGAAGGAAGGAAGGAAGGAAGAAAGAAAGGAAGAAAGTAAATGGAGGAGGGGAGTGGAACAGAAAGGATTGGAAAATACAGGTGAGAGAGAAGAGTTAAGGGAAGGGGACAGGCTGAATGGTGTCCCCTGAGCCCATTCTCTTCCTTCCCCTGAGTTTGGGGGTGAGATCAGACTCCCAGTGCTTGTCCCGGGGAAGCCCCCAGGATGCTCTCCATGCCCGGTATCCTGCTCCCTGCCAGGCAGGCAGGACCCCAGCCAAGGTGTGCTGGGCTATAGCAGCTCACCTGGCTCCGGTGACACGCTGGCAGCTGTCAGGTGAGCGGCTTCACCTTCCCCCGCTGGCTCACGAGCAGAAAATGAGGGTGACGCTGGCTGGATAGGGCTTTTATAGTCCTGATAAAAATAGCGCTGGCTGGCCGGTGATCGGGGGGCCGGAGAGATGTGACTGAGCAGAGACAGGCGAGAGGGCTGGGCTGGCGGCGGCGAGCCTTCTCCCCAGCACACCTGTCACGGCTCTGTGTTTGCTCAGAGCAAATATTGACCCAGGGAAGGCAGGCTGGGCAAGGGAGGCGATTAGCCCACCTAGATTAGAGGCAGAGCAGGTCTCTATGCAAACTCTCCAGGGCTGCCTTTGTTAATGGGAGCCTGATGAGCTGATAGGAGCCAGGAGCCTGGGTGCTGGGGTGGTGGGGAGGAGGAGGTGGTGGGGGAGAGGAGAAGACATTCATTAACCTGCACTGGAACAACACCAGCTGTCACTTTTTACCCACCTGCGTGGTTCACTTTGCAGCAGGGATGAGGGAAGGGCAGGGGGCCAGGGGAAGCTGGTGTGAGGATACCCTGCCTGGACAACTCTAGGATGGTGGTCACTTTCTTGCAGTGTTTTGGGCTGCTGAAAGGTGAGGGAGTGGTGAGGTCCCAGGACAGAAAAGCAAATCTAGTGCCTACCCCAAGCAGCCTGACATTGAGTGCCAGTGACAGCAAGGACTGCCTTGCTCCCACTCCAATCCCCCCACGCACGCTGAAAATCCCTTGGGCACACCAGGGCAATGCTCACACTTCACTTAGAGGAGCCCACAGACTTCTGAGTCAGGCAGCAAAGCAGAGCTCAACAAAGCCACCTCTGCTTGCTCTCTTTGGGAGCGTTCCCACATGGGCCAGGAGCCAGCTGTCCTAACACAGCCACAAGAACAGGATGTGTTTCACTCCATGTGCACATGCCTCCCCGTGGGTCACTGCATCCCAGAGTCACAGAACTGCTGTATCCCAGCTGTGTCACTGCCCAGCAGGGTAATGGTGCAGACACCCCCGTGCTGGCTCTGGGAGCAGCATGCAGAGCCCACAGAGGCCAGGAGAAGTTTAGACACACTCCTGCAGTGCCCAGCCACCCTGCTCAGCCCTGACAGAGCACTGCTGATCTCAGCCAGTCAGCAGGAGCTGGGCTCTCTCTCTCGGTTACTCTGGCACCTGCAGCTCCTTGGATAACAGAGCATGAAGCGCAGCAGTGGTGGCAGGAGAAGCTCCTTTGTGCAAGTGCACTGGCCTGTTTGTTTGTGTAGATGGGTGTGTTTGTGGGTGGGAAAGGGGGTAACACTGCTTTAACCCCCGCGGTGTATACGTGCAGGACTCCTGGTCCTGGGTGTGCTTTAGAAACCATCACCACTGCTCTTTCCAGAGCTGGAGTGTGCTTGCAGGTTGTAGTAAATGGATTCCCAAATGTGGCAGATAGTGGCAGATCCTTAGCAGCCACTGCCGCCCAGCTCTTCTTCCTTGGAGACTTGACTGTCTCAGAGACAGGATTCTGAAAGGCAGGCTCCATGCCTCCTGCCTGCTGATGCCTCTGCAGGCTGGGGTCCCCCAGGCCTGGCACTGGGAGAGGCCAGAATGATGCCAACCTGCTGCCCTTGCTTATCCTGATCCTCTTTTTTGGTAGTTTTGGCAGCAAAGGAAATGCAGTACCACCAACACCCTGGGTTGTGGCACAAAAAAGAAATGTGATGTTTCCCCTCCTTTTGATGCTGTACAGGACATGATGCTTGGACTTGCTTATTTCTCCTTTCCTGGTATGGGAAATGCGCTGGACAGGACTCCCACCTCTCCCTGCCCAGCCATGCACCAGCACAGTGGAGCAGCAGCTCCTGGCACAGGCTGATTGGCTGCTCCCTCCCCCTCTTTCAGGAGAAGCAAAAAAACCCCCAAATACCACCTGGTATTTGTGCACCGCTGTTGCAGTTCCAGTGGACATCCCCAAGCCTATATGCTGTGTCAGAAATGCTCTCTCAGCCCGGTCTCTCTCCTGCAAGGGCAGGATACCACCACTAAACAAATAACAACAAATACTGTCCTTGCAGGGCTGCCTTAAGGAAAACAGGAGAAAAGCGGGTCCCTTGAGCTTGCAGAGTGCCCTGCACTGGACTGCTACCAAAATGAAGGTCTTCTACCTGCCCTGGCTCTGGCCTCTCTGGGGCAGCATGTTTGTGCCCTTCCCTGCCAGGCAGGTGGGCAGCACAGGGACCAAGCTCGTTTGTGCCTGTAGCAGGGCTGGCCTCGGAAAGGCAGGCTCAGCCTCCTATCACAGCAGTCAAGAGCTTGTGCTGCCTCACTGTCCCAGGAGGACTCACATCAGAGCACCTCTTGTGTCCATAAGGAGCCAGCATGGTGCCCTGGCCTGACCCAAGCGTGGCCCCCACTCCTAAATACCAAAGCAACACAGCTGAGCCAGCAAAGCCCAGCATCTCGGAGGCAGGAGGTCGGGGTGAACGGTCTCTCTCCAGCTCCATCAAGGGCTTTGGGAGGATCACCCTCACATTTTTGCTCTTCAGACATTGCAGGCTCATCAGGGCAGGATTTTTCCAGATTCCTACCTCATATTCCATACAGGGGGAGAACGGGGTGATTCCAGGGGTTGTGCACACCGGCAGCAGGGTGCCCAGGGGACTGTCCCCTAACACTGGCGCCTTTTCCACATGGACACAAAGACCTGCCAAGTGGGGCTTTGCAAGGGGTTCAGGCTCCCCAGCTGCAATGGGACAGCAGAGCCTTGCTGACACCCTGTCAGGGAAGCCCAAGAGCAGCTTTGTTCCCTTTCCTTCCCTTTATCTCCCAGACAATGGCACGATTCAGCAGGTGTTAAATGTTTTAATGGGATTCAGGAGAGCTTCTGTTGCCCACCTGCCCCAAGGCCATTTCTCCCCTCCCTGGGAGCCAGGAGCAACAGTTAAGAAGAAAGCGCCTGTTGTGTGTTGCATTAACTGCCTGATGACTGAATGCTCCAGATAATTCGAACAAGGAGAGGGGGAGTCCCATGAGCTTGCCAAGCCATCCTCATGCTGGCCATATACCTGCCTGGAGCCTGGCCTGGCCACCAACCCCAGTCTCTTGGGAACATCAACCACTTCACCACTCAAACACAAATGGGAAGGAGCAGGACCGATATCTACAATATTTCTGTTGGAGAAATGAGCATTAGAAATGCAGCTGTGTTGAGCAGGGGCCAAATCCAGCCTTAGAAGACAGTAACAACAAGCTCAAACTTCCTCCTGCCTGAGACCCAGATGTGGTTAGCAGAAGCAGGACTTGTCCCCTCTTTTGGGAGTTGAGCTGGGCTGTGAGTCTGGCTCTTCTACAGTCCCACTGTTCATTGCTCTTGGCAGTGGGTACTAACAAAGCCCCTTGCTAAACGAAAAGCCCTCCCTGACAGCTGTGCACATCTCTGACCATATTTCACCTCACCATTGTCCCCAAGGTCCAAGTGAGGGAGGATCCCCCGCCGCGGTGAGTACATCGCTGTAGGCTCCACACTATGCAGAGCTCACCCCCAGCAGTGCCTGGGGATGCTGCTGTCTCCCTTTGCTAACGGGACAGTGATGTGGTTCGGTCACACGTGAAAGTGTTTTCCAAAACTAGGGTCAGGGTCTAGTTCTCAGCCTGAGAAGAGGAATAGCAAAGTACCCCAATGCGGGAAAGAGGCTACCCCTGGTGTATTTATATGTTAGGATGAGGATAAAAGAAGGAAAGTATGTGACAGCTGCGACTGTATTTGCTAAGCGCATGCAGAGGGTTCTGGTTGACAGACACCAGACAAGAGCTACAACAGAGGTGACATGCCACCATCTCACAGCCCCTAAAAAGAGCTGAGAGAAGAAAAAAATTCTCTCTCAGAGGTGTAGGTAGCTCTCAAATCTGTATCCCTAACTCTTCTGTTGTTTAGAGCACCATCTTTGGGATCTCTCCTAATAGAGTGATCAGACAAGTGAATTTCCCTCTAATAGTGCTCCAACAGGCAAATACAGCGTGAGTTCTGTTTTCTTCAGGTCCTGGCTGGGAGCACGGGAGAGTGGAGAGGATAGGAGCTTTAATGACAAAAAATAATTCCCTGCAGATGTCACGGCTCTTGGGCTCCCTCCATTTGCTTTTGGGTATTATACCAGACTAACACACAGCATTTCCCCTGCTAACTCCTCCAGGTAGAGGATGCAGTGATGCAGCTGCAGTGATGCAGCCCAAAGAGCATTAGATCACACAGGAGGTCTGAGGATAGACAACCTGACTGACCCTGTCACCACTGATCCAGGCTGCCCATGGGCAGCTTTAGGGCAATGGTGAGGTTCTGCCCCTGCCTTTGCTATCCATTTGGGAAGTCTGTTGCAGGACTACAGAGCATCTGCAGTGAACAAATCCTAGTGATGAGCATAGACCAAGAAGAATCACTCCAAGCGGACTGAACAGCCAGGGCGTGCTGCTGCTTTGAGCTGTGGAGGAACCAAGTGGTTCCCCGTTATCTGTTCAGCACTAGCCAAAGCCCTAAGGAATACAGAAAGACTGCTGTGACATAGGAGATCTGGCACAAAGAGTACTGGGAAGGGAGGAGAGGGTCTGCACTTCTCATGAGAGGGATCCAGGACCCATGTGAAGGCCGGAGGCACTCAGGCTGAGTTCAGGAGCTGGCAGTGCCTCTGCTGTATCTCTGACAGCAGGAACAGCTTGGCCCTGGGGCTTAGTAACAGTTGAGCACGCAGGGCTCCTGCACAGAGAGTAGGAGTGTGGGCTGAAGCTGGGTGAGCTGTGGTACCTCAGGCACAGCAGGCATATGCCCTCTGCTGAGCAGGGCAAAAGTCCTCCACAGCACCTTGTGGACAGTCTTCTCTTAAGCTGCAAGGGAAGGAGATGCAGCTCTGGTCTTGGCTGGGTCCTGGCACTGGGAAACAGGGCCTGAGGGTTTTGAGGGGGACACCAGAGCTGCATCCTCACCAGAGCTGGGCAGCTTGGTGAGCCCAGCATTGCAGAGCCCACAGTAGGGCTGCAGAACAGGGGACTTGCTGCAAACCCAGCCCCACTGCCTGGCACAGCCAATCCTGCAGCTCCTGCCTGGGAGCAGCAGATGGGTCTCAGCACCAGTCTCAGCTCTGTGCTGGCCGCTGGGATTTCTCACAACTCACACTGCCACCTCTTGGCTGTGACAAACCTGCTCCTTCACTGCGACACCTCTCATAGCCTGACAGACCCCCCAGGCTCAAAGTATTCCCTTCCCCGGGTGAGAGCCTTGCAGTTTGAAAAGGGAAGATCTTGTCCAGGGCTCACAAACCCAGACGCATGAATTACGTATGTTACACGTGGTGTCTCTGTCTCGAGGTCAAGTTGCTTTTATTGGGTTACCAAGTGTGTTGATGGTGCTGCAGCCACCCTCTCGGGCTGGTCACTGTAAGGGGAACCTGCAGCAGCCACTGGAGCAAGGAGGGGAGGAGGATTCAGTACCTGCATCCTACTGATGTCATCACCTCATTGCCCAGCTGTCAGTCCTTCCTCAGCTAGATTTCAAAGCAGATTCCACTCCTCTCAGCTGGTACAGACTGAGGATAGCGGGAATTGTCACAGAGCTTGTCCATGTGCTCCCCACAGCATAGAGTTTTTCTCCGATGATGTGGCCAGCCACAGAAAGGAGAGATCTCATGAACTTCGCTGTGGAGTTGTCAGACGATTCAGATTGGAGCTGAGAACATAAGCAGGACGTACCTCCTCAGAGGAAGCCAGCATGCTGAGCTAAAGTCATGGCGTGGGAGGGTCAGAGTTGCTCTGGACATCGCAGGGATGGAATGAAGAATGGAGAGAGCTGCTTGAAGAGCTCAAGCAGCACAGTGCCCAGCAGCTATGGTCTGGAGGGTGGGGGTGCCAGATTGGTGATTCTGAAGAAGAAGAGATTGCAGCTCTGGAGATGACATCTCCATCCAACAATCCTCTCCCATTAACCCTCAATCCCATCTCCCTGCACTTCTGCTCAAGCTAGGACAAACCCTCATGCTTTTCCCTCAGCCCCAAATCTACTTCCCCCACCAGTGGCCATTCGCTCAACCTAAGTAGATCCCACATCATCTTGAACTATGAAAGCTTTGCCCCCTTTCTGTTGTCTGAGGCTGTGCTGCCTGCTCCTTGACTCCTTTTCCCAAAAGACCATCCTTGTGCTGGGCTCTCCAGTGCTTCAGGCCAGCTGTTTGCCTATAGGGTCTTGCTCCAGAGCTACATGAGGGTCTCAGGTTCACAGAAGGTATGCACCAGTACCACCTCTGCTCTGTGGCTCAGGACAAGCCAAGAAGGGGCAGAGATTTTGGGAGTGGATTCCCCCTTTTGCACAGGCAACCTTGGCATTGATAGGCGGGGATTCAGCTAATCTACATGGTCTAGAAAATGGGCTGTGCTTCAGCCTGACATGTTAAGGACAGGTCCTGCCCCCACCCAGAGCACAGACACTGCTACCTTCTGGAAGGGTTGGGGGGTAGAGCAATGATCCTGGATCGGGCTGTCAGGACCACCTCCCCACGGCTGGCTTCAATCACGATATTCTGCAGTGTGTTTTCCAGCACAAGCTCCACAAGGTTTCCAACGGCTGGCTGCCTAGAGGGACAGAAATACAGCAGAAGAGTATCAGAAAGTATCAGTAAGCAGATAAGGCAGGTTGCTTGCTGTGACTCCTCCCAGGAATCATCAGGCACAGCAGTGGAGTACACACTGTTTCCTGTGCACTGAGGCCAATGAACCAAAGACTTGAGCAATGGGTTGCTGACTCTTGTCCCAGAACTGTCACCAGCTCGTGTCAGGCCCTGACCTTAGACAGAGCTGGGTGACTGTGCTCTTACTGGTTTCACCCTCCAAGCTGTGCAGTGGCTGCTATTTGGGAATATGCTTGTAGCCTGTGGCAGTGTACAAGGGAGTAGCCACAGCAAACGCAGGGTGGTGAAATACTGCCATGAAAATAAAAGGTGAGGTATGCACACACTGTCTAATGTCCAATATGGCCAGGACTGTCTGAGCATAAAGCAGACCTCACTCACGACCAGCATCCTGGCACTGCCCACGGCTCAACCCCACACACAGCAAACCTTCCCTTCCCATAAACCACACTCAGGAGAGGGTGGCTAGGTGGGCTAGCATCAACTTCCACCCAGAGAACACAGAACACACCAGCAGAAATGCTGCAGAGCTGAAGGAGAAATGGATTTCTGGCCAGGCCATGTGCTGCCATGGCTCTCTTGACTGTGCATCTCTTGCCTTTTATGTGTGAACTCTTCCTCACCTACTTATCATCTCCTTTTCCCTCAACTGCTTATGGTGAAAAATCTTCCAAGACTCCAGCAAATCACTGGGAGAGGTTTCCTGACTCATTTTTTTCCTCTCTCCATCCTTCTCAAGGTAAAGACCTGTTGAAGCAGAGACTGTGGAGGGGATTGTGGAGCACTGTCTACTGTCCTGGAGCTCTGCTGATTTTGCAGACTGGAACTGGGAGAAATATGGAATAGGCTCATCCTGGATTTTTCTCACTGCCTTGTGGAACTGGGTGTTCTCCAAGAGGCTTCTGGAAAGAGGAAAATAAAGGGTGAGTTCCAGCAAATCAGCTATCTGTATGACCCAGAGAATTATTACAGGACACCACAAATCAGAGGAAACCACTGACTGATGTCAGTATTTAGTCTGTCCCTTCTTGCATCCTGGGCCTAAGGGAGGCAGCAAGAGGGCCTGAGCTAGTGAAGCTACCCGTTTCCCCAGTGCTGGTTCTTTACATTTGTGCAGCTCACAAACCAAATAGGTGTATCCCAACACAGCCTGTTTCCAAGATCACAGCAGGCAGAGTTCCCTGGTTTCTGGGAACCATGGAAAGATGGGCTCAGTCCCTGTCTGGGGAGGAAGACCCTGCTTTTGGTTGTCATTCCAGGATCCCTCAGCTCATAGTTCCCAGCACAGCCTTTGGTGGGTGGATCCTCTGTTCTGGTAACAAGAGTAGACATATTCCTCTGGGATTAGCAGAGGGCTGGCCATGCTGCACACATTCTCTGGAGGACAGGGGCTCCAAACCAGGTGAGAGTGAAGGGACACACACCTGATGACACCTGTGAGTATGTCAGTCACCACCTGCAGCTCCTGTTTTGAAGCAGAAGCCAGGGACAGCCATTTGGGCTCCATGTCCATACTGTTTCTGTACATACTTCCATCCTCAAATTCGCTTTCTGAGGGGTGGATGCTGAAGGGGAGGAAAGGAGTTGTTTCATCAGTGGCAGCACTACTGAACCAAACTATCAAAGACCTGCACCCTCCTGGCACTGCAGCAGCATTTCAGGCAAGCAGTGCAGGGAAGCAGGGGAGAAGTGGGAGCCGTCATACTTGTGACAACAGGGACACTGTCATAGAAGAGAAACACTGAGCTCTGACAGTTGAGGTGGAGAGAGAAACAGGTCATGTCAGCTAATTCTGGGGAAAGCAAGACACCTCTTACCTAATTCAGAGGCAGCAGAGAGAAGCAGAGCAGAGCTCCAAGTTCAGTGCATATCAGAGCATGGGCAGCCCTGGCTCAAATGAAGATGCCAATCCAAAAAACTATGTCTCTTACCTGGATGAGAAGTATCTGGGAAGCTGGAAGGCAAAGTTGCTGACAAAGTCCTCAATAGCGTAGGACCTGGCTGACACATCAAGGTGTAAGAGCAAGGGCTGGGGAGGCTCTGGTTTGACCAACACCCGGCTGGCGTCTTTGCCCAACAGCAGCCCCCTCTCAGGGTGTCCAGGTGGCTGACTGGGTGTTGGATGGTTTTTAATAGGGGGTAATGTCTGTTGGAGAGAAAGAAATGGCAGGCATGTAGTGGTTTCTTTGGCCGCAAGCAGGCTGGTGGAGGTTTGAGCACAGGCATGAGAACTGCAAGCCCAGCAACCAGAGCCACCAGATCCTGGGTGTCAAAATGACCTTAGCACTGCAGTAGTGATAACAGGCATGAGTAGCCATAGTGGAAATCAGGTCTGTTCCCTCCTCACTGCCCAGTGTGCCAGCCCCAAGTGTCAACAGGGCTTCAGGGTCTCCCCAGGGCACTTGGGGCTGTTGTACTCCAATCCATCACTGTGGAAGTTTGGGAGATCATCTTTGCTCTTGCAAGCACACCAGGAGTGTGCTTTCTGTGCACTTAAACCAAGGCAGTTCCTGCCTGCAGCTTCTCCTGAGGAACGGAACACAGCTCTTCGAGCAGTGAGAGCAAAGTCTGCACCACGTCCTGCCGGGGTCCTGCTGCTTTCTGTTGTGGCACACATGCCGTTGTGGCCCCAGCATGAAACCAGTGCAGGTACCAACTGCCCTATCTGTGTGCATGTTTTCTGCTTATGCAAAACTTTTCCCCCTTTCTCCAGTCACGGGTGCACATTTGATTCCAATTTCAGTTCCATTCACCTCAGCTGGAAAGTTACTGCCTACAGAACACAGCCAGACAGTCTGATTCTTCTGTCTCCTCCAAACAGTCTGTCTTCCAAAGCCTTGAAGCTACAAACCCTGCTGTGCTCTCTGTCCAGACTCCCACGCTGTGATATCCAGCATCTGCCTCTTCTCTAAAGCAGTCAGTTTGATTCTACTATGGGTGAGACAGGACTGACTTACCTTGTATTTCCTGATCACAGTTGAGGATTCAGGAAGATTTTCTGTCTCAGCAGAATCTGATAACCTCTGAAAAATAAAATAAAATATTTTTTAAAAAACAACAAAAAAGAGAAGAGAAATTACCATGTAGGAAAGATATGGAGCAGAACAAAACTTTAGGATTTTTTTTAACTTTGTGCCAGCTGAGAGTCAATGATCTCATCCTCCCATTCTTCACTCAGGCCACATTCTTACTGCTAGCTACACACTTCTTTCCAGTGTTTATTTATGGTTAAAAATCCAACCATTGGTTTCCAGAGCCACTGGCTTGTTTTTCCTAAGGCTTCTCATGCATTTCCAAATTTCTGATGGTCACTAGCAATTTCAGAGTTTGTAAGACGATTCTTGGCTAGAAACCACAATCTCATTTTCCACTAACCACAGATCAGCTTTGACGTCTTTAACAGATGAGAACCTCATGTCCTCTTATTAACCTGCCTAGATTTTCTTAAAGAATGTTTCTTGTTTACACTAGCTGCTGTTTCTTGAGCCAATCTAAGCTGGTGTAAAGTTTTGAGAGCACTTACCACCGAAGGTGACACTGGCTTCTTCTTAGTCCCAAGGTCCTTCTCTGTGATGGTGAATTCCACAGCCTGCCGTTCCTTCTCCTTTTCCCACTCCTGCAGGTCCCTCTCATACTGAAACAGGGACTCCTGGATGTACACCTATGAAGAAAACCATGACTGGAGGGAGCAGGGATAGAAAGGAGCTGCAAATAACACAATCTCTGGCTCAAGTCCATGCCTGTTTCTCCCCTTCAGGAGGTCCCAGAAAGAAACCCACTCACATTCTATGTATTGCAGTGGCAGGAAGAGGAAGGAACAGTGGCATTTTAAGACTCAGACAGAGAAGATATACTCTCTTGCCGAAGAAAACCTAGAAAGTATCCAGAGGAACATTACTGTAAGTCTGTGCCCCCACTAATATTAAAGCCATGAGACTTGTCTTTTACAGATATCAAATCTGGCATCCACTGAAAGCCACTCCCGTTCAAACTATCACTTCTAGTAGCTGGGTTCCCCTCACAAAGCCACACGTTGCACACTTACACTTCATCTAGTGAGCCACACAGACAAAGAAATGGTTAAAGCATCAGGAAGGATGATGTTAAGTGTCTTCAGGAATGAGAAGTGTGTAGCAAAGAAGGATTCCTTCAGTTGGAAGCAGAAGGCAGGTGACTGCTGGGGTCAGCCATTTGGGAACCACAATGACATGCCCAGGTGATGGTAACACACAGGTACCTCCTGGGTCTCACCTCACACATCACATTTATTCTGCAGATGGAGGGACTCCTTGTAGGTCCCAGTGTGATAAAGCAAGGGATACTTTCTCCAGGCTGCACAACCCCTGACTCTGGAGCAATCTCCAACACCTGGTGGGGAAGGGGAAACAAAATAAAACAAAATGAAAAAAAACCCCAGAGGAGCTGTTTCATTGTCCTGCTACCTTCCAATGTGCTTTCTCTTTGCAGGAAACACACCTCTCCTTTTCAGAGGTGTGTAGCATGAGAGAGATGCAGTTGATATATTCAAAGAATGACCATGGGCTTTGCTGCTGGACAGAATCCTGAGGTTTGTTATTGCATCATGTAGTTGCAGCTTCATGTAACCTCACTGACGTCTTCAGATTTCCCTTCTGAAGTCCTGTCTTTCCCCCTGTGCTAACCCTTGCCTTCACTCTTCTCTGCCTTTCCCTTTCATCATCTAGGAGAAAGCAAATTCCCTAGAATTGAGCACCTTGTTGAAAATGGAGTTGTAAGGTCCTTTCATGGCACAATAGAGATGAGCAAGAAGGCTGTAGAACAAAGAGGACTCACCTTTTTGTCTTTACAGGTGTTTATCTGCCAGGAAAACACAACAGCCTTGCTCTTTGAGATATTGTTGAGAAAGACAAGTCGACTAGTTTTGGTGCAGTCTGGGATATTTCCAAGGCAAATCCTATGGTGGGACAAGGTGGCCGTCTGCAGGAAGCAAGTTGAAACCAGAAGGAAGAGCAGGGAAGGAAGATGGGATGTGACCACTGGGGAAGAGCAGTCACACAGTCATCTCAAAGTTATCCAGCAATTCATAGATAATATTCACCAGGTGTCTTTACTGTAACAACTTGAGGGAGTGTAACAATTCTCTCATTTTGCTCTGCTTACAATGACTTTACTTCAAAAGAACAGCTCTGTTGCTGTGGGATTGAGTGAGCAATGAATAAGACATAACACTGGTGCTGTTCAGGAGAGGATCTCAGGAGCACAAAGGACCAGTAACACCCAGATTCTCTCTGCTGCACTTGCTGTCCAGGCCTTTCCTCACTTCAGTTGAGAAACATGAGGTGTGTGCTTGTGCAAAATCCCTGTCAACCTGAATGTAAGTTTTGGGAAATTTCTCCCTAGTGCACCTTGGTACTAGTATGCTACTAGTTTGTCCCCTTCTCCAGGCACAGTGCAATCTCTAATTAAGTACAGTAATCATTAGAAAAAGAAATTTGATTTCAGACAACAGTCTTGCAGAATGCTATCTTCATTGTCAGACTGAGGCAGGTTTTCAATTATCTTCCCTTTGCTGTACTCAGAAATATAATCACCCTGCTGGAAGTCAAAGAGCATAGGGAGCTGTGGCTGGCTCCATGGAAGGCATGCTAGTGTCACACAGGATGAACCCTTTACCTGCCAGAGAACACCTCTGCTGATGCTGTTTAATGCTCATTCACTAAGCTTAGACCTGTGGGTGAGTTTAACAGCAGATTCTCCAGGCTGGCACGCCAGCTCTAGCTGGGCCAGGGACAAGCTCCTGCTGAGCCAGCAGCAGGTGAAACAAGTGCATTCCTCCGGATGTGCCTGAATAGGTGACCATCCTGCAGGCAGCATTCAGGTTATGAATCATCTGAGTTTGGCTGTGAAATGGTGGCAGCCAAGCCCTGACAGGGTGTGTCAGTAGTATAATGGTGTTTTTGCAAATGAATTAGCAAAGAGAAAGGTGTTGTAGCTGCACAGGAGAAAGGCAGCTGTGATGGGGGTAACTTCTAAGAGAAAATTCAGTACATGAACAAACCCTAAACTTGTTTTTGTTCTAAAGGCTATAGAAGTGAGAAGCTGGAAGGAAGGCACCTTTCAGCTTCCATGAGTTAAATTCTAGATGGCCTGCTGGAAGGGAAATATCTTCTTCTATCTCATGGCAAATGAACTTCTGCAACACAAGCTACTGCTAGATGGGACCACTTGTGCATTTCAGTCTCTCTCACGCATTTCTAGACAGATCGTATTGCTCATATCCCATACATGGACTTACCTGCCCAGGCACAGTTAGCTTGGCAGAACCTGGAAAGACTGCAGGAGGCAAAACTTGGCTGGATGTGGCAGCCTCTCCTACAGTATTTGGATTGTAGCCTACTCCCTGGAAAGTGATCAGGGTCGACTCACCCTCCAGGATGTGGATGGGAACATCAACCTGCCTTGGATAAGATAAAAGTCTTAAGTCCAGAGTCATATTTGGGAGAGATGTGCAATAAACTAGCCTACTTGCTAATGGACTGGTCTAAATACAACACGTGCATGGATAAAGAGAAATCCAGTCTCTTTTGCTCTTTCAGGCCTTGGTCTTTCCTGCTAGCCCAGGAAAGCTGGTTAAGTAGTCAATTAGCCAGTTACAGTATGAGATGGACAGAGACTCTCTCTTGGAGCAAAGGCTGGAGTTTTAAAAATAAATCTATTTATTTTTCCATGCATTCTCCACAGACTGGGCCAATAAGTAGTGCTCCAGCTCTGACCCTGCCTGCCTGCTGTAGCCCAGGACAGAGGTCTTTGGGAAGGCTGTTTCCAGAGGTCTGCAGCAGTGTACACTGCAATGATAGAAGACACCAACTTCAGTCTCTTTGGTGGAACTTTTTGGAGGCCAACAGTGAACCACAAATCTGAACAAATACTACTGATATTCCCAGTTACTGTTTGATCCTTGAAAAATATATGCTGGGATGACTCTGGTTGTGAAAGAAATCTGTTCTTGGGAAGAAAAAACTTGTGAGATAGCAATTTATCTGCTCCATTTCCAGACCAGCCGAGTCACTCATTTGCTCTCTCTGCTTCTTGGAGGAATGGAGCTCAATTCAGCTGTAGCATGATCATGGACTAACCATCAGTAAGAAACCTAAAGAATTTTAGGTCAACAACAGAATCTGCTTCTGTCAGTCATGAGGAGGGTCTTACCGAGTATGTTTTAGCTTCCAGAGGTGAGAAGATCCACTCAATGTCACCTGTTTCACCAGGGGGAATTTCTCCTCTAGGAGTTAGGCAGACAAACACAGGATGCTGAAAGTTCTTCTCCTGTATCTTCATAATGTTGTCCAGCTGAACCTCAAACATCACAGGCATGGAGCCACCATTGTAGAGTTTATAAATCTGAAGTGAATAAGAAAGGTCAGTGCTTATTATACCAGGTACAAATTAAACTAGTTAACACTTCCCCAGAGGACTCTGATAAGCATTCATAATTAATTAATCAGCTTATCTCCTAAGAATGAGAAGACCTCATAATGTCAAGATTTAACACTGAGGCTCTGATAGGCGGCTGTGCTGAAGGTTCATCATTGTGCATTGATAACCACAGTGCCTCTCCAAGTGGTGCCCTGCAAATTCACACTAGGGGAAAATTAATACAAATTAGCTAAAAGGATCACTGCAAAGCAGATTACTTAAAATGCAAAACCACTAGTATTAAAGTGATCTTAATTCAATTCAGCCTTGTTCACTTCCCAAGTAAATTAGGCAGAACAGAATCCAAGCTGCCTTTTTGCTGAATAAGTGTTTAAGGAAGTTAAATTAATTTACTAAAGAACCAATTAGGATTTATTTCCAGAGTATTTGGAGTAGCTAGGCAAGTTTTCACTATGATCCAATGCAAGAGAATAAGTGAACAGTCCAATATGCCTCATAAGCATTCTGACTAGAGTGAATGCCAAACCTCATCAAACTGGAGATGGTGAGAAGTATTCTCCCTCCTGCCATCCCACCAGCTAGTTCCAAACTTTGCCTAGGACTAGTTTCAAAGTTCTCCAGTGATGCTTTCCCATGCAGGCCATTCCATTTCCTGAGACTCGCCTCAGACACTGCCTATCCCTGGGATACAGTAGCACTAGCTCCTTTCCTACACTTGCTGCTGCGTTCAGCTCCAAGCTGCTCACCTGTGTGGGGGGTTGGGAGCCTCCAATAGCAATGGGTGCGAAGACGTGCTTAGTGGATATAAAATGAACGTACCGCTGGTCGTGTTCCACTGTCACGCCACTGAAGGTCAGCTACAGTGGAAAGAAATGCAGTCACTTTCTCACAGGGCCTTGGCCCCATCACTAACAACTGCACAAAACTCTGAAGTACATTGCAAGCTGAAGGCCACACAGTTAGAGACTTAAATTGGTAATACCTAAGAAAAAAATCAAGGAGATGGAGAACCTAATCAAGTTTTTCTCTGAAAGGTTCTCTTCTTGTTTCAAAAAGACTGTACTTTTCTCTCTGCTATGTCAGGCACCAGCATCATTATTTTTCTGTGCAAGTGTATGGTGGAAATTCTGCATGAATGAAAGTGTCTGGCCTGTACATATGAGAGTGTGGACCTGCCACAGTTAAGTAAGTAATGGCCTCCTCTTGGAAAGGACCATCTGGATGTCCTCACTTGAGAGTACATCCTGCTCCAAGAATGGGTCTAACAGTCCAAATGCTGCAAGAAGATCCCAGATGAATTTTAAGTGATCAAGTCATGATCAACAGTATCCCATTAGCAAAGCAGCTGCCAGGCACCCCAAGCAAAGTGGAGAGATTTATAGAGCTATTTCATAGAAAGGATTTTGCATTCACACAGGATCCTGCATTTTGAAAAAACTGCAGTCAGGCTGAAGGTGCGCTGATGATGAACTATTTCCTGCAGGATCGTGCTGAAGTACCCTGAGCTGTCTGCTTTGGGGTAGAGGCTGCTAAGCAGTCACCTAGTTAGTAATGTCTCTGCATGGGCCAATGGGAGCCAAGTTGCTGCAATTCACAGCAAGTTAAGACTGAAGCACAGCTGGCTTTCAAATTCATGTGCAGAAGATGGAGAGGATGTTTGCAGTAACAGACACCTGCAGGAGACAGTGTATCAGCTGCTTTAAAAAGAGCAGAGAATGGCAATTCCTTTTAAACAACCCAGTCTGGTTCAGATCCATAAGCAAAATAAAGAGGAAGAGAGGACTAGAAATACAATGTTAGCAAGGTCCCACATGGAATCTTTTCAAAGCACTACATGAGCATTCAGCCTCCTGAGAACCACAGCATGCCAGAAGAAGTGAAAATAGGAGGAAGACAAAAGCTGATGCTTTCAAACTTCAAGGGAAAAAGGAATAAGAACCTCCCTGAGCTTTCAGAGTGAAACATCCATTTATATAACTTCAGTCAAAAAGCCACCTTGTATTCCAACAGATCAGAACTGCTGAGGAAAAACTGTCATCAGTTTCCATTTGATGCGGGAAGTAGCATTTAGAGGATTTTCAGTTAAAGGGAGACAAATGGAGAAAAGTGAAGATCTGCTACAATCAATTCTTCTTCTAGAGTGCATAGACTTCATCCCACAGTAAAGACTTAAGAGCATAAGAGGGATGCCAGGGGATACCAGATTCTCCAGGGAAGAGAGCTGCCTGGAGAACACGTGCTACAGGTGATAACATCTCACAGTACCTAACTAGCAGCTATAAAGTCAAGTGCAAACACTTCTAATTTTTGAAACCTATGTGCTCAGGGATTCTCCTTGGGATCTAGCCCTTCTCTCCAGGGAGTTCTGTGAACCAGCCTACCTCAACACTTGCAGCTGCTTGGGCTTTTCCTACTAAATCTGCTGAGGGCTGAAAATTCTTCCTGGCCAAATGATCCTGGAGCTATGAAAACAAGCAGTCTTGCAGGTGAAGAGGCAAAGGACAACCTGGGAGAGCATTAGGCAGTGGGAGGTGCTGTTTCTCTACTGCACAAGGAATTGAGTAACACACAAGGCCCACAGATGTCTCCTCCTACAGCCAGAAGAAATTGCCAATGGGAAATCAGTTTGGATCCTTCAGAGCACCTATAAATCATCACAGGACTGAAAACTGGCCACTGAATGGGGAAGCAGTAACAGAGAAAGAGTTTCTCCTGAAAATGAAGGAGACAGGCTCTGTTGGGGAAAAAGAGGAGCAGGAGGTCAAAATCCATCCACGTGGGTAGAGTCATCACAGAGGTGAATTTAAACCCAAAGAAAAAACAGGCATTGGCTTGCAGCTGACTAACATTACTGCTCTGAAGCCAAGTAATTTGGAATTTGACAGAGTAACCAAGCAATACCCCAGCCCAATGGTCTCCTCCTCTGCTTACTGTTGCTTTTTGAAATTTCCAAAACTTAACTTTTGGGGTGACATTACAGCACTGCTTTCCTTAAGGTTAGCATATGTTCTGCACATTTCACCAGAATCACAGGTAAGGATTTGCTCAAACCTGGCATGTGAGCATGGTCAGGGCAATCTCTACTGCAGGGGCTGGAAGCTCTGTGCACTTCATCCCATGACTGCAAGGAAAGAAGGCACACTCTGTTCAGTCCCTCTGCTGCCCTCTTTGCAGAAGGAGAAGCCTCTTCCACTCCTACTTTCTGGTATCAGCAGTTCAGTACTGGCACTGCATCCCTGCACACTGCGAACACCTGCACTGTTCCCCATCTCTGGACTGGCCTCTACAGCTCCTCTTGTCCGAGCCCAAATGCACCAAGAGATCTTTTCATCCCCAGGGCCTCCCATGCTTTTTCAGCCCCTTCTGCAATGACAGCATAAGGTAGAATGGTGGCCTCTGGTAGCCACCAAAGCCACTGGCTATGTGGCAAGAGAGGATGTATGCCCTATAGGCTTCTGGTGTTCCAAAGCCTCTTCCCTCACTGGCCAGCTGGTGAAATGCTCACAGCCACTCTCAGGATTGTGCCAGGCAGGCAGAGCACAGGGAGCCTGTCCAAGGGCTTTAAGGGAAGGCACAGTTAAGCCACTGTTTGAACAGCTTGGTCAAAGGGTTGGATTTTCAGCTGACAACAGTCCTGAAAGAAAAGAAAAATAAAAGAGATGTGTGAACACAATGGTCTCAATAGGAAACTTCAGAGACAGACAGGAAGGCTCAGCCGGGCATGAGTGGTGCCTGGCAGAGCACAAGGTGACTTTGACTCTAACTGACAGTTTGAGAGAGGGGGAGAGAGAGAAATTAGTTCCCAGCCTGAGGAAGTGCTCAGGGAAAACACACCACAGATCAGCTCTGGGATGCTTTAGAAAGCAGTGAAGCAGGAAGAATGAGTAAGAATCCTCTCTCATTGGTAGGAGAAATAAGTGGGTGGACAAAGGCTGTAGCCAACCAGGAACCCAGGGAGTACCTTCTGGGATGGGGGAAGCAGCTGACTTGTACCCCCAGAGCTGGAGGATGCTCTGTCACCCTGTGCATCCCTAAACTGCAGTCAGTGCAGGTGGTATTTTTGGAGAAAAGTACATTCCAGGGATGTTTGAAGAGCATAGAAAGTTGGTAAGATGGAGAGATTCAGGAAAGCTGCGTATGAGAGAAGTAGGATGGGATGCAGATCTGAACTCCAGGAACACTGCAGGGCAGAACTCACACTGAGGCAGATGAAATGGAGGGAACCATGCACAGAAATCCTGACCACAAGTTACACTAGAGTTTGGAAAATATGCAGGGACTATAAAGTCCAGGAAAGTGGTTTTGGACTTGCAGTTGCCTTGAAGGAAGAAGCAATTCTGCACTAACACGACTAATAAAATACAAAGGTTAATAATAAATAAATAATAGTCCTCTTGCGGAGGAACCCAGCAGACATGACATCCAGTGCACTGCCCGCATCACACTGTACTGGAACCACAAGTTTGTCAGAACATTGGTTTTATGTCTCTGCTAGGCCCTCTGTTACTGCCTGGCTAGTGCAAATTCCAGGGGAAGGCCACAGCCCCCTGTACACTAGGCAGCTTCTGGGGAAAACACCTCTTAATTCAGTTCCTACCTGCTGTTGTTCTGCAAATGGAAGGAACACCTGTTATCTTACCAGAATCTCATGACCATAGGAAACCTTCAGCAGGACAGGGAGGCGATCTGTGCCAATGAAATCATGTCTAGCAGTGAAAGAGGAGAGAGGTGAAAACAGCAGAAATCAACCTTGTGCCCAGGATGATAGAATTAGGGTCACACAGAACATTAGAGACAATTCACTTCCCAGCTATAGAGTCACTGTTGCGTAAGAGCCTCGGGGAGGTGAGGGGGGGGGAACCCACTTGTGTTTTGGTTGGAATGAGTGATACAGTGTTGATTTTAGTCATACACCTATTTAGGGTCCCAAGTTTCTAGGTCAACAGAAAGCCAGTACTTCTCAGATATGGTCTGCTATGAAAGGGGAAGTGTTCAGCTTTCTTCACACCTTCTGCAGGCACACAAGGGCTAGCAGCTATAACTGATGACAAAAATAAGAATACCACTGCATAATCAAAAGCACAGGAAGTGCAGCATCTTGTTCATCTCCTCAACTGTCAGGTCGAGGCAGAGCAGCATCCTTAGCATGTCACACTAAATGCCTTTTGCACTGCAGTGTTAAAGGACATTAAAACATTCTCCTGAGCAAGACAAGCGCTGTGGAGTCTAGAAACTGGACACGCTCAGGAACTTTTTACTTGCCCAGCCTCTGCTGAGGAACATGTGAAGGGGAAGGAAAATCTGGCATGGAAGCTCAGGGGACTGACATCATGTGTTGTTCCGGCACACAGCATGTGGCTCTGAAGAATAGGTAGTTGTCATCACCTGTGTGAGAGCTGGACAGATTTATTCTGTCCTGGAAGAAGTGTTCCTGACTTTGGGGTAACACTGAAAAGCTGGTTATCCTGAATTCTCATCTGGTACAGCTCCTGCGGTGTAAAGTCAGTGTCCTCTGCCCAGTATTCCATGTCCATCTTCTGATCAGAAGGAAACAAGAAGGCCCTAGGGAACCAATCAACTGGTCAGCAACAAGGACATGCAACTTCCCCAGGGCCATGGTCAGTATATTCAGTCCAACTAGGCTTAGCACAGCTGGTGGACATGTCATATTTCATCAGGTCTGATCTGCAGCTCTCTGATTACTTCCCCACCCAGACCCACCAAGAGATCTCAGTTGCAGCTGCTCTACAACTCAAGCCGTGCCTACAAACCCCACACTATGAATTTGCAAATGTCTCACAGCCCTGTGAGCACTTCCAGCTGAGCTCTAGCAAGCACTGCTTACCAGTCCACAGGCACCACACCCTTGTTCTCCAGCAGAAGCATCACAAGGGTAGGCTCTGAGCCTATCGGGGCAGACCCAAAGTCAAAATCCAGCAGGAGAGGGGTGTACACTGGAGGGATCAAGCATGTGCTGGTCACAGGAGAGAAAGAAGACATTAAATTGGAACAGGAGGAAGAGTCAGCAGGGCATGACAGGGGGAAGGTCATTCTACACTGGCTCTCTTCCTTAAAATTCTTGTCTGACATTATGTTCTTGGCCCTTTTGAGAGAAAGCATAATGGACATAAGGCAGACCTGATTTTCTTTAAAAAATCTTTCATATAGACCAAATGAGAGAGAGTGGCATCAGAGAGTCCTGCTTAGCTGAAGCCTCTCTTTAGTTCCCCAGTACAGGGAGGTCACTGTCATACTGGAGCAGGCCCAATGAAGTACCACCAAAATGGCTGAGAGCTGAAGCACAATGGCCAGGCTAGACGGGGCTCTGAGCAACATGGTCTAGTGGAAGGTATCCCTGCCTATGGCTGGACAGTTGGAACTAGATGATCTCTAAGGTGCCCAAACCATTCCATGATTACTTACAAGGAGAAACTAAGAGACCTGGGTTTGCTCAGTCTTATGAAGCGAGGGCTCAGGGGCAGCAACTGCACAAGTTGCAACACACGATGTTCCAATGAGACACTAGGAAAAAGGGTTTTGCCATAAATAGGGTTAAACAGGTGCTCAGACAAGCTGTGGTTTCTTCATCCTCAGAGATATTCAGCATTGAACTGAATAAGGCCCTAGGCAACCTGATGTATATGTCCCTGCTTTGAGCAAGGGGCTAGACCAGAGACTTTTGGAGGTCCATTGCCATTAAACTATTCTTTGTTTCTGTGGCTCCTTTCTAGAGAGGGTAAGCAGAGAAGTGGAGGTGAGCAACTTCCTGCAGCAAGGATGGAATAACAGGGTGCCACACAGTAGTGAGCTGCAACACAAGCCAACAGCGACAGCATTTCTATCTGGCTCATGCAAGGGACTCCAAGATCCTCTGAGCCATTTCCTCATCTCACCTGTGCCTGGTGGGAACTCTGTAGGTGAGCTCGCCGAGAGTTGGGTCTCGCTCCAAGTATTCATTCAGTGTGTCCAAGGAGAAGAGCTTCCAGAGGTGCAACCTGCTGAAACTGCTGGCACTCCCTGTTGAACAGGCATCTGTGATGCACAAAGTTGGGTAGATGCCTGTTGCTACAATCCAGCAGAGGGGCTGCTGCTCCTCTTCTGTGCTTGCAAGATCTGCAGCTTGGGAGAGAAAGAAACACCAAAAAGTAGTCATGCCCCATTAAGGGGCAGCTACCTGGATCATTTTGCCTGTAGTAAAGGGAAAAGAGGGCCTACCAAGACCAAAGGAAGAAATAATGGGAATTTTAGATAGTCTTTTCTTTGGCAGCTTCTGAAAACCTCTAAAACCACTGACTTCTAGTCGTACCTTGACTTCTGCATTTAGAGGTCACCAAAAGACTATGAAAGTGATACTTTTCAACAGTGTGTTTACACAATTTAGTTCTGCACTATGCAAAAAAGTGCCTTTTTTGGATTTAAGCCTACAGCCTAGTCATTTTATGAAGTGCTCCTTTTTTTCACACCGAAAGATCATAAACAGTTATTTATATCTTGTCTTCTCCCTATCATTCATATGACATTACATTTTCTACTTTCCAAGCTGAAAACTCCTTGTCTAGTTAGTCTCTTCTTTTACAAACAGTTCCCCATCTCTGAACATCCCAAAACATCCATCTCACCTGTGGGTGTGCAAATAGCATATTTGATTGACCAGGTGTAACGCAGTCGACGGGCTGGCCTTACTGTTATTTGGACAAAAGCTTTTGATCTTGCAGGGATTGTTCCTTTGGAGTGTTCCAGCTCTAGAGCTGTAGAAATACAAGAGATGGTATGAGCTCTTGGCATCACCGACGTCTCTTACACCACACGTGTGTTCAGCACACAGATCCCTAAGCCTACCTGCACTCTAGCCCACCGCCACCCCTTGTCTAATTGTTAGGATTGGCTTCAGGCGCTGAACTTGAGATTCCCAGACTACAACTGTAGGAAGATCATTGGGAGTACCCAGATTGCCTTTGGCCAGCAAAGAACAGGGAACTTGCCCACACAAGGTCCTCTAGAAAGGCAGTTAAGTATTGAGCTCCAATATTTCTTCTGGGAAGGTCCTTTATTTAACTTCCTTCTCTGCTGGGAAATTGCATCTTATTTCAAGGTCCTGATTGATCTAACTTCAATTTTGAGGCTCTGGGTTATGGTTTTTCCAGCAAGATAGAAGAGTCACCTCCTATGCAAAGGAGTAGATACCTCAAGGTTTGAGAGAATCAGTGCAAGCTAGGCAGCAAGCAGTCCAACCTCTGAGTTCATGCTAGACTGATTTTGGAGAAAAGAGGGGAAAGCGAAGGCCCCATCCCATGCTAATTCCTTTACAGTACCCAGTGGATCACTGCAGACCACCTCAGGATCACAGAGTCCAGTGATGAGTTGTTCCACACTGAGGATGTAATTCAGAGTACAGATTCCATCATTTAGCAGTACAATGCTGCAGCTTTGCAGATCACCAACCAGAACATTTCCAAGGTCCAGATGCTTGTTTTGTGCCTGGAATACAAACCCGCCATGCTGAGGTCATGCATAGTGGTTGAGTGTAGCCACCACTTATCTCACCACATGCTGATCCCTCGGCACATGCAGGGCAATGTAAAGGGCTCCCCGCTTTGTGTAGGACCTGGCATGCCCTGGGAGATAGAATCATAGAATCATTCAGGCTGGAAAAGATCTCTAAGACCATCAAGTCCAACCATTGACCTCACGCTACCAAGTCCACCACTAAACCATGCCCCTGAGTGCCACATCTACATATCTTTTCAATACTTCCAGGAATGATGATTCAAACACTTCCCTGAGCAGCCCTTTCCAATGAGTGACAACCCCTTTGTGAAGAAATTTTCTCCAGTATCCAATCTAAACCTCCCCTGATGCAATTTGAAGCCATTTGCTCTTGCCTTATTGCTTATTACCTGAGAGAAGAGACTAACACCTACCTTGCTACAACCTCCTTTCAGATAGTTGGAGCACAATAAAATGTGGAACAGATCTGCAAGGGACTCAATATGTCCTCCAAATGCTTTCTCCTACTGTTTGCTGGGTAGGATGTAGCATATTCAGGGCTGTGAGGACACTAGCTGGCCAGCTGCACTTGGGTCAAGGGCTGAGAGATGTTTGCTGGTCCCTTCATGACTGCTTAAAGAGTCCCCCTCTCTTTCGGCTAGTTGTGTACTCACACACAATTTATAGAGACTAAGTCCCCCTGAGACATTATCACCTATCAATCAACATGATTGACATGGGGCACTGACTTACAAAGTATTATTTTATGTACCTCTGGTTCCTTAAGAAACCTGACTGAAAATGGAGGTGGCTGCACAGACCTGCAGAGGAGGAAAACCTGGTGGATGTGTACTGACTAGACCACTTTAAAAAGTCCACTACACTTAGAAATCAGACTAATCGCAAAACAAATCGAGGAGAGCAGAGAGAATGAGATGAGAGAACCATGATTCCCAAGGAGCCAAATGTCTTGCTAGGTTTAGTCTGGAACAGAGGATTTGAGAGCAATCCCTGAGGATATGAGAAGGTCATATTGGAACTGGCAGGACATCTACATGTTGTTGCCATTAGGCCACAAGAGTCAGTTCTGTCATCTACACTGTAAACAGTGTCTGGGAATTTTGCTGTGAATCCTTATTGGCTGTCTCCAGTACAGATGGTGCAAAAAGGGGAAGTCCAAGACCCACATCCCACTCTAGTACCCCTCCTATTACTCAGTGGGCCCCTGTTCCTTACCCTGATGCTGCCCAGTGTCCCCTCTCCAACAATCCGTAAGGCATAATGGACACTTTTGGGAGACATGGGGTCTGGGCTTTTCCACTTCACCAACACCATTGCTCGCAGCAGATACTTGGTCTTCTTGTCAGGAGTAAAAGTCCAAGCCTGAGCCTGCAATCACAAGAGGGGAGAGTGCTCACAGGAGTTCCAGTCCAGAGATAAACCCACACACCTCAACAATTGCATTGAACGCACAGTCCCTTCCTCCATTACAGCTAACCTAGCTCTCTACAGACTACTCTGGAGACACTCTCCCTTCAATCCTCCACCATCTCCAACTGTGTCAAAGATTCATATTGGGAATGAACATTCAGATATTCAAAGCCAGGCTGTGGCTGTATGGTAGAGAACAAAGTACAACTTTGGTAGAACTTGAACTTACCATGGCTTCATAGGGCTGGAGAATTCCTGCAGTGGGGCTGACAGACAGGATCTTACTGTCAGACTGACGGATCTTCCATGTGAAAACCAGGGGTAGCCTTGTGCAGTTTTTAATGGTGTACATTCGTGTAGAGGAGGTCCCTATATAGAGAGGCTTGAAATATAGATTTCCATCACCTTCCAAGAGCAAAAGAAGGGACTCCCTACAACTCTGGAGAACAATCTCCTGTGGAATTAAGGGAAAAAGTAACAGACATTAGCTAGAAGTCTCAGCTACCACTGGAGGGACCTTGCAAAGATGTTGCTCCTTCCAAGACAGCAGCAAGAACAAACTGGATATGAATGAGGAGGGAAGGACTTTAGGCTGTCAAGTAGGGCCCTTAGCATAATACAGAAATGGAAATGCAAAGAACAAGAGGTACAGGAGGTTTGGCACCACAAACACATTCTTTCTGCAATGTTGATGCAATATTGAATGTTGAAAATATTATTTCATTCCTATTTCCAAAGGGAAAAATACAACTAACCACTAGGTGATATAAAAGGCATCACAGTGCAAGTCATTGTGAAAAAGGAAGACTACAAGAGAAAAAAATTTTGCTCACCATCTTCCACTTCTCTCTCCTTACCTTAGTGTATCCAGGATAAGAGTTCAGCTGCAAAGGCAGGATATGCTGCTCCCAGACTGTGTTAACCGGGTGAGTGGAGAGAAAGAAAATCTGGTGGCCTCCTGGACTGATGTGTCCTGAGCTGGGCTTGACCAAAACAGAGGGACAGGCTGTTTGGTTCACATTGAAGGTTATTAAAGAGGTACCTGTGTTGGACAGCAGCATGCTGCAGTAGGTATCAGTGTCAGGAACCACAGGAGGAAAAGTCTGGCAGAGAGAAGCAAGAAGGGTTTTTTAAAAAGACAGCTTAAAGAAAAAGTTTTCACTATATTGAATTCCAGGTTCCAATAAGTACCAGCCTGAGTCTATGGAAAACTTTCTAACTGCCTCTTTTCAAGGAGAGAAATTAAACCACCCAAGGGTATAAAACTGATGGTCTTTTCCCTTCCCACAGTGGCCCTCATGGGCTCATGGGACTGGTTAAGCTATTTTCCATTATGCAATGCTTTATGCCCATCCAGTAAGTGAGCTGCTTGCTAGTGCCTGCAGTTTCTGCATGGATAATAATCTCCTGGATGAAGAATTCCAGCAGACTAGAATTTGCTCCACATCCTGCATATCAGATAAAGGCTGCATGTCCTAGTTTAGCTGAGGAGATTTTCTAAGAGGTTCTTAAGGCTATTCTTACTTCCTAGGATCAGATCTCACTTTACCTCCTAGGAACAATACCTTATTGTTCTACAGAAACAGCAGGAAGAGTGAGAGAAACTTCCACTCCACCTTACAACCACTTCTCCTTTATAAGTGTAGATTCTGTGTTTGCCTAAGTCCATGCAAAGTTTTTGAGGCTCCTGGGAGGGGACTAAACACACTTGTTAGTGTCTATGTTCACTTAGAAAGGAAGGAGATCCCAACAGCTTTCCTCTCAGAGCTAATGTCAGTACAGCCTGACATGGTGGAGGCTGGGAAGCTAATGCAGGAGAAAGAGTATCCTACTACTGCACCAAAGCAGGAGCCTCCACACCATCAGAAACCACCAAAGTCACATCTCAGGACAGTGCAATGGGACACAAAGTAAAGACTTCAGAGGCAAACACTGAGTGTCTCTGCAAAGATCCAAAGGTCAATCAATTGCACACCTTGGGGACATCCAGGATGTACTGTGGAATGAAGTGTTCCCGTTTTGCTTCATATGTGTGTGCTCTCAGCCTCACCGTCAGGCACCACGATGGACAGATGGTGGCATCATTCTCAATGTTGGTGTAGTGTCTCATCACCTGCAGACACACAAGGGACAGCAGAGTGTGTGCAGGAAGGGAGTGTGGCAAGGTGCCTTCAAAGAATCACAGAGTAGCCTGAATTGGAAGGAACGAAGTGCATATACCATTGCAAGCAACTGTTTGTTCAATGACATCCCTGGGGCTAAGGGATTGACATTTTTGGGGAAGAGGGACTGACCAGTGCCAGATGAGAAATGAGAGAGACTTACAAATGCTAAGATTCACTTACCAGGATATTTCTGGGTGCTAAATCTCCTGTAACTGCAGACTTGCGTAACATGAATCCTACGTCACATGGGAGAAGAGTGATATACAGTGTCCTCAGCAGCTTTACTTGTGGAGGGCCTGACACAAAGACCAAGCTACTGCTCATCACCCAGGCCACAATAACCATTCTTGTGCAGGCTCACATCTACACTAATAGTGCAATAATTGACAGTAATTCCTCCTTCAGTGAGGTTACCATGCTTCATGTTCACTGGGGGTAAGAGCAAGTGTACCTGTCCACATGCATGAGCTGCGACTTGTTTGTTTCATTCTTTGCCAGGACACAGGTTTTAGCCCAAGAGTGTATCAAAGCAGTGGCCAAAAGAGTTAATAGAATCCTAGTTTGTCAAATTCAAAATTAAGGGTTTCAATTGAAATTTTACTCCACCAAAAGACTTTGTTCTGCAAACAGTTGCTTGCTAGGTCAGCTCTGGTCTTAGTAATTCCTACTAACCTTGTAGACAGCAAAACCTTCCAGCTCTGCCGCATAGAGACTGTTGACCTGAGTGGGCTTGCAAAGGACATGGAAGGCTGAAGATTTCAAAGGTGGGATGTCACAGATTTCAGGGTGCACTTGGAAGGCACTGCCATGGTTTGGAGTCCAGACAACAGTGATATTTCCTTTGGTGTGGTTGGTCACACAGAGAAGAAGAGGTTCTGACTTGTGAGGTGGCAGGCAGCAACCAAAATCATACTCCCTGGGGCTGACACTAACATGAGCAGGAAACAAGGCCAGGTCGTTGCTTACACCATCGTAGAAATATTCAGTCATGGCACTGGGTTCAAAGTATTCCTTGGGCATCTTGTCCTCAGAAATCTACAGGATGGAAACATCTCAGTGTGAGCAGGGGAAGTGTGCCTGTGGGAGACACCAGGCACTGGTTGCCTCCATGAGAAAGAGGACATGCAAAATGCACTTCAGTAACAGTTCTCAGGACAGCCCAAAGTCTAGGCTTCAAGGAGACTCCTGTTTGTAAGCCAGCCCTCAATCTGAAACCACATGAAGCAAAAGACTACCCCATGATTGAGTTAAAGCCAGAAAGCGGCTTAGTGGCTGAGCTGGAGTAAAATCCAGCTGACAAAGACAGTGTAGGTGTGTGCTGGGAACATCAGCAGAAACATTAAAGAAATCAGTCTGCAAGCCCTTCTAGATCCATCTTTTGTACAACAGATGCCCATCATATAAAGGCAACAGCTGGGAGCCTTAGATTCCAGGGAGGGCAGCTCATACCTCAGGGGGCAGCATGAGGGCTCCCTTT
This sequence comes from Atrichornis clamosus, assembly GCA_013400975.1. Lineage (NCBI taxonomy): Eukaryota > Metazoa > Chordata > Aves > Passeriformes > Menuridae > Atrichornis > Atrichornis clamosus. The sequence continues at coordinate 44,563 of WBMZ01002688.1, read as the reverse complement.
CCATCCATCTGCAACTTCCCATCCTTCAGCATCTCACTCAGGATATCAGGGGGGTAGAAGGTCAGTCCCCTCACCATGTTGGTTCGGTACCAGGAGAGGTGTCTTGCCTGAAGGGTAGTTGGCTTAGCTGTGTCTGAATGGCAGGTACCAAAAAAGTCCACATACATGGGCTCCTGGGAAAACACAGGAAAGGGTAATAAGAAATAAACTGTCCTGTGATTGCTTTGAGAATTACACCATACCAGTATCTCACTTCCAAACCCATGCCTGGGAAAGGCTTAGCATCTGCAAAGTTAGACTGCCGTTTACTTCATGTCTTGATATGACACAAGAACTTTCTTGAAACTGACTGAAAATTGAGGGTACTCAGTGCACAACTGTGCAGCTAAATTTAACTCAGAGATCTAAACTGACAAGAGCCACGGAGGATGCACCTCACCCTACCCATAGGCATTACTGACTGTCCACATCCTATTGCTGATAGGACCTTGCACCATGAGGATTCTGTTCAACAAGAGCCCGGGTCCTGCAAAAACCCCTGGCAGCACTACAGGCTGGAGGCAGAGTAGTTGGAAAGCTGTTCATCAGAAAAGGACCTGTGGGTAGTGGTTGACAGCAGCTGAACATGAGCCAGCATGTGCCCAGGTGGCCAAGAAGGCCAAGGGCATCCTGGCTTGTATCAAGAATAGTGTGGCCAGCAGGACTAGGGAAGTGATCACCCCCGTGTACAGGGCACTGGTGAGGCCACACCTCAAATCCTGTGTTCAGTTTTGGGCCCTTCAGTACAATAAAAACATTCAGAGCCTGGAATGTGTCCAGAGAAGGGCAATGAAGCTGGTGAGGGGTCTGGTGCACAAATCTTATGAGGAATGGCAGAGAGAGCTGGGGGTGTTTAGTCTGGAAAAAAGAAGGCACAAGGGGAATTTTATTGCTCTCTACAACTACCTGAAAGGAGGTTGTAGCCAGGTGGGGGTTGGTCTCTTCTCCCAGGTAAGAAGTGATAGGACAAGAGGAAATTACCTCAAGTTGTGTTTGGGGGGGTGTTAGATTGGATAATGGGAAAAATTTCCTCACCAAAATGGTTGTCAAGCACTGTCAGGCTGCCCAGGAATGTAGTTGAATAACCAGCCCTGGAGGTATTTGAAAGACATGTAGATATGGCACTTGGGGACATGGTTAGTGGTGGACTTGGCAGTGCTGGGTTAATGGTTGGACTCAGTGATCTTAGATGTCTTTTGCAATCTTAACGATTCTATGATAGGTATCAATGAAAATGCAGTGGGAAGAGATTTCCAGGGGGAGAGGCCAGCCTTATTTGGTTACACTGGAAGATCCTTCTAAAGTATCACAGCAATGAAACCACCCTTTGCCTCCCATACCTGGTGGTGGACAAGGCACACGACTCTGCGGTGATAGCTGATTGGGTGAGTAGGTCGAAAGGTCACCTTCAGTGTTAGTGTTGTTTTGCCCTCCAAGACTCCGCAGGGGCGATCCAAGGAGAAGACGCTCCCTTTGCCATCAATATCAAACTGATAATAGGCTGGGACATCTGACATGTTGCTGATTTTCAGTGTCTGCATCCAGCTTTCCCCAAGATTGATCCAGTCAAAGTCCACAGAATACTGATCCAGGGACACAGAAGGACCTAGCACAACACGCAAGATAAGATCCTGGACCTTTCACAGTTGTTTCTGCCAACATGTCACAAGCCACTGCTGCACTTAACTCAGCGAACCTACTAGTCCTAGCAAATAGTTGGACATTCACTTAAAACAGTCAAACATTGTCTCCAGTAAGTATAAACCCCAAAGGGTACACCAGGGACAGCCAGGATCCCAGCAGAAGGTTAGGCTGTGACTGCAGGCTGTGCCAGTTCCCAGTCCTTCCCCAAGCACTAGCCCTTTCCCTCCAGTGGTAAGAAGCTGACAGGGAGAAACAGGGAAGACTTTGGTACCTTTACATGAGCCAACCACCTTCAGAACAGTCTCCAGGTGGCATCCAGCTGATGTGATAGTGAAGTAGTCAGTACTGTGCTCTCCTACTATTTGAGGTTGAAACCGTATGCACAAGACCAGCTTCCCTTTGGCAGGGACAACACCATAGGACGCATCACAGGAGAAAACATAATCACGAAGCAGAGGATCTTTTGCTCGTTCTATCCTACATGGTGCATCAACCTACAAATAGAAAAGAAATAGGTTCATAAAGGAGCCAACAAGAGCCAGGATGGCTCTGAATGCAGGACAATAATCAGATAAGACCTGCAGTTTTCAGCAGTGTTGAACTCCAAGGTCAGCACAAGAACACCAAGGTCAGCACAGAAATGCTGTGCAGCAAACCTCTGCCACCTTGCCCTGAAGGAGAACTGGTGGCAGCAACCAGCTCCCACAATATGCTCAGAAAACAGCAGGCTGTCACAAAACTACTGGTGATCTCTGAGGTTGGAGTGCCCCTCCTGGTAGGGGGAAAGATGGCTCAAGGTGTCCCTAGGGGCCAGAGTAGCCTAAGTGACTGCTGTGACCAGGAGAACAGGCAGGCAGGTGGCTTATTTCCTTCCATCCACAGTTCCACCTTGTCAAGGGATTTGTTTTCAAAAAAACCCAAAGCTAGTGCTCTGACACCTTCCTCAACACCCTTAAAAAAAAGTCTTGATCCTTGTCTGGTGATGTTGAGCACCACTGCAGTGTGAATAATAACAGTACAACAAATAAGTGTGTCTCTGCCACTCCCAAGTTGCAGGGCCTGTGGAGGAGTCAGCACTGCTGTCATCCATGCCAGCAGCCTCTGAGTACATCCATCTCTAAAGAGGCTGGGATGGGCTGAGCTGGCACAGGTAACAAGGTCTTCAAATCCATTTTACTTTTAGAACAATTCACCAGGCTGCAGTCCAGAGGGCAGCAGAAGATCCATCAGTTGCCTGGGACACACGCACACCAATTTGAGACTGCCACAACTGCCACACAGGACTGATGGACTTGTTCAGAGTGAGCAGGAGAGCTGCAGGATGCAAAAGACAATGGTAGCTGCCTGATCTGGACCAAGCACAGGTGGGAACTTCAATACCATGCTGCAAATGGCTACATTGCCAGCACTGTAGCAAGGCAAGGGTGAATTGCATGATTGGTAGGGGAAGGCTCATCATGTCTGTTTCATTCACATTCACATTTAGGTTATTTTCACAGCATTAAACACAGCATTAAGGGAGATACACAAGACCAAACATCCCAGAGAAATGTGTCGGCATGACAGCTTCTCACAAGAAGTCAGTCTTGCTCTCCACATACCACAGACACGTTGAAGATTTCTACACACTTCTCCACAGTTGTCCCCACTGGCACTGATCCAAAGTACAGGACATCCTGAAACTTTCCAGGCTGTACACCTTCATATTCCTTCCCCGTCACACTCACACACAGGTAGGGGTATTTGGCTGTTAAAGGGAATAGTATATTGGTTTAGGAAAGACAGGTGGAACCACCATCCCTGAATATTCAACACTCAAGTGGACAAGCCTCTGAAGAACCTCAGATAACTCTGAAGTTGGATTCACCTTCAAAGTTGGCCCTAATTTACTTAACTTAGAATCACATTTTTTGTTTGTCAGTGGCCATACAAGGCACTTCAGGCAATTGCTTATTTCAGCTTACATCCAGAAAGCTTTAGACATTTCCCTCTGCTTCTCTGTCTAGCAAGAAGAGGATACAATGAGTGCAAAGCATGAGTCTGCGGAGGTTTTTTCCAGTGAATTCCTCTCATTTCTTCCCCTCTGTCACTTAAGCAGGCCTCGGAAATCCTGGCTTGTCCAAAGCATGCCACAGGGCATACTGGACCCTCTATCTCTTCGGGTAACACTTCCAAATAGGCAAAAGTACATTAGAGAATTTCACAGGCCACTTTCAAACCATGGGCTTCACTTGCTCATCACTGGGTTGAGCCAAATGTGGCACACCCTCCGAGTGCAGGCCTTCCACGTGGAATGTGGAATGCTATTCCAGAGTTAGGGGTAATACACACTTATTTGAATTTCAAGACTCACCCAGGGCTTTTAGGTGGATTGTCCTCTTTTGTTTCTCTTCATCTCCAAACCAGCATGTTGCTGCCACATCATGTATCCCAGCCACCTTGGGCTGGAAGACCACCTTGACCATGCACTCGGCACCTGGGCTCAGCACGCCATGGTCAGGAATAATGAAGAAAGGGCTTGGTGTCTCCCAGGCAAACATGGTAACGAGATCACTAGAAAATGGAGATACATTTTAAAGCAGATGAATGAATCATTTGCTGCCTGGGCAATCATGCATAGGATGGGCCTTTCCCATTAGGTTGTTCAGTTAAGATGTGAAGCAACCAGTGCTGAATGGCAGAATCCCTAATACATCTGGACAAATATGTGATGCTGGGAAGAAATTTTTCCCTAGTCTCTGCAAATGCTCTTTCACACCTTAATGAATCTTAGTTATTACATCTAAGAACTTTATTAATGGCGATAATGTGATAGCAAGTAAATCAGCTCCAGAATTAAGTATTTTCTTTTCCTGTATCTAAATTTGCAGCTACTTAACTCCAAATGAACATTTTTTCCTCTGTTATACGCCTAAGTGAGAAGAGAGAATTCAGCTGTTTTGCTAATACCTCATTTGACTCTCCAGAACTCCCCTTGCTTGTTTGATTTCTGCAAAGAACATGATATGCCACCGGCTTTTTCTATTTTATTGATCCAAGCTGTGTGTTACTTACTATCCATGTCCTTCAACATTGTGGACCTCTCAGTTGGTACAAGTTATTTCTCTAAGTGGAGAATGAAACACTTGAAATGGTTGGAATCACTGGGTTGGAAGCACACTTCTCCTTGCTTGGGAACTTCTCTGCACTCCTTTCTACAGTACTATCCTTCCTTGGTAACTGGGAGCATCTTTGCTCTTAAATGACTAAAATATTTCCAGCTGGTAGCTCGTCTCTCCATGTTCATGCTGGGCAGGCTGCCTTTGACTAAATGGAAGCCCAGGCCTCTCCTCTGAATGTGGGATGTTCTTAGTGGTACACTGTGCTTGTCCCCCTCTAGTTCCTGTGCATGAACGGTTCTCAGCATATGCTGGCAACAGACAGCTGTGAGATGCCAAGATGTGTCCACAGTGACCTGTACTACCATTCTGCTGCCTTTTCCGCCAAGACCTCAGGGGAGGCAGAGTTTTGCTGCCTGTTAAGGCAGCTGGCAGATCTAATAACAACTGGAATGAGCTGCATTCATGGGAGAGTCCAAGGAAGTGGCAAAATACCTGACAAAACAGGAGTGCCTGCTTAGCCACCTCTCACTCACCCAACATTGCGCACAGGTAGTGTTGTCTCCATAACACTGTGGACAGCACAGACAGGGAACTGGACAGCAGCCGGGACAGACAGACGGTGGCGCGGAAGCATAGCACGCAGGGTAACGGAGAACTCACCCTCAGCTTTCATAAAGAAGATGCTGTCTTCATACTCTCTCTGCACAGAAAAGCAAGGGGAGACAGCACTTAGATGGACTCCACCTTACAGGTACTGCAGCTCCACCCATGAATACCTGTCACCTTCACCTCTGCAAGTGTTGGGGAAAAAAATTTCGGCAACAGAGGTACCAGTGGAGGCCTCTGTGCAGGACAGAGAGCACATGAATCACTCAGAAAAGGCAGGCAGGGTGGAAGATACTCAGGCACACTCCTCTGTTAGGAAACACACAAACACCTTCGGGGAGAGAACCTGAAGGCCACATTTGTTTCACCTGATTTGTTTCAATGCAGATTGATTTCTTTCAGTATTTTCAAGACCCCAATTCAGCTGAACTGAAGCATGTACAATCTTTGATTAAATGCTTTGCCAGCTGGAGATCCAAGCAGATAACACATAACTTAAAGATGCAGCATTGACAGCACTGTGTACAAACAGCCCCAGGACATCTGCTAACTAGCTAAGATAGAAGGAATTGAAAGATATGTGTTTTCTATGCTTCCCATTTGTCACCTCTCCTGAGTACCACTTATACAGGTAAGGAGAGACCCTTGGGCACTACAGTCCTTGCTTCCTCTAAGAAAGGCAGTCTCCTGCTTTAGTGAATGATGTGCTGCAGACAAACTACTCACTGAAAATGGAACAAGGCCAGCAGCTTATTTCATATAGGGAATACTGAACAGTCATCAGAAAATCATAATACTAAGAGAGCAGGGTACTGGGAATCTGTCCAGTGATCATGCTCTATGGCTAGGACAGAGATACACATCAAAGACATACAGCTGTCAACAAGAGCCAGAGATCAACACTCAGAGACAAGACAGACACCATGAACAATTTGAAAATCAAGAAAAGGGGCAGGATAAAAAGAAAAAGAATTGGTGTTTAAAATAAAGCTTAAATAAACCCACCCCATCTAAAAGAAGAGAGGCCTTTGACAGATCCCTTATAGCAAACCAATAGCCCTTGTTGTAGAGGCTTAGGGGCCTCCTGTAGGAAAGCAGAAAGTGAGTCCCTCAACCCAAGGTTCTCCATTAAAACCACCCAGCTGAGGTTCCTCAAGATCAAATCAGGTGTGGAGTTTAAGTACTTTATCTTACTGAACTGAAAGCCAGAAGTAGCACATGAAAAACTGGGAATATTTTTTGTGAGGATTCCTCATAACTACAGGCAAATTCTGCAGAGAAGTCAAGGATTAGGGCTCCTTTAGGTAATGGAGATGTGGGAAGGACAAGAAGGTCATTCTGCCCACTCTTCCTATGCTAGAATGTTCCCCAAGGACTGATTCATTCAAGTGAAAGCAAATCAGAAAGGACAAGAGATGCAGAGGCCCACTGACCTCCCCTGGAAGACAGCTTGAGCACTGAGAGCAGTTGTGACGTTGCTGCTTTACCTTTTCATTGGGCCGGAAAACGATGGGCAGAGTTAAGGACATACCGGGGCTCAGAGTAATCGGCTGCGGGAAAACAGTGAAGAAAAATGGCGTGCAAGGAGATCTAGATAACAACATCAAAACAAGAGATTTTGTCTGAGGGCATACAGCTTAAGTTAGACAGCAGAAAAGAGAATAAATAACCAAAACCTCCAGACCCTAAAATTTGTAAGTATTTTACACTCTTGAACCCAAGGACACTTTGGTAGCAAAGTAGCAGAAAGAGGGACAGAACCCAGGTGTCCTGAAAACCCATGCCTGGCTCTAAGTACCTACCCCTTCCTTGAAAAACATTTTACATTTTCAGGCCATGCAGTATGAGCAAAACACACTGAGCAGACACATTTGAATTTCAGAACAGAGGGGGTCACAGGAAGTGCTGGAGTGGCTCAACATCCAGTGGGACTCCCGGGAGCAATGGTTTTAGGTCACACTAGTGACTGGCTGGCATACATCCACAATTAAAATCTCACTAGACTGGAAATGCCTCACAGACAGAAGTATCAGCAAAACAGAATTTTAAAAAGGCATTTCATTTAACACTTCTGCCAGGAGCAAGGGCTGTGTTTCTGAACTAGCAGGTTTCTGTCCTGCAATGTAAGGGTGTACACATTTTCTCCAGCACAGCACTCAAGGGAAGAGAGGGCAGGTGAATCTGAGAAAAGGTGCTGATGTGACTGGTACAGCAGGAGGAATGAAGATGCAGCAAGAGCGTGAGGAGTACAAAGAACAAACAAACTTCCCACGCACCTGTAGCTCAGCTTCTGCGCTTTCCCATGAACATTTCTCAACGTCAGGTGTCTGATCATCTCTTTTCCAACTTCCCAGCCATGCCAACTGAGGGTTTCAGCCACCTCAATGCCCCAGAATATGCCTTTCTTCTTCTTTGCCTCTCTTGCAGATACCTCGGAGAGTAGCAATTTGGGAGGAAGGGAGGAGAAATCACTCAAGCAGCCGGTTCTCTATGTTAAAGGTTTCTGACTCTGTCAAAGGGTGAGAGGGGCCACCCTGCAGCAAAACTCCAGGAGACACCAAAAGCCCTGCTTCAGGAGTCCAGAGGGGACACCTTCTGGCCACAGCCCAAACAGCAGATACTAAAGGGTATGATGAACGAGGGAAGCTAAGGCTAAACGTTTCTTTGTTTCTCTCCTCCCTCTGCCTGCCACACGATCCACCCACGACAGAAGGACCCTTTGCTTCCCCGCTCACCTTCCTGTCATAGCCAGTCTTCCGAAAAGAGTCAGAGTTTTGGGACTCGCCATGAACCTGAGCAAGCATCTGAGAAACAAGAGGAAGAAGTCCTCACACATGCTGCTCCTGCACCCAGAAAGCCTTTGCTGCTAAGAGCTGGGCACTCCCAGAAACCCAACGCCAACTCCTCAGGCTCATGGTGGCACTGAGCCCCCTTCCTGCAGGGGAGCAGCTCCCGCTGTGTCCCCATTTTGCCATCTGAGTCCAGCCCCTCTCTACAAACCACGTTGTTCCCACGACCTGGGGGTCACGACTCACAGCTCAGCCCCTGTTGATGGGCTCTCCTTGGCGCTGGATAGCACAGCCCTGCCCTGCCCACTAACGGATCAGTGTCCAGTATAGAAAAGCCGTGATTTATAGCACGGCCTGGCCCCCCCGAGCCCCGTATGGATGACTGTGACAGAGGCCTGTTCCCTGCAGCGAGTGCCTGCCGAGCTCCCTGGGGCACAGCCCGCTCCATTATAACCCTGCCTGCCCCTGGGGCGGAGCAGCAGCTCGTCACCGTCGTCCCCAGGGCAAGTCCGGCTCCCTCGACCCCTGCCCGACTCCCTAAAGCACCGTGATTCCGGGGCACGTCGGTGCCGTGCCGGCCCGGTCCCGACCGCTCAGCGCCGTGCGCGCCGGCCCGCGTTGCCATGGAGCCCAGACGCGGCAGCTCCCGGAGCGACGACGGCGGCCGCCTCGGGTCAATTCGCCCTGGTAGCGGCGGCCGCCAGGGGGCGGTGGAGGGATGCGCAGGGCGGGGGAGATGGAGCGGGACCGGGGCGGGGAGAGGGCGGGGGGCAGGTGGAGGTCAGGGGCACAGGGTGGGGTGAAGGAGGCAGGTGGGGAGTTCTCAGGGGTGAAGGGAGGCGCCGCAAAGCAGGGGGAGGTGGGAAGTTCAAGGGCGGGGGCATGGAGGAGAGCGGAAGAAGGAGGGATGCAGGAGAGGGCTCGGGGCAAGGGGTGTTGAGGATGAGGCAGGGGAGGGAGACAGTGTAAAGCTGAGCCAGCAAAGGGGGGCCGTGCAGTACGTGGATGCACGGGACGGATGCATGAGGACAGTGTGAGGATTGCGGAGTGGCAAGGCGCATGGTCTTCAGCAGGCTGGAGAGTGCTGCCATAGGGATGGGATGGCACCTTAACGGGGCCAGGTCACCCTAAGGTCCTTGGAGCATTGGTGACACAAGTAACAAGTTGTGATAATTGCCAAAAGAAGTTGTGGGGCTGAGACCAGCAAAGGGGCAGATGGTGGGGAGCCCTGGCTGCACAAGCCCATCAGGTATCAAACCCATGGGGCACCACCACCACCATGGGACTGTCCTACATCTTCCCAGTGCTCTGGATGACCCTCAAGGAGACAGAACCTTCATTCCTCCAGTGGGGTGGGACAGATAGCCCCTCCGGGGTACACAGGCAGCAGTATGGTGGAGAGGGGGGGTGGACATATACTGCAGCACAGGGAGGGTGCCAGGGCAGAGGCAGGAAGGAGATGCAGCTTTAATAGCATTTGTCGGTGTTTACAAATGAGTCATCCAGCTAAGCAGCTCAGCCATAAATCAGCACCCTAACTCCACTAGCATCAATTGTGTCCCCTCCTCTGTCTCCCCAGCACTGGACGAGTGCCTGCCTCCTGCAGAAACAACCTCATAAATAACAGCAACAAAAAAACCCCTCCTGCAGCCATGGTGGGCCTGAGTGCGCCAGGCGTGAGATGAACACCTCCTATCCATCACTTTAATGATTGTACTCTGGAAATTAAACCTGTCACGGCCCATCAAGGTGAACGTTTTAAGCCTGTGACTTGCCTTCATCTCCCCTCCTCCTTCCTGGCACTTTTGTTGCTTTCCTTCTTATCTTTTCCTCTCTGCCTCTACCACTCCTGTCCCCCTATTTCACCCCTGCTGCAGTGTGCCCAGCTCCAGTGTGTGGTCCTCTCTGTGGTCTCTTGCTGAACCAGGTTTAACAACAGGTGGTAGGTATCTTTGGCTCTGAGGCTCCTGCCACCATGGACTGGCATCTGCCAGCATCTCTATGCCCAGTCCTATGTTCCTACTGGGAGCTGGCATAACTCTCCTGGAGCAATGGGTCTCTCCTGCTCTGTTGTCCCCACAGAGCAATGGCAGGCACTTGTGCACCATCCTTTCATACTTCCACCTCCCTTCCTCCTTTCCTTGTATTTTTTTCCCTCCTACTCCACATTTATTTCTCTCCTGCCCCACGTTACACCAAACATCCCAGGTTCTTTGCACCTGGCTCCTACTCTGGCTCATATCTCCCCCCTTGGAGCAAGGGCTGCAGCCTCCCCAGGACCAGAGCTCCCCCACTGAGCAATTCCAGGGGTCAGGACACCTGCGTGGGCAGCAGGGCCCTCCCGTGCCCTGAGATGGATTGCCTGGGGACAGGGAACCCGGGCACTGAGGATGTCATGCACTCGGAGTGAAACTGCTGAACTGCCAGCAGCCACTGCGGGTCACTGTGCCCCCACACAGAATTCCTTTCCATCCATCCATCCATCCGTCCGTCCGTCCCCAGGCTTCTCTCTCCTGTCACCTGCTTCCCATGCCCACCCTTCTGTCCCAAAAGTATCAAATCAGCCCCTGCCCAGGGTACTGCGCCCCAGCCGCAGCCAAGTTTTTCCCAGACTTGCGATGTGTGACAGCCCCCCACCAACAATTCCGTCACTGCCCGTCTGCCAGAGGTGACCCGAGATTCCACAGGGATTGTTGCCCCTCGACAATGCCCACGCCCACCACACATCCAGGGGCAGGCAGCCCTCCCTGCCACCCCCAGGTTGGGACAGGGGAAGAAGAGGACAGCAGGATGTGGGACAGGATGTCTGTCAGGGATGGGTCAGCCTGCCCCACTCCAGCAGCCCTACATGCACTGGAGCGGTGAAGCAGGGCTGCCCCCTCAGGTTGGCCCCATCACGGCCATCTCAGCACCCCAAGGGAAGGGAAAACCCAGTAAGTGCACAGCAGGCACGGGGGGTCTATAGGGCCTGCCAGGATCCTGTGAGGACAAGGGCAGCCTGCTCACTTATGGGAAGTCAGTGCTTAACCCCAGCGTTTCTAGGGAAGTGGTAGAGGATGTCAGTTGTCGTCCTGCTACCGAGGGTTGATCTGAGTCCAGTCACAGTGAGCGGAATCCCAAGAGCATCATGAAACAAGACCAGAAAGGAACTGAGCGTGATTAAGCATCACCCTGGGAAAGGGGGAGCTCATCACAGCATTGAGCCTTCAGAGGCTGAGCAATTTCCTACCTCCATCCTCACCTTAATTTGGGGCAATGCCGCACCGTTGCAACCAGGCTAATTGCAGCATGGAAAACAGAACCAGCTTTGCCTCACAGGACAGTTTTGCCCTGCAAAGCACAGACCCTACCAGGGATGCTACTAGTGCAGGAGGAGGCAAGGCACACTGGCATGCAACCTGGGCATCCTCCTTCCCAGCCCGTCATGCCAGCAAGGGAAGGGACAGCTGGCACCATATAGGGATGCGCTGCTCCAGGCACTGTTAGATCTGCAGGAAAATGGCAGTGCAGTCGAAGAAGGGTCCAGGGTCTCTCTATTCCAGCTGTGCAAGTTTGCTCTCCCCACCCTTTTCCCCAGGGAGCTGGTAGGACAGCACAGTAGCAGGAGGGGGGCAGAGCCTCCCATCCCCTAAGGAAAAGCACAGGCATCCAGATAACAGCTTTATAGGGCAGGGATCTGGGGAATCCTCCAGATACACACAGAGGAATAATTACAAGTTAAATAGGATCCAAATACACTTAAGTTAAAGGGGGGCAGGTGCCCTGCAGCCCCCTGTTCCTTCCAGGCACAGTCTCTGTCTGCCAGCAAAGAGACCTCCACACCACAGCCTGGCCTCTCTCCCTGGCTGGCTCCATCTGCCTCTCATAACACAGAGCTGATCTTCCTCTCCGTGGCACCCATCTCGTCCTCCTCCTCTTCCTCTTCCTCGCCCCCTGAGTAAGAGGAGTCTGGACCATAGCTCAGCTCGGCGGTGCTGTGGTGCAGGAAGCCCGAATCGGGGCTGTGCCCCATGAACTCGGGGCTTTCAGCAGCTTGTCCCTGGGGCTCGCCGGGCAGCAGCTTCTCACAGGTTTTGCTGAGCCCTCGTTGTTTCTCAGCCTCCGCCTGAGACCCCTGCTCCTTGGCTTTGCGACTCCGCTTCCACTTCATGCGGCGGTTCTGGAACCAAATCTTCACCTGCCAAGGGAAAGGCCCCAGGGGAGGGTATGTCCCCTGCTGTATCTTGTCCCCATTCACCCCCTCACCTTTCCTGCATGGAGGGTCCCCACAAAACCTCTTTGTTGTGAGGCATCCCATGGTGCTGCAGGTCTGTGCAAAGAGGCTGAGGTTGTCACAGGAGAGGAGTACTGGAGGGCTGCTGCCTTCCCCCCATCCAGCCTCCATAGGATGGCCAAGGACATATACTGGGACATTCTCATTTTAGCTCCACAAGAAGACCCCTCCCACAGCATGTTGAGGGATGAGAAGGCTCTGAAACCCAAGTTGGGGGTACCAGGTGAAACAAGGTGTAGTATTTCTGGGCTGCCCTTCACAAGAGAAGACCTTGGAGCCCACCGGGCAGGTCTCTGCAGGAGATGCCCTGCAAGGGTCACTAATGGGAGCCGTGGGGTGTGAGGCTGATGGCATCAGCATTGCCCATGACCTTGACTCCCCCCTTGGCAGCTGCATGGTACTATGCTCCATCCCCCCAGGACCAAGGTACCTGTGTCTCGGTGAGCATCAGCGATGTGGCCACCTCAAAGCGCTTGGGTCTGGACAGGTACTTGTTGAGCTTGAACTGGTTCTCCAGCTCCAGGAGCTGTTGGCTGGTGAAGGCTGTGCGGGGCCGGCGGCACTTTCCCATCAAGCCAGATTGCGGGGCAGCTGTGGAGCAGACAGTGGGTGGGGGTCAGGGGACAGCAGACCTGTAGGGAGACATCCCCTTGGCAAACCCGGGATGAGAAGGAAGGTGAATATCTTCATCATCTCCCACCCCAATAATGGCTTTATTGCCTGATAGGAAGCAGTGAGATACGTTATCAGGCTTCGGTGTACAACTGGGATCAGTCCTGTGACTGGAATTAATCCTCTTTTTTTATTGCTGGGCCGCACAGGTGGCAGCTCAACTGCCAGGGGCTGCAGCAGCGGGGCTGTCCGTGAGCTCTGCTATCGCGCTCGCAGCCCTTGAAGGCAGTGCGGCACTGAACCAGGAGGCAGCAGGAACAAAGGGACCTTTGAGAGTCCAGCATGGGGTGGCTGCCGCACTCTGTTTGATCCTTGCTTATCTGTTCTCCACTGCCTTTATTGTCCCCCTGGGTTCAGCTTTTACTGCTTCTCCCAGCACCGAAGCGGCAATCAAACCCAGGGGTTTGCAGCTGCGAATACACTGCTGGAGCAGCGGGGAGCGGTTTTGGGGGACAGTGGGGGGTAGGGGTGGTGGGCACTAATGGGAAAGTTCATTGGCACATCCCTGCTGACACATCTCGTGGGACAAGATGGTGTATCCTGGCCCTAGGGATGTGCCCTGCTTGGCTCCAACTCCCTCACTTTGCTGAGCATGGGGCACCATTCATGTTGCCTCCCCCAGATTCCAGCTTTGGTCCCAACCTGCTCATCTCCCAAAGTGTCCACAGAGGCCCTTCACAAACACTGTGAGGACACATGAGGCAGGAATTTATGAAAGGGGCGTTAACCGATCACGATACGGGTTTGGTCCTGGGTGTACCTGGATGCTGGGTGGGTCAAACAGTTAGAGCACAGGCTGAGCTGGGGCTGTGCAAATTCCTCATGGGAGCAGTATAGACACAACTTCTTCTGTGCCTGTAGCTCTTCAGTGCCAGGAGAGACAGCTTACGGGACCCACCTTGCAGCCACTGGCCAGCTCAACTAGGGACTGACTGAACAGAGACACACTGTGCCGGTGATTCTGACACACATGATACACTATTTTGCATACGAAACATATTCAAGGCTACAAGCAAATGAGAGGCTCAAAGGATTGCTGGGACAAATATGAATGTCAAAGATGGCTCAGCTCTGCAGAGTTCATCAGCCATCTGGGCTCTGACTGGCTGTAGATGCTCCGGCTGTACAAATCCTAGATGGAGACATGGGACCAAACAGACCTGCAAAGGCTCTTTGCAGTCTTTGTGGGTAAAGAGGTGTTACGGGAACTAGCATCTGCAGGGATGGAGCAGCCCAAGCCAATACCCTTTGCAGCTCCTTGGGGAGGGAAAAGCCAGAGATACATCAGAAAAAACTGGAGGGGAAATTCATTCACTCTGTGTTGGTGGTGGGTACAACACAAAGCAGGCCTGGCAGTACCCAGCAGCCCAAGGACTCTGGCTTCCAGCAAGCCCCCTTTGCTGACAGAGACAGGAGGATGGCTGGAGCATCTGGAACCCCAGAGTTCCTCCCTGAAGCAGGTTGGCTGTACCAGATCAGGGAAGGGTCCCTCTCACCAGTTCCTCTTTCTGAGCGTAGTCTGTAGATAAAGTTTTGGGGAAAGAGAAGGGAAGAGGTTGTTCCCTCTCAGAATCAAGTAATTCAGGAGTTCTATGCTTTCTGGAGCTGGAGGACCTAGAGTTGAAGAAATATCACATTCCCAGTCTGAATTCCCCACTCCAAAGCAGAGAGCCCAGGGCTCAGCTCCTCAGGCATTGTGTCCTGACTCTGGGGAACACAGCAATCCTTCAGATCACTCTGAAATGCTCCTCTGTGCCTCCTCTTGCAAGGTCATATGTGCCCAGACTAAAACCAAATGTGGGAAGCGTAGAGGCACAGAAGTGAATCTCAATCCCAAAAGCAGTGCAAGTTTGGTCTCTCTGGCTTCAGAGGAGGTTAGAAGGCAGCTTGTTTTAACAACACCCTCTCAAGGGACTCACTCTTCCCCAGGTAAGCTGCTGAGGACTGCTTGGTCTAGCAGGGAAAATAACACAAAGTTTGCTCAAAAGTAAAATAAATCCAAATGGGATATATCCCAAATAACTACCAATGCAGGGGACTGACCACAGCAGCAGGGTCCCTCTGCCAACCCCAGTTTCTCCTTCTCAGTGTTCCACTGAGGCTCAGTGCGGTGTGTCCATTACAAACATTGTACAGACCCTGACTTCCTTGGAAACCCACCCTGCCTCCTGCCCCAGTGGTGACAAAAAAGCCCCAATCCTCAAACCCCTCTATGGTGTTGCCATACAGTTCAAGCCACCACCAGTCCAATGTCCAGCCTACAAAGGTGTGGCTGGCCACCTAACCTGTGACTTCCTCAGACCACACACCCCTCAGCAGCCAGTATTATCCATCACCACTGCTCCCCACCGTGACTTGTTCAAGATTTGGCCTGCACATGAAGTGGGCTAAGCCCAAGCCAACACAGCTGATCTTCAGCCACCCACAGCAGCAAGTTTTTGTGGACCTGAATGATCAACATTTCTGGCATCAGCTCTGCTGTTACCTTACCTGAAGGGCTCTGGGTCCTTCGTGTGGAGAGAGTATGAGGAAAGAGGGTCTGCAGTTTCTCACTGGGGAAGGACCAAAGGGAGGAGGTGGAAGTGGAGACTGAGGGAATGAAGTAGGTTCCAGTTTCCCATGAAGAGAGGAAATGACATCTTGTGGCTATTGGTAGCTCCAGCCTGTCCTGACAGTGTGCTTTGTGGAGTCCTGTCCCTCCCTGTCCTGTGGCAGGCTGTCACATGGATAAAGAATCATCCCAATGGATGCACAGCAAGCATCCCCCCAGCACTTACCTCTTCCAGTCAGTGTCAGCCAAGTTATGAACCCATCCCCATCACAACCAGCATCTCACAGAAAGAATAACCCTTGGGAAGGCTCTCCGCCTTATCCAGCTCCTACCAGAAAACCAGTGACTGCCTCAGCATCACCTTTGCTTGCCAAAGGATTACTATCTTCTCAGCCATCTCCTCCAGCACTACATCCAGGATCAGAGCTTGTCTCAATATCCCTTCAGCCTGGCAGGGCTTGGACCCCTGATGGATGCCTGGCATTTGGCTGCAGTATCAGCAAATAAATTGCTTGGCTTGGGGCCAGGAATGCCCTCTGAGTCTGAGGCCAAGAGCTCTACAAGGCAGCTGCCTCCTGGATAATTAGATAAAGCTTATAAAGAATTGTTGGTTTATTTGATACAGTTCCGTCTACTTGATAACAAGGGTAATCCTAGGTTGATATTAACTCACTTGTTTTTAATTTGGTTTGTTTAACTACAGTTCACTTAACTTTGTGGTCTTGCAGATAAAGGAGAGGAAATTAGCACCCTCACTGCTTTGGAGGTGTTTCTGCAGATGTCAGAGGTAGAAGGGAGAGAGGTGGTCTCAGCATCAGGGTCATCACCAGAGGCTTGTCCTGACCTGCCAGCAGCCCTGGTCATTATCCATGGCACAGCATGTGTAAGGGCATTTGCTACCTCTGCTAGCCCCTTGCTAGCTCCACCATTAAACCTCAATTCCTGCTTGCCAGCTGTTTCCTAGCCCGTATTTCCTGCTGACACCAGACCACTCTGCACCTGGTGAGCCTTGAAAGGCATTGCTTTTTGAAGAAGTTTGGTAAGACTTTTCCTGCCTATTCTCCTAGCCCAGCACAGCCATCAGCAAGTTCCTGCCACTATGGGCAGGATCTGATCTGGGCTCCAGACCATCAAGGTAGTAGAGGTAGTAGTGGGTGACGCAAGGAAGTGGTGTGTGAGGAAAGCCTTCTAAGCACCAGGTCGCTTACAGGGAATCTTTGGCTCTTCCTGAAAGTCTACAGTTGTATGTCACTGCTCCCCACTCCTACAACTCTCAGCTGCGGTGGGTCTCCGCACTTGGCTCCCACCACTGCTCTGCATTTCCACGCTGATAACAGAGCAGATAAATCACAGCTACCAGAAAAACGAACAGGCACAGCACTCCAGTGCCAAATGCTCCCCCTGTGTGGTTCAGGAGGTGCTCAAAGCTCCAGGACAGGAACCCAGAGTAGGGACAGTGGAGTCTGGGCAGGCAGCATCCCTGCTGTCTGCAGCAAGGGCACGTCTGCTCCTGCACCCAGGCCTTCCCACAACCCTCTCACTCCGCATTGCAGCAGAGGCAGCCAGGCCCTGCGTGCGGCTTTGCACAGGCAGCTTGTGAGGGAGGCACGACACTCGCTTGCCTCGCAGCAGGAGCACTGCTCTGAGCAATCCCAGCACCCAACCCCAGGACAGGTTCCTAAGGGTACCCACTGTCTCAGACCATCTCCCTGGCATCCTACCATCCACCATCCACAGGTGATAGCAGGGACAGTGTGTGCAATGCAGACCCACAGAGCTTGCGGCTTCAGTTCATGGGCTCCTTCCCCCACCCTGACTGTCCCCAGGAGACCAAACTAGACCACACCTGCAAAGCATCTCTACACATGCAGCTAAAGAAGGAATTTATTCCAGCATTTAGTCCTGAAATTCCCTATAAATAAATCACAAGGGTGCTCTCCCCCTGGAATGACCCATAATATGTCCTAGGAGGCTTTCAGATTCTTCTCTTACAGCCATCTGTCCACTGCTACTGGGAGAGTTAAACGTGACTGGCATCAGCAGCATTGACACGTGTACTCAGTCACTCTGGAAACTTCAGCCAGGAAAGTCCATCCATCTGTCTAGGCTGGGTGGTGGGATAGGGACTTCCAGAAGCTACAGGCTGCCCAGGAGCCCTGTGCCAACAGTGGGATGCTCCTGTCCAGCCCACCACTCTCCTCAGGAAGATGAGAACAGGTTGTGGAGTCAGCACATCCTAGGCAGGTGCCCCTTCCTGTCCCTGCCTACCAACACCATTGTCCCTGTCCCTACACCATGGCCAGCACACTGGGGCGGTATGAGCCCAGACACAACCATAACACGCAGCTGGGGCCAGTGCTGGTGACTACAAGGAGAAGGCATGCTGCAAAGGAACCCTCTTTCAGAGCTTCAGTGATCCCACAAGAGCAAGGGCTGAAGACACACTTGAGAACCCTAATGTTACCAATGGACTGAAACAAGGATCTGAAGATGGACGAGGTTCTGTCCTGCACAGCAGAATTGCTGAAGTATTTAAAAGGACACTCTGGGGAGAAAGAATCCTCACTGCAAAGGACTCCCCAGAACTGGGAGCAAACAGCTTTTAGTAAGGACATGGATTGAGGTAGTGGTCACTCTGATTTAAAAATCTACAGCTTTGGCAGCTTTCGCTGCATCCTTGTTACATCTCTATGTGTCTATCCTGCTTTGGGGTCTCCAGAACTCAGGCAAGTAACACTTGGGTCAGAGATCACTTTTCCTCCCTCTGAGCTTCCATAGGAGCCCTGTTCATTGTTTCCCACAAGACCCATTGATATTCCGGTCCAGCACATCCTGCACAGCCCAAAAGCTCCCTCCACAAGCTGTTTTCAGACCCATAATTTGGGATTTGTTTCCTTTTGGTGAGGTTTTGGATACAACCAGCTGTAGAGCAGATCCTGCTTTTGAGAGGAATGGGGCTGATGTACAAATACCTCTACATTATCCCAGCCTGAAGCTGCACTCAGGGCCACAGGAGCAGACACAGCGGTGTGTTTCCACTCTTGTGAAACACAACCCTGTACGAAGCTACCATGATGCTGAGATACACTGACAGACCCAGACCCTTCAAGAATAACACAGCCTCTGCAGAGGAGCAGGAAGGTGTTTCACCACCTAATTAATAAAGATTTCTTTTTTCTTATTTTAGTCACACGTTTGAGGAGTGCACATAGCCCATAGCACTGGAGGTTTATTCTACACCTCTAGATTCAGAGACGGACCTATCCTAAAGTCTAGGAAAAGACAGATAAAGGGAGACAGCATGGGGAAGAAAACAGCCTGCTTCCCTTTAACCTGCCCAGGAATAATTTGTGGAAGGAGTAATAAATGGGATGTTTCACATTAAGTCTTCTTTTTTTTTTCACTATTATTAATCTAGCCAGTTTTATCCAGCCTTTTTTTATTAGTAGTATTTTGTAAATGGAGTCCCAGGTTATTAAGACACTATGCTCAGCTAACAAATCCAGATACTCTGACAGGGCTTTATTAACCAGCCGCTCTTGGTTTAATGCCCATCTTTGCACTGACCAGCACAGGACAGGGTCCATGTGACACTGCCAGGAGTGCCAGTGACAGTCCCCAACGGGACAAGTGCCTGAAGTCAATTCTTGTGCCGTCTGTGCCCCGCAGGACCCGTCTCACCCGTGGCTCATCATAGTAGTGCGGGATCCTGCGGGTGCCTGCCCGCAGCCCTGGTTGTGCCCACCAGGAGAGACCAGGCAGGGCTGGAGCCGTGCACGGTGTCGGGCCGTCCGGTTCCTGCAGCTGCAGCCAGCAATGAACTCAGCGGCCCCTCGCCCCCAGGAGGAGAGCACGACGGTGGGCAGGAGCCGGAGCCTCGGCTCGTCCCCGCACGGGGGTCCGATCCGGCCATGCATCCAGCAGGACTCGGGTGGATTCGTTCCCAGCCGCACCGGGTGGGATTTATTCGTTTCCCGGTGCAGGTTCTGGCTGCCGTTTCTTTATATTCGTTTCCTTTCTGCCGCGGCGGAGCCTAACGAGCCCGCGGTGCCTTGCGGAGCCGGCAGCCTGGGGCAGCGCGGTTCGGCTCCGCCGGCACCGGCGCTGGCAGCGCTTCTCAGGGACACGGGGCCGGCGTAAGGCGAGACTTTGCCCTTCGTATCGGTCTTCTAGGGCCCCGCAGCCCTCGGAGGTCTCCGGAGGGCGAGTCATATAACCCCCAGTAGCGGGACTCCCAACCCTACCGGGCTAGGGAGCGAATCTGGGCGCAGGAAGAGCCACACATCGGGATCAGCCCGGAGGGCTCAACGCCCGGGAAGCCTCGAAGGGGCGGGTTCGGGAAGCCTCAGTCCCCAGTTGCCGAAGGCACCTGCACCCTGATGTGCCGGCGGAGGCCCCCGGGGGTTGGAAGGGCCGCGACTCGTGTTCCTCCTAACGGGAGGGTTGGTCCCCGGGTCACTCACCATTGAAGTCGGAGAGCCTCGGCACCAGCATCCCGGCTCGAATCCAGTGCTCCAGGGGGAAGGAGCCGGCCACGGCTGCCTTCAGGTGCTCTGCGCCGGGCGGCGGCAGGTGGTGGATGCCGGTATAGGCGAACGCGGGGTGCTGGCCCCCCACGGTGGGGAGCGGGTACACGGCGGGCGGGTAAAGGGCCGGCAGGGAGCCGAGCCCGGGACCAGAGAGGTGCAGCAAGCCGGGTTTGGGGACGAAGCCGGCCGGGGCGAGAGGCGTAGCGGCCGGGGGCGCCCGCGGTGAAGGGGTGTCGGAGCGCCCGGCAGGGCCGGGACTCGCCGCGGGGCTCCCGGGGCTCAGCACCGGCGGCGAGGCGTTCCGCGCCGGCTCGTCAGCCAGGAGCGCCTCGATGCGGAAGTTTTGGGACTTCTCCATGGGCTTGTGCATGGCCCTGCCCCGTGCGGAGTCGTCGAGCCCCCAGGCGCCACACCGCTCCCCTGCCAGGGCACAGCCCGGTCGGCCAGCCCCGGGCCAGCCCCGGCACCGGCGGGCATTCACCCGCGGGGCCGCGCGGCGCCGCACTCAGCGGGGCTGCCCCCAGGGCAGCCCTCCTCTCCGCTCCGCCTCTCGGGCACTCGCTCCTCCGACGGCACTGGGGTGGGTTTTAACTCCCCCTCCACCTGCCCCACCTCCCCATTGGCTCCGCTCCGGCCCCCCGCCCCGCCGCCCTCCCCACCGGCCGTCCTCTTTCGGCTTCGTCAGCCCCCGGCCACAGCCGTGGGCACATGCCAGGGACTGATTCGGGCTACTCTGCCCCTTTTCTCAGCTTTGCAGCCCAGCCCAGCCCCTCCACGTTCAAGGGTCCCCCCATCCTGCAGGACCCACCGCCCAGGGCGTTGAGTCCATGGTCCTAATCTAGAGCCTCATGGCAGGGAAGCAGCGGCTGGAGAGACTAGACAGCCTTCAGCACATGTAGGTAAAGCCCTGCTGGGCTGCAGGGCTGCCATGGCTCTGCGGAGGCCCCAGGCACTTGGAGGGCAGAGTGCCCAGCTGGGACGGCAGGAGAGGTGCTCACTCATCAGCAGGCTCCTCCACACCCTATGCACCAGGGATCACCACCAGTGCTCAGCTGTGCTGTTTCCCATTGCATGGCTCACTCTGAGACAGGGAGACCAGTGGACCTGAGCTGGACACACACAGGACCACCACCCCTCATCACCCATGTCTGTCCAAGATGCCAACAGAGCAGATTGTTTCTCATTTGCTTGAACTTATCTTTCCTAGACGAGACACAGCTTGGAGAGTGACACCTGCGAAGGGTAGAGAGGAAGCCCTTGGCTGGTCTGGGAACTGTGGGTGAGCAGGATTAGAGCTGGCCCAGATCCGGTGGCATCGGCCTTCAGGGAGAGGCACAGTGCATGTGAATGCTTTAGTGATCTCTGCCATTAAGGCTCTGCACCTGTGTGTCTCCGGGTCCCACTTTTTTGTGTCCTGCTTACACAGTGAGACAAGCCTCTGCTTTTTGGTGCCCGATGGTGGGTCCTGCTCTTTGGAAGGGAAGTAAGGAAGCTGCTATTTCCCTGCCTAAATGTTATAATGGTTAAAGGAAGTTTCCATCCCTGTATTTCTTTTCCCTCCAACATTTCCAGCACTGCTCTATTCCCTGAGCCAGAGATGGGTCAACTCTACTGTATCCTGTGTCCCCCAGAGCCTGCAAGCAGATGCCCAGAGAGGAGAAAGACACGGGCATATGGAGCCTTCCTCAGCCTTCTATGCTTTCTCTGCTCAGTAACCCCAGGACTTCTCTTCCCTGCACCCATGCAGTCTGGTATGGAGCCTGCTGATCTCCCTGCACACACATCACCCTGCTGCAGGGAGCTCCAAACATCCCACGTGTGCAACAACTTCCTTCTTCCATTGCCTGAGCCCAACATCAAACAGCTTAACTGGGTGTCCCGAAATCCTTGTGTGGGAACAGACACACAATAGCCTTTTTCCAGATGCCTCCCTGGGAGAGAGGAGGGCAGGAATCAGCCCCAGGGGTAGCTCAGAACTGGATTTGCTCAGAAGGGGATTTGAGGTGGATGTCACCCCACAGTAATACACCCAACTTGGCCAGAAGGTACGGAAGGTGGAACAGTGTTCCTTTCCACCTCAGCTCAGCTGTGCCTGCTGATCCACCTTCTCTACCATCAGGGAGGCTGGAGGGTTCCCCTCTTCTCCCTGCCTATTCGTGCCCTTCTGCTTTCCCAGGACAGAAGCCAACGTCCCCACCAAGCAAAGGACACCAAGCCCTTGCTCTCTCCCCCCATGGGAATAGCCAGCACAGCCAAGCAGCAGGCATGGACAGGACAAGATCTGGGGAGGAACAGAGCAGACTGAATCCCAAGCACAGGGGAAAACTGCAAGAAATATCCAGGGAACAGAGAGCACAGTGAAGGTAGGACAACCCTTCCGTTGCAGATCAATAGCCTACACAGCAAGGGGGAAGCCACTGCTTCCTTATCTGAGCCCCCAGGACTGACTCCAAGGATTGCAATGGTTTGATAGCTCTGCACAGGGAATGTGCCTTGAGACCTGGGGCAGAGACTGGTGCACAACAGAGAAATCACCACCTCAATGACCACTATGGAGTGACAGACAGGCAGGTAGACAGCCCAGGAAAGCCCAGGAAAGCCCAGGAAGCCCCCGCCAAGCCCTGGAACCATTTGTGACTGTACTCACTGTAGCTCATGCAGTGGGAACAGGGCTTGAATGAGGGGTCTGGATGACAGCACTGAGTCACAGCCTTACTGTCCTCATGGAAGTCCCCTGCACTACCTAAGGAAGTTTTCCAAAGACAAGTAACTCCTGCAAAGATCAACAGTCCATGCTAGTGCCCAATTCACTGATGCCAGGGTGAATGCAAGTACAACCTGCCAAGCTGCAGCCTTTGAATTGCATAAGCAAGAAATCTTTCCTGTCGGAGCCATAAAACCTGTGTAGAAATATCCAAATAAAGAAATCTAGGTAAATCATGGAAGAATCATGAGTGGAGACTCTTGTACCAGACCCTGAGACCCTGCAAGAGGGTTGTCCAGGACTGGAGCACCTGGCACAGAGTCCTTGCCATGCAGGGCAGAGAGATGGAGTCCCGAGTTGTGCGCAGGAGAGCCAGGCTGGGTGGTACACAGCAGAAGGGGCAGGATGCAAGGCAGTGATAGATGCCAGGGTGCTGATGAGTTCACAGTCTTGAGGGTCATTAATCAGATCAGAGCTGGATTAAGGTGTCCGAGGTCTGATTAGCTTCATTTCCCGCCTCAGGAAGGAGGGAACTCTCTTCCCCATCCATCAGGTCCTCGAGTGACAGCTCACCTGGTTGCTAACTAGATCTGAGGACTGTAATAAGTGAATGTGACTGTGGCCTGGCCCCTTACCTCTGCCCAGCATCCTTCCTCCACAGGAAGGTCTAAGGCAACCCTGAACAACAGCCACAGGTGGCAGATGCCAAGATATCAGCCAGAGAGATAGCTCATCCCCCCAGTGTGAGCGTGCAGGGCACTATGGACAGAAACTGTTCCAGGAAACCACCCCAGTTCAGGATGAGGTGGCGTTTAAGGGGAGATGTTCCCAGACAGCATCATATTGCTCCCCGTCCCCCCACAGCTTCCCCTGTGCTGAAACCCACCCCATCAACATCTCCATTTGTCCTGACCCATGCACCTCATGTGCAATGTGCCCTAAAGGTACCTCCACTTTTAACCACTTGACTATTGCTGTCCAGAAAGTGCAGACAAGTGAGAGATCCATGCTGCCCAGGCAGCAGTAAAGTTCCTCAGCTCCCTGACCTCTCTGGGGCAGACCCTGATCACACCATCCCTCGCTGGGCAATGTGCATCACCAGGAGTGTTCGCACAGCCCAGAGCTTCCTGGGATTCTTTCATTTGCCCAGGTGTTTTGGGGGCATTTTCTGGATGTGCCTCAGATGGACATTCAGAGGTCAGTCTTCCTTCAGTCACCTGAAAGCAGCAGGCACAGCAGCACCCATGCAGGTACACATAAGCCCTGCAAAGCCTTTTACTGCTAAGGGGAAGGTGCCCAGCTAGATAACTGGAGCTCTTTACTGTGTCCATAGCCTTGAATGGATTGACTCCATTGTGACTCCCATCCATGTAAGGTCAAGCACCAGGACTAAAACTAGAAGAACAAACACCCACACGGCCACCAAAGATACCTGAGTCTGGAGCACACAGGTTTTCGGCAGCTGTAGAGTTCCGCAACACTACCTACAGCACTTCATATACTTCCCCAATCTGCTGCCAGCAGCACCTGAGCCCTCAGAAACCAGCCAAGGGGGTCACAGGCAGTATTTGGGAGCACAGTTCAGTTTTACAGCCCCACTACTTCCTCAGTATCACCTTGGGAAGCAACGTAATGTTCCTCAGCAAACCCAACTGCTCCAAGATCAAAGACAAAGGTGCCGACAAAAATCCATACCCTAATAAAAAAATTCCTGACTGGGACCAGACTTCCATTTTCCCAGGATCGAGTCTTCATCCCAGATATGACATGTACCATGCTGAGGTGTCTTGATTTTCATCTTACCTTTCATTTTGGCCATTCCTAGATGCACAATTTAGCACCAGGTCCTTCTGTCAGCTCTGGGTCACCTCCTGCCTTGAGTCAATAGAAGTTACCTTTGACACAGAGACTGTGCAGGAACCAGTGCTTAGCCTATCCCAGAGAGGTGACAGAAATCCTGACTTCTAACCAGGCCATTTAAGCTTTTAAGTGTTCAAAGAGCTCCCTGTCTCCAGGGTGGCTGTACCTGTTTGCTAAGCATTATCTACTCACCAGGTCACAGCCCCCAGAGCTTTTCACCTTTAGAAATTACTTCTCTGTAAGAAACCCAGTGTGACAACCTCTCTGCTTTAAAGCATCTCTGAGGAAGCAAAGATCTTGCTGCTCTGGCCCTGGTGCTTCAGGCCATCTTGCACCATTCCAAAGTCTGTAGACAGCTATTGGAGGAATACAACCTGGAGGAACTACCAGTGCTGGAGACAGGATGTAAGCCTGCTCACAAGTGTTTTCCCAGCTCTTCCCCCATGAGAGAAGCTGTAGAAACATCCCACTGTTGTCCCAGAGCAGGCCGAGCCCCTGGAAAGAAGTGCTAGGTGTAAGAGCCCCTTATTGGTGTGTCCCAGGTTTTGTAGGAGCCCTGACTATTGCCCATGGCAGGATGTTGCCCTGCCCCTCATAACCAGGCCACCCGCTATCTCCAGAGTCTGGGAAGTCACAGGAGGCTGGTGGGGAAGGTAAATAAACTGCCAGTCCAGTGATGATTTGTGGCTAAATGAACAGTTGAAGTTACGTGTGAGTGGCCTGGGGCCATTAACCAACCAGATAATAGATTTTAATCAGCCCTGCAGTGGTGGGAGCTGTGCTTAGCCTTTGTCAGATCTGGCACAGCCAGCCCCAAGGTCCCAGGTTGCTTGGTGGCTGTTCCCTTTACAGAAACATTGGCAGAAACAGGTAGAGACACTGCTGTCATGGGAGCAGAGCAGCTGTCTGCAGAAATGCTCATAGAGCTTCTCATCTGTGTTTAGGGCACTCCCCCTGCTCCCCTGACAGCAGTCAAGTCAATGAAGCCACCTCCCTGCCTGCTTCCAAGGTGCAGTGCTCAGTCACTGCCATAGTCTGTCCCTGCCTGGATCCCCTCTCACATGGGTTGGCCTGCTCCTAACCACCCCTGAGACTTCCAAGCCAGCCATAGGCTCCTGAGGGCTTCTTCATCCTGGCACATCAGCTTCTCAGTCCAACAGGCTGGGACCTGTCCTGGAAGGCAGAAATCCCCCTGCCTCCATCTCCCTGCCCACCGTATCCAACCTTCACCCCTCCCTCTGCACCGAGCCCCAGGTACCAGCCCCCAGCGAAGGGGTTAACAGGCAAAGCAAACACAGCTCAGTCCCTCCCAGACAGGCCTCCTGCAGGGATTTCTGGGCAGCTGTTTATTTAGCCAAGCAATTCCTCAAATAAGCAGCCTGATCTCTGATGGGACATGGCAAGGCTGAGCAGAAAAACATGTTAACAGCTCCCACTCTGGAACAGGGGGATACCAGACCAGCATGGAAAGGTTGGCAGGGCAGGGAGGGTGCCTGTCCCAGCAGAAACAGCCAGGGCAGCTCTGGAGTGTCATACCTGATCCCAGCAGACTGCCGAGGGCTGGGGCACCAGCATCCTACAGGATCAACCATAGGGCTGCAGGGGACAGGCAGGGGATGCCTTAGGACTCCCTTCTGTTAGCTGTTGGCTTCCTGGGATTCAGCAGAGGTGCTCAGGTGTGGAGCTTGTCCCCTTGTAAACACATGGATTGGAGTGACAGGGACACACAGCCAGCTCAAATCTATTTCTTACAAGGACTCAGAGTATAAACACTACATTTCCAGTCCTGTTAGATCCTGACCACTCTGAACACCTGATCCTGAAACACCATGAGCCCACAGCATCCATACAGAGATCTCCTTCATTCTTCCCAAAATGAGGGAGCAGCACCTTGGCTCATCCTCAGTGTCTGTCCCCACCCAAGGCCTTGTCTTTTGCAGGGAGAGGTTAAACAAGCCAGCATCTCCCATAGCTCAGGATCATCCAGGAAAGAAGCGACAGAATGTACAGCATCTCTCCTGCTCTTTTCCCAGGCCCCTACCCCCGCAGTCCTTGTCCAGCACACCAGTCCAGCACATTGTGTCCAGTGTCACACATCTCTGGCACAGCCAGGCTCTCCTTCCCCATGGCACTGCTATCGCTGGGCATATGGGGGACTTCCCCCAGCCCTGTGTCTGTCTTCCTGTCGCTTCCATGATCTTCTGTTTTGGTTTCACTGGGTCTTGTCGCAAAGCCAGAGCTGCTACCTGTGAGGGAACAGAGCCAGGTTTAGGCTCTGAGGTTGAAGGACTGGGGGAGAGGTACACCCTCACACCATTCTCCCAACCCCCCGGAGCAACACAGCGTCACCTCTTCCCTGTTAATGGTCTTTCCATGGAGTCAGCACCTAACCTGCTCCCAGGGTGACAGGATAAATCAGCTGCTCCTCCCAGGACCTTGGGTTCTAATTAATGTCAGCTCATTAACAAGATAACGGCCATTTATTACCCTGTCTCCCTGGCTGCTGATTAACCCTTTCCCAAGGTGGGGGCAGGGGATTGTGATGCCATGGGACAGGAATGGTGGGAGACGATGACGTCTCTGCAGTGAGACCCAGGGACATCTCAGTAAAGGCAGATGAAAAGACAGGCAAGCAGGACTGCAGAAGAGCCTGAGTGAGGAACGAATGGGACAAGGAGGGGTGTCTTTTCCTAGTAGTATGGTAAGGGCTTGCTGGAATAAAGCCTTGCAGGAACTACCAAGACTCGTGGGCTCCCCCTGGATTGTCGCTGTCACCTCTAGCACATCCCTGTGCCTCAGTGTCCCCAGGTGTCCCTACCCCAACCCGTGGGGGAGGGATGGTGTGGCACACCCCTGTACACCTCTGGTCCTCAGCCCCTATTTTGAGAAGGTGCTACACAGACCCACATCCAGTAGGAAACCACCAATGTGTCCCTGCCTCCAGAGACAAAAGCAGGCCCAGCTTCATGTCCCTGGGCACTGTCTATGCCGCAGAACCACGGGGCAGAATAATCCGTCCCAGGGCAAGAGGAAACCTTTGACGTGCTCTTGACCTGGGCCTGGGTACGGAGTGCAGGAGCAGAGGGGCTGGGGCGGGCATGGTGTCCCCACCCAGCAGTCCAGCACCAGGCTCGGGGGCTAATGCTCTCCATACATCAATCACGCTGCTCGGCGGCTCCCTATTAGCGGGAGCAGCGGCTGGTTAATCAGGCTGAGGGCTTCGGCTCGTTAAGCTGACACCTCCTTTGCGAGAGTGAGACATGGGGGCAAGCAAGGTGCCACTTATTTATTTTCTTCTTTCCCAGGGAATATATTAAACAAATTAAATTCCTGGAGTGTTGGGTCAGCACAGCGGGCTCTGCGCCTGTCCCAGCCCCACCTAGCTCAGCCGTGGGGAGGGGACTGTGCTGCCCAGCCTGCAGCAAATCCACTGCTGCAGGGCCCCGGCTCCGCCGTGCCTCCCCAACCCACTGCAGTAAGACACAGCCCCCTTAGTCCCCCTGTTCCACTCCCTGGGCTGTGCTGCTTGGCAGTGCTGAGGATGGTTGGGAGGGCAGATCTTGCAGGAAATGCAGTTCATGATTTCATATGGAAAGTCCCCCAGGAACCTGCCTGCTGTCCCTGAATGGGCTTCCTTGGCCCCGGAGGGAGTGGAGCTGTGGCAGAGCACTGGGTGTTTTTGGGGCGGCTTGTAATGCTCCATGCTCCGTGTAGAGCCAGGGGCTGATTTGAGCCAGAGCACCAAGACTTCTGCTTTGCACTTTGGTACTGGGGACGTCAGGGCTAGTGGCAGGTTGACACTGGAAGTTCCCTCTGCAAGAGGAAGAGCTAGGAGGGAGTGCACTTGTTCTCTGTAAAACAAGTCTCCATCACAGGACTCCAGGAGCTGGGTGTTTAGAAAAAAACACTATGCATCCCAAGAACAGCTTTATGCTACAAGCATTAACCTCATTGATGTTGGCCTTAAATTATACAAAGCCATGAGAACAAGGGCCTTTGCTGAAGCAATCCCCTGCACTGGGCCCTTTGCCTGCTTCAGCATCAGTCACCCCTTCACAACCAAGTCCTGTCCCTGCTCAAATTCCCTGGGGGCTGGGTGCTGTTTCCTTGCTGCTGGGCTGTTCTGCTCCATCCCAGCACTGACTGTGTTTCAGCCCTGCTCCGTGTCTAGTTATGTGACAGGGATGGATGGAAAACCTGCAGCAAATTAGTCATTAGTCCCTGGAGTTGTTTATTTATTGACCATTTGCAACTCTTCCCTCCATCACCACCTCTTCCCTACCTATTCTTCCAACAAAGTCAGTGGCAGCCTGTCCTGCTTCTCTGTCCCACCCCCTCACATCTTGTCATCCCCATCCCTTACATTGGTCCCCTCTACCTAACCTCAGTCCTTCAAGTGCATCTTCATCTCAGGAATGGACCTACCTTTTGCTTGTGGAAGGGTGACTCCCTGGAGGTTAGTGAAGAATTAGAAATAATTTAATTTACCTCCCTGTTCGGGCACTTTGATGAGCTGAAAGGCCCCTTGTCAGGAAGCAAATCCATCTTCCTCCAGCCTTACATCAAATTTCATTCACTAATTAGAAACTCCTGCCCTAGACCATGCTGCCCCCACCCCGGCCACCCCTTCTCCCCACCAGCACCATTATGAAAATAAATTGTTCCATTAGCCGCATTGTTGTGGCTGTGGGGCCCAGCGCTGGGAGTTATTAGAGCAGGAGGGAGGGCGTTGGATTAAGACAAATGATTTATTACGGAAAAGGACCCTGATTAGATTCTTACTCGTCCCCAGCGTGTGGATGCATACTCACACACCCCCATCCCTGTGCCCCCCAGGGCACCACACAGCCAGTTGGGGAAGTCAGTGCCGGATGGCCGTGGGGTTTCTCCTGGGGCTGTATCCTGCTGTCTGCTCTCATGGTGCCGGGAGCCCCCATCTTGTACTGGGACAGTGTACAAGGCAGCGATTGATGCCAGCTGCTCCCTGCATCATCCCCCGCTGCCCCTGCCTGCCCCTCACTTGTATGGGGGGTGGGGACCAGCATCACCCGCAGCTCTGCCTACTCTGCAACAGGAACCCACTGTGGGTGCCGAGCAGGTCCTGCTGACTGGGGAGGGGTATGGGAAGGGAAAGGGTGGCTTTGGTGTGTTAGCTCTCTACCCCACACTGTGGGAGAGGCAGCTAAGGGTGCCCTGCCAGCAGGAGGGCTGGCGGGTTCATCCTGTGCGGTGGGAGAGGTTGTCAGCCCCCTCCGTGTGCTCTCTGCACCTGGGAGATGGGGGGGGGGCATGGCTGCAGGGTTGGGTGGGTATGGCTGCAGGGTTGGGTGGGTACGGCTGCAGAGGTGGGCACTGCCATGGAGTGCCCATGTCCTCACAGTGCCTTGCTGTCACTATGGGCCATGTGCATGTCCCCCCCAGCCTCTCCCTGGAGGGGCAAGATCAGGGACACGGGGACATCTGTGTGCCCTTGGGATATAAAGGATACAAGCTGGAAAGAGTAATTTGTGGGACTGGATGGCGATTCTGAGAGCTGGTGGGTGCCCAGGCTCCAGTGGAACAGTGGTGGGCAGGTGTCTGTCCAGGGGATAAAGGTATGTGTGTTCAGGGGATGCATGCATCTGTTTGTCTGTCTGTGGTGTTCATACTGCTGGTGTTCACAGTAGGCTGTGGTTGACTCCCAGAGGCTGTTGCCCGCTAAAACACCTCCATGCCTGCCCAGGAGAAGCTGCGAAGTGCAGGCAGAGGGGCTCTGCCGCACCTGCGCTGCGGGATGTTCCCAATGTTGCCCCCACACAGAGGCTACCGTTTAGAAAGGGGCAGGAGATGGGAGACTCGGGACAGAGGAGGAGGTGGAGGAGGAGTCTGGGGTACAGGATGGGCTCAGCAGCACACACCACACACCCTCCTGGGGCTCCCGTGGGCCCGGGGACAGGGCGTTGGGACACGTTAATCCCCCTGCCCATAACAGCCCTGCAGAGAGCAGGGTCCTGCCCCTGCTCCCGGAGCAGCAGCACTCCGAAAAACCATCAAGTTTAATTACGCTAATGCACGCGAGAGCGGGAAGCTGGTACCGGCTCCCTCTGCGGGCACCTGCCGGCGGGCAGCGTGCAGGTCTGAGCCAGGCTGGGCAGCTTCTCCTGGGATTTTTGGCGGGCAGCTGTGGGTCGGTCGGCCCTCACAACCTGCTGTACCGATGTCCGCAGGCATACATATTTTGGAGTGATCCACCCCTCCCCAGTCCCCGTCACAGCCCGGGCCACGGGAACCTGATTGGACCCAGAGCTCAGGGACGATGGGAACATACCACTGCCATGCCCGGAGACATTGCCCATCTGCGAGGCAGGTTTGGCCTTGGAGACCCGTGGGATCCCACCCTGCTGTCCTCCTGCTCAGGCCACCTGAAACTGCCACAAACACGGGATGCTTTCAGGGGGCTCTGTTCCCAGGCTCCAATGCTCCCCTGCCACTCCGTTGCCGGGACCCCAGCAACCAGCCTGCCAGCCTGAAGCCGGGAGCTGGCTTGGTTGGCGCTGCCACGGCAGAAGGCTGTGGGGCGAGGGACAGACGGGAGAGGCGGGGACGGGGACCGTGTCCCCCCTTGTTAACAGCGGCGGATCCTGTAGCCTTTTCAAGGTTCTGAATAGGGGGTGGTACCTCTCTTCTTCTGAATTAGAGGTCGAAGTTGTTGGAGCTGGTTTAACACGCTCAGACGGGGTTGGAGGGATGGGGGCGGTGGTGACGTGCTACCCCAGATGGGAGCATGTGGGGGGTTTCTCCTTTTGCCACATGCCCTTCCTCTCCCTCCCACTCACAATTCATATGGTAATGAGGACAAATTGATGGGGAGACATCCATTGTGGGACTCTCCATCCCGGCCCTTCTGCCGGCCACCCACCAGCAACCCCATCCATCACCGCCCAGCTGGGACCCTGCAGGGACCACCCCTCGCCCGGGACTGGCACGATGGGAGATGGGACTGCTTCAGGTGCCCACGGACAGTGGGGCAGCTCCCAGGCTGTGCTGGCTCTCAGTAGGGCTAAGCGACAAAACAGGGCATGATATCCAGGCAAGCAAGAGAACTCCGTAAGTCCTGTCTGTCAGCTGGACAAAACTTTGTCCTCAACATCCTTTTCCTGGAGAGTTATGGAGCTATGGTGGAGTTAATAGAGCTTCAGAATCCCAGGGTCTTATGGGTGTCTCCCCTTTCTCTTATTGTCCTGAAGCCAGCTCAGAGCCAGCCCCTCCGTTTTCCCTGCCTCCACCCCAAAGCAGCCACCATATACCCTGCAGCATCCTCCTAACGGGGCAAAGAGTTCTTCCCCCACACTCACTGATTCCCTAAAAACCTG
Organism: Atrichornis clamosus; assembly: GCA_013400975.1. NCBI lineage: Eukaryota > Metazoa > Chordata > Aves > Passeriformes > Menuridae > Atrichornis > Atrichornis clamosus. Next base: position 12,443 of record WBMZ01002688.1, on the reverse strand, counting down.
GACCTGGAGATGATCTTCCCCACTGGGCACCCCGAAGAGCATATCCTCTCTGTATGCATCCTCTGCCTGCAGCTCTCCCTGCCTGGGACAACAGCCTGAGTGAAATTTCACTCCATAAAGCGCCTCTCGAAAGCCTGACCTTGTGGCCCCTCTGGGGACCAATTTGTCCTTCTCTGTAATAAGAACCTAATTAAATTAGCTCAGCCGCCTTGCAGAGCCCTTAAATTAGCCGTGGTGATGAGGGCCCTTGCTGACAGCCTGCTGCCGAATTGCTTCACACTTGCCGTGCTGTGGGGTCCACAGTAAGCTCTAGGGAGACCCTGCTCCCAGTGCCAGGAGACCGTGGCAGGGCAGCTTGGAGGTGGGGCAGGGGGTGCACAGAGGGGTGTGTGGGTGGGACAGGTATGGGGAGGCTGTGTGCGGTGCTGGCTGGTGGTCTTGCCTTCTGCTGGCATGGCGATAGGGTAGAGGGTGGAGAGGGCTGGCAAGGGGTGAGGGCATAGCACTCACTAGCACTAGTGACACTGGAAACCTGTCTACAGGATACAGGGTCCATCTTCTCTGGTAGTGCTGGGTTAGTGGGTGTTGTGGTGATTGGGGGTGGTGTGGAAGGGTGTCCCAGCACGGACTAACACTGAGGTGATGAGTCCAGACTGGGATGGAGAAGTCTCCCTGGCAGTCCCACTTTGGCTGTCCCTATAGTAGCTGTCCTGGGCCACTTGCTCCAGTTCCCAGGTAGCCCTAATGACAGTTTGGTCTCATAGGCTGGGTTAATCCCACAGCCTCCAGTTGTCCACCTTCCCTGGGTTTGGGTGGGGTCGTGAGAAGAGAGATGCCATCCTTACAGGTGGAGAACACTGGGGTGATCAAGTCTTGCTCCTAGAGAAGCACAAGAAGCCCAGTAGCCCTGCCTGCCCTCTTTATGATGGGCTCAGTAAGCATCCCCGATCCCTGCCTGCCCTCCCTAAACCAGAGCTCAGAGCTCCCGCCAAGGAGACGATGGATTTATTGGTCTGCATCCCCAACCAGGAAACGTACATTCAGTGAAGAGACAAAAATACACCTGCCATCAGCCACGCTTGTGCTCTCTCACTTTGTTCTGGACAGCAATCACCATAAAAGCTGTGCTTTAAAATAATCTTTAAATAATTTCTGCTTTTTGTTAAAAAAAAAAATATCACCCCCCCAACCAAACAGTTTCCCACCGCCCCCGAACTTCCGTCTCACCCTGCACGCGCCCACACTGCCTCCCATCTATGGTACATATAAAGAGCAGATAAATAAATAAAGACGCGTGATGCTACAGGGGGACATGGGTCACAGCCCCTACCCGCCCTCTCACCTCTACCTGTGTGGAGCTAGGGGAGACTGAGGTTCTAGCTAGGATTTGGAGAGGGGCAACTATTGGCTGCAGCTCTGAGGGGACTCCCCCCAGGTCCTGGGAGTGGGTGAGCAGCACTGAGTTACCCTCAGGGTCTGGGATACTGGGGGCTTGGGGAGGTCAGGCCAGGCAGAGTCTGAAGCTAGAGGAATTTTTTAGCTTTGGGGTGGGAACAGATTTTGGGCTGAGCCAGTTCAAGGTGGGATGTTGAGAAGGCTTTCTACCCTGCTGCTTTCTACAGGCTCCAGCAGGCTGGGGTTGCAGCCCTGACTCTCCCCACCCCTGCTCCTACCAGTGTGTGTCTATGCCTGGCTGGCATTTACACCCTTCTGCCCATGTGCCCACTTCTGCTGCCCCCTCTTGCCAGCCAGAGCCCCCCATGCTGTCACATGGGCCCCATGAGCATGCCCAGCTGTGTGGCTATGGTGCTGACTTTGGGCAGAGCTCAGCAGCCCACCCCCAGCCTATCACTCCAGTGACACTTGTGTCACCAAGTCAGAGGTCTCATGCCAGAGCTGTGCCAGTCCCTGCACCCCTGCTTGTTTTGGGTGCCCTCCTGCATCTGGGCTAAGGGCAAGGCACAGTCCCAGTACGTGGGTCACCCTCCTCTCAGCTACGATGTCCCAGGGGTGGAAACAGCATTGCCTGCCCTCCCACCCAGGCTGCCTAGCAAAGGGCCCTGGGGCTCCTCTCCTAAAGCCTCCCCACAGGGTGCAGACAGTCTGGGAGCCCTGAAGGAGCAGTCAAGGCTCTCTCCTCTTGCAGCTCCCCCTTGTCTATCAGACCTCCATCATTAGCTAATTTGGCACACGCACACACACATCACACAAACATACACACATAGCAGCATGTGGATCCAGCCGGGGGCATGCCCCTGTCCCGGGGGGCAACCCTTCATGCCTTCCCTCTGCCCCCAGGAACAGGGGGTGAGGAAGGGGTGGTGGACATAGAGGAGGCACACCAGGGAGCCTCAGTGCCCCCCAACCAGGAGGTGGCTGTACCCCACGCAGGCAGGGCTGAAGGCAGCTCCCCATGGGCACCCAGCTTTTGGAGGGGGTGCTGGCCCCCAGTGAGTCACCACGCAGCCACCACCTCCACCAGCAGTGCTGGCTGTGGTGCACCCTCAGCTCTCTGCCTGAGATACCCCCAGTGGGTGGAAGCTGTCAGGGGGCAGGAGCAGCCTGCCCAGGCGGTAGAGCAGCCCTGAGTACCAGTGCACACCATCCCCCTGCACACCTGGCCACCCCACCAGGCTGTGGTAGAGCCGGAGTGGCCAGAAGGCCAGCTGTGCCAGCTGTTGCTCCTGCACCAGAGCGAAGCACGAGGCCACCACACCATCTACCACCAGCGTCCCGTGGCGTGTCAGCGGGGCATAGGCTCCCACATCTCTCCGGTCCCACACCCGCACCACTTCGGCGGGCTGCAAGCTACCCCCACCGGCCGCCACCAGCACAAAATGTCCAGGGCGCACAAGGCTGGCAAAGATGGGGCGGAAGTGGGTGGTGGGTGCTGAAGCGTTCTTCGCCACAAAGAGCAGGTGGGTGGGCGTCAGGACCAGGCGCCGGGGTGGCTCCTGTGTCTCGATGACATGGAAGGTGGTGAGGGCACGGGGCTCCTTGTCCAAGAAAGCCAAGAAGTCACTGTAGGTGGGCCTGCCTGCCCCGTCCATTGCCAGCACTCGCTGGCCCGGGCGCAGTGCCCACAGTGGTGTCTGGGCACCGTCCTCCAGCGTGGCCAGTGCCCTCCCAGGAAAGCAGCCCCCCGTCTTCGCAGCGGCCGAGTGCTCTGCGCGGGGAGAGAGAGGACAGGAGGGTTACCCATCAGCCAGACCCTCAACATCATCCTTCCACAGTGCATAGACATCTTCCCAGGCTGCCCAGCTCTGCCCACCTGGGATAACCCTGCCTTGGCATCACCAATATGAGTGTGTTCCCTACATACTCCCAGCCACCAATCCAACCCCCCTATGAACCTGGTCCCCCAGCCACCATATCACTTGAGGTGGCAGCTGGGGGCTCCAGCATGGTACCAGGACACTGAGCCTGCTGTACAGAGCCAGGTCCCAAACCCTCAAACTGACAGGGGGAGTGGGACACAACCACAGTCTGAAATGTGCAACACAGTGCCAGGAGGCATCTGAAGCTTGAAAAAGCAGAGGCAGAGCCCTGAGCCAGTGGCAGGCCGAGGAGAGGAGTCCTGGTCTCACTCTGCATACTCCCACAGTATCCCTGTCCCCTGCAATGCTGGTCCTGGGTACTGCTTGGGAGGATGCTGCAAGGAACAGCACAGGATGGCAGCTCCCTTCTCCAGCACTGCAGCACCCCTCCACCCCATGCTGCAGTCCTGCTCCCTTCTCCCAGCTGCTCAGCCGTGCACCATTGCTGCCAGGCATTCCCCTTTCTCTGGATCATAGGGAATTGTCACAACCTGTGGCCATCATCACGCAAAAGCCACCAGCCTCCTGAGTAGGGCTTCCCTAGTGGTTGTCATGGGGTAGAGGACCCAAACTCTCTGGGGCTTGTCTCCTGGGATGGTGGCATAGCAGTCCTACCCCTCCCCAGATGAAAAGATGCAGCAAGTCACCATGTGTCACCAGGGGCCCATTCTAGCACTTAGCAGAGGAACCCTGGCTTCCCAAGGAATGGTGCTCAGCTACCCCAGCAGCCGTGTTACCCCAAGTCCCAGCAACTCCCATCTTAGTGTCTATATGATGCCCTCCCACCATCTGCCAGGGACATCTCACCTTATGGTCCTGCTCCTAGCCCTGCATAGCTCCATTCTTGAGCTCCAAGCACCTCTCAGTGGCCTCTCCCAGTTCCCTCATCTAATCCCTGAGTGCACCCACCCAAATAGCACTGCCCCCATCACTCCCCAGGTTGGGCAGAGCCAAATCCCAGCCCCCAGGCCCATGAAGAGAGTCATCCATCTCTGGGACAGAATCCTTTTATTGCTCAGATGAGGTTTAGTATCCGCCCTGTCCTTGCCCTGGAGGCCAGGTCCCAAGTCCTGCACCCTGCATCCCCTGGCAGGCAGCAGAGCCATGGGGAGGGGTTGCAGGAGGGCAAGAGGGGCACCTGACAGAAGTGGAGGACATAGGTGCTGGGCATGGAGGGGTAGGTGGGTGCAGGGGAGGTCCCGAGGAGACACAATACATACAACAGGCCATGTGGCCATCCGTACAAAAATAAAAGCCATTTACTAAGAGGCAGGGGCAGCCCGGCTGCCCTCTGTACACAGTTCTGAGGGGATCAGGATGTGTACCCCACAGCCTCCACCACGCACCCTTGGGTTCCCCATGGCCTTGGAGATAAGTATGAGGGACATAGAGCCCTGAGGAGCTTCCGCACAGCGAGGGGAATGTGACCCGCCGCTAGAAGCCCTTCAGGGCCTCAGGGCCCCAGTCTGCTGCTTGGGTTATGGCATCTCTCTTCAGTTGATCCAGGGGGAGCATCTCAGGACTTAAGAGCCTCTGTCCTTCTCCAGGGGCACAGCCCCACTTCTCTGGCCAACCTCAAGGCTCTGGAGTCACGGTCCTTGCTTCAGGGCCTGGCCCCACTCCTCCTGCCAGCCCCACAGGGTGCCCCGGGGCACAGGAGCCCTGGTCCTTCGGCCACGTTTTGTCCCTCTTCTTCGGGGGTGCATCGCTCCCTCTCTGCGGTGTGGTCGCCCCACTTCCATCGCTGGCCGGCGTTGTGCCCGTCCTGGCATCAGCACGGGGAGCGGGTCAGCGCGGGGGGCCAGGCTGGCGTCTGGGGGTGTCGAGCCGCTGGCTGCGGGCTAGGGCAGTAGGACAGGCAGAGTGCGGTGGCAGCTGAGCCCGGGGGCCAGAGACGCGGGGCACAGGCACACCAGCCCCGGCACGGCCGCGCATGGCGTGTGGCACACGGGTGTGCGGACACGGGCGTGGGTGTGCGTGTGCTGGCACGGCCCTCTGTGCCTGCGTGTGCGAGGGCTCCGTGTGCAGGCACGGCCCTGCGGCACAAGGCGCGTGTGCGTGCAGCCGAGGCTGCCGCCGTGTTCACGCAAGCCCACGCACAGGCAGAGCCCTGCCCAGCCTGTCGCGACACGGGCACAGCTCGGCCCCTCGCTGCCGTGGCCGGTGCCGTGCGCAGGGCGCTGCTGCCCTCTGCAGCCCGCAGCCAGCGCGGCCGCTCCGGCGGGAGATGCATCCCGGGCAGGGCTGCTGCTCCCCGGGCTGCGCGGGGCGCTTGCACCCCACGAAATCCCGTCCCGGCTACGGGCAGGGCCTGAGAGCAGCTCCCCACCCCCGGCCCCCTGACTGCACCGCACAGGGGAAAGCGAACGCCACCAGCGATGACAGCACCCCTCAAAGCACCACCCAGCTCTGCTCCCTTGCGCGTGTGGTGCTGCACAGCAAAGAGCTGATCCAGGGTACCCTGGCCTGTCCCTGCCGGGGTGTCCATGACCCCATGCCTGGCTAGGCAGGGATGGACAGACGCTGCTGCGACAGCAGAAGCTCAAGAGCAGCCAGCAGTGGAGCAGGGCAGGGCTGGATGAGGCTGAGCCTGGGCACTAAGGGACTGCAAGGGCAGAGGCAGGTGCGACAGGGGCGATGGGGAGACTAGGGGTTCAGGCTGGGGGAGAAGGGGATGTCGGCTGAGAAAAAGAGGAGGGTAGAGAGGGTGGGTCAAGATGTAGGTCTGTGGGAGCCAGATGGGGAACTCGTCCCTGGCACTGCTGGCCACAGGTGTGTGACTCACTCCCCACCTGACTGTCTGCCCCAGATAGGGAAATCAGGCTGCAAGAGCCAGCACCCCCTGCAGGACCACCCCACCCAGCCAGCCAGGCTCCCTGGGAATGCTGCAAGAGGGGTCTGGCCCCCACTTCTGCTCACTTCCCCCCCGCCCCCAGTCTTACCTGACTTGACAGAGCAGTGGATGTGTGCCTTGGACTCGTAGTAGACCCAGTCGAAGCCAGCCTCCACAGCCAAGCGAGCCAGCATGCCATACTTGTTGCGGTCCCTGTCCGAGGTTGTGATGTCCACAGCTCGGCCCTCATAATGCAGAGATTCTTCCGAGTGGTGCCCATCCTCATCCCAGCCCTCTGTCACCCTCAGCTTCACCCCCGGCCATTGATTCATGACAGAGATGGCCAGGGAATTCAAGCGGTCCTTGCAGCGCTGCAGGGCAGATGGACAGAGTTAGTAAAAGCTTTTTGAAGGGAGGGTTGAGCTGTCTGGTTCGCAGGTTGTATCCCACCATGGTTCCATTAAGCCTCCATGAGCCCTAGGCACTTTGGGGTCTGGTCCAGCAGAGGAAGATCTGAGAACTTGAGGTGCCTTGTGTATCCCATGCTCTCCAAACTCCCTGCAGAACCTGATACCCCACCACTGAGCAGAGGGGTGTGCACCCAACAGGGTACCCTTCTCCTCCCTCTCCCCTAATTCCAGGCTCATTTAAGAGCCTGTTGGGCAGCACTGCCTGGGCTGGGTTGAAACACCCTCTCTCCTCACAGGACACCTGACCTTTGCTAGCTGTACTCCAGGGGTTCCCATCTGACAGAAGGAGGATGCAGGAGTTTCAATCCTGCTGCCTCCTGGCCGGGAAGGTGTCCTAGGGTCCCTAGTCCTGTCTCTAGGCACAAATGAAACAACCTGCCTAGTCTTCAGCACAGATCTGCTTGGAATGACTCCTCAAGTCCTGAGTAACAAGTTCACAGCATTGGGCAGCCTCATAGCTTCATCCAGCCTCTGCTAATATGGGAAGTGCCAAACCTGCCCAAGAGCTGGAGCAGAAAGGATGTGGAGTGAAGCCCTCTTCACCTCTCCCCACCACAAGGGCTGAAAATCTTGTGCTAAGGAATAGCAGCAGATCTTAAAAGCCCCAGACCTGATGGCCACAGAGGTCACACATGCAAGGGAAGTGCCCTGCCTCATCCACCCATGGCAATCCTCCCCAGGAAGCAGAGTGATGCCAGCCCCAAATGCCCGTGCTGCAGTCCTCCCAGTCTCATCCTGCCCTGCCCCACATCCCCCAGCCACAGCTGAAGGTCAGGGAAAGATCAAAACTCTGTGTGCTTGACTTGCAAAAGTACAGCTCCCACTTCTGGCTCCTTACCCTGCTGCTAAAGGGATGGAGGAAAGAGAGAAAAGGTGTAGAAAAAGCAATATGGGAGCTTCTACAGAAAACCAGGTGAATGGACTAGGGCTGTGCAGCCCAGAAAGGAGATGCTGTGAGGTCCTGAAAAACCACAGAATATGTTGAGTTGGAAGGGACCCACCAGGATCATCGAGTCCAGCTCATGGCCCTGCACAGGACACCCTAAGAGTCACACTAAGTAACACTGTGAATAAAACTAATGACAATTTAAAAGAGACAAGCTGAGACTGGGGTGTTTTTACACTGGCTCCAGAGGCTGACGATCACAGTTGCAAGTACAGCTGGGTCTGAAGCATGCAGCTGGATCAGGAGTTCCACTGTCATCACCCAGTGCTCGCTGGGTGGGAGATCTCCGCCTCCAAGGATGTAAAAGACTGGTGCTCATCTTACTCCATTCCTCAGGAAACAGGGAGTCCCACAAAATCAAGGCAAAGGACATAGCATTCATGGTCATGCACAAAGTCAGTCCTGGGAAGAATTAAATGAAACAACTGGACAGCAGCTTAAAAAACAGCCACTGCTGGGGACATTTCTGCATGATGCCCAGCTCAGTACTGGACCTCCCCACCATGGTATGTTGTGGGTCTTGAGGCAGCCACAGAAAGCATGAGCCAGGGTTCAAAACCTGAGACTGGCTACATTCCCAGGCTCAAAATGCCCCAGCACTGCTTCCGCACAAACTAAAAATGTGGGTCCTCATCCTATCCCCAAGCACCTGCTCCCATCCTGGGAAGGTGGGCACTGCTGCTCTTGGGGAAACCTGTTTGCACTTGGCATGGTCCAGGCCCTGGGAAGGGCAGTGCCAGGCAGGCCTTTGCCCCACATGAGGTCTGCCGTCATCCCACAGCTCCCTGGGTGTGGGGAGATAAGCCAGGAAGGTGCTGGACAAACAGTTTGCTAGGTGAGGGGAGGAGGAATAGGGAGGGGAGCGACTTTTGTCCCCATCCAGCACCACTGTAGTGCCATTTGGCACATGTGACAAGCTGTTCCCAAGGTCCCCAGCCTCACAGGGACCCTGCAGTAAGGGTGTTCAGCACTGGAAACAAAGCCCCCCTGAATCCCCCCAGCCATCACTCAAGGCATCCTCTTGCCACTCCCATGCCAGCACTCCACTCTGGGCACCCCTCCTGCCTCACTGCCAGCCCTTCTGCCCTCCGGAGGCACCCTGCCCACACAAAAACACCGAGACACTCCAAGCCTTTTCCCCTAGGCAGGGACAGCGCCAGGCAGAGCCCCGGAGCACCCTGTCCCCGGCTCTGCCGGTGCCATCGGTGGCCAGCAGGTGTCAGAGCGTGGGCAGCGACGGGCAGGGAGCAGGTACCAATGGACAAGGACCAGGCAGGCACAGGCAGGTCAGGGAGGAAGCAGGTACTACTGGGTGGGGAACAGGTGGGCAGGGCAGCAGCGGATAAGGAACAGCCATGAATGGACAGGGAAGAAGCAACTATGAGGAGGAAGCAGGCCGGAATGAGCAAAAATAAGTACGGACCAAGAAGTGATAGGCAAGGGTGAGCAGGTGGGGATGTGCAGGGAGCTGGCACGGGAGGTAGACAGAAAACAACAGAGGACAGGGGTGGACAGGGATGGGCAAGGATCAGGAAGCAATGGACTGGGAGCAGGCATGAGCTGCAGGAAGCAGGTAGGGCTGAGCACTGCCTGCCCAGGAGCTCTGCTGCCTGCACAGCCAGATAGGCAGGGACCAGAAAACTCATAAGCTTGTGTTGTCCACAGGGTCTGTGTTTGATGGTGATTGCAGGGAGGGCACAGCTTGTCCCTGTAGTGGTGTAGATGACTGGGCACACCCAGTTCACATGCAAGATGGGCCCCACGTGACCACACTAAGCTAGTGCCTCTGCACATCATGGTGAAGACCCTGAGGATGTTGGGCTGGGCTGAGCAGAGAGGTTCTACCCACCTTCTGCCCAACCTTGGCATCTCCCTTTTTGTGTCCATAGTGGGGACAGAACTATGTCCTGTAGGAAAAGCTAAACCACTTTAGGAAAGGCAGCAGGTCTGGAAGGAAGAGCAGAGCTCAAAGACAGGGTGCAGTCAGCAGTTACCCCAGGGTCATCTGCAGGACACTCAGGTGTCACCAGTCTCAGCAGAGGTGTTGTGAATGGAGTGTGCTTGGCCATAGCTACTCCCACGTCCAGAGCCTGGCCAGGAGGAGAGGGGTCTTACTAGCATCTCCTCCTGAAGTGAGGTTTCTCCCAAAGGAAGCCAGGAGTCCTATCCCAAGGTCTCCATGAGAAATTCCTCACCACTGCAGGGATGGTCTCCATGTCAGTTGGGCAAACAGTGGCTGCAAGGGCTGATGGTCGGGGTAGGGAGAGGCTTGGGGCTGGAACTCCATGGGGGCAGGGGACCCAGGACATTCCTGGGCCAGGCTGCTGGGGAGAGGTGAGGCAGGCTCTGCCTCCAGCCTTATCTCAGAACCTCCGAGTGGGACCAGTGAGAGCAAACACACTGGAATTCTTGAGGAAGATGAAATGATAAAGGAAAGGCGGGCAGAGAGCAGCACTACCCACTCCTCTAAGCAGGCGACATCTTCCGGCTGCCTGGGACACCCAGACCCTTGGACTTGGGGAAAGAAAACAGGTTTGAAGTGAGTCAACAGCAGTAAAAGCCAGTGCTCTGGGGGAAGGGACAAGGAGTTGGGTCAATGGCCTTTCCCAACCCACAGCAACGCAGGACATGGTGCCAGAGCCAGAGTTCCCATGTCTGGGGGCATCTCCCACAGCCAGGGGCCACAGGACAATCCCAGAAGGCTGTGGGATGGCAGCAAACTACCAGAAATCATGTCACCTCCATAGCAAGAGGAATAATTCCCTGCAGCGCTGCCCAAGGCAAGGTGGTACCCATCTGTGCATGGACGTGTCGTGGCCAGGGACCCTGCTGGAGTAAGAACCCTCATTTGTGCAGCCCAGGAAGACCAGGATGCTTCCAGGTACTCTGCCAACAAGGTAGTGGTACAGAGTGAAATGTTAGGTTGGCAGGTGGGACACAGAGCTCTCCCTCTCTCAGGTGTGCACTGGCTGCTTAGGGAAGCTGGTGGGAGCAGTCTCAAGAAAAAACACAGCCAGAAGCACTCTCTTGTCTCCAACTTGAGCAGTATGATGTCACCCACTTCCCCAGTGCATGGACCAGAGGAGCCCCCTGCTTCCTCAAATATCTGTGAAGCTGTTCCCCAGAGGAGGCATATTCCAGCCCAGCCTCAGGTCTTCAGACACCAGCAACCACAATTTGTGCAACTCCCCAGGCTTGCTGCTTTGCAGGGGATCCTGGTCCCTCTGCTGCAGTCCTCAGCCTGAGAACCAATCTGGACTATGGTCCCTGCCCTAATGGACCTGCTCTCAGGGCACACGGGGTTGCAGAGCTCTCAAGCCAGCACCTAGGCAGCTTCTCCTCCCAATGCTATCAACACCTTGGTCTGAAACTATGGCCAGAGCCTTGCTCAGTGCCTACCATCATAGCCACTCATGCCCACCCACTCGCCAGTCCCTGACCAGGGGGTGCAGTGGTCAGAAGGACCCCACAACACCAGCTCCCCTCCGCTTCCCCCTGGAACTTGCTCGGGCTGTAACCCAGTGCTGAGGCTGGTGGCCAGGTTTCTTAGCAAGGCCGTGCAGCTCCTTATCTGCATTCCTGAAACCCTCAGGCATTCTCCTGGCAATATTAAAACACAGAGTAACCTTCGTCCAGCATCACCCCCTCTCCTCTGCCGTCGTCTCTGTCGTCCAACCCCCCATCCTTCCCACTGGCCCAGGACACTTGTAAGCTGACTGCAACAGGGCATTTGCAGTAACAGGTTGTTCCCATCCCAGAGTGCAGCAAGAAGTTCCCATTGAGCACCCTTCACCGTCCCACACGAGACACGCAGGAAGAGGGAAAGTGAGGGTTTCGTGTCACAGTGGGAACAAGGTCAGCAAGAGTGCTCCTGGAGCCTACTCTCTTCTCTGCCAGCACACTAGGCTCTGCTCTGTCCCTCGGATCCAACAAGACTGCTTGCTCTGCCAGCGGGTAGGCAGAGCAGAGGGGCAAGGACAGGATGGCTGCAGTGCTGCAGGGGGCTGCCTGACCAGGGAACAGCACAGCAGAGCCCTGACGGATCGGGGGGATGTGGGAGGATGCTGCCGGATCAGGGGCGGTGTGGCATGGCTCAGGGGCACCAGGGCCGGCTGCTGCCAGCTTGGAGAGCAGCGTGCTGCCAGCTCGCGGGCCAAAGGGACGAGGGTTGAGGGGCAGCAATGCAGGGTGCTGCCAGCTCGGGAGGCACAAGGGCACACCTCGGGGTGCAGCCAGACAAGGGCGCCACAGGCTCCGAGGAGCAGCGGGTCAGGGTGCTGCCATCTCGGGGGACAAGGTGCTGCCGGTTCCGGGAGCAGGGTGCTGCCGTACCAAGGCGCAGCGTGCTGTCCGACGCGCACAGCGCAGCCGAAGGGGCAGAGCTTTGCAGCGCCCGACGAAGAGAGATGCACTCGCTGCACCGTCGGCAGCCTGGATCCGGTAGCGGGATGCTCAGGGCAGGACGGGGAAGCCGCAGCGCCGGGCCCGCACTGCCCCCGGAGAGCGGGGAGCAGGGCGCTGCGGGGCACCCCTGGTGCCCACAGATGCCCGGCGCGGGAGTAGAACCGGGCGGCAGCGGGGCCGTACCTGGGTCATGAGCCGGTCGGCGCCAGTGTTCTCCTCGTCCTTGAAGATGATGTCGGGGTTGTAGTTGGGCGTCAGCTCCTTGAAGCGCTCCGAGTTACGCGCGATCTTGCCCTCATAGCGGCCGCTAGCCCCCAGCGTCTTCTCGGGGACGTTGGGGCTGAACTGCTTGTAGGCGAGCGGGATGAGCTTGCGGGGCGGGCGGCGGCGGCTGCCCACCACCCTGCCCGGCCCGCAGCCGCGCACGGCCGGCGCCAGCAGCAGCGCGCACCCGCTCAGCAGCAGCAGCAGCC
>WBMZ01002687.1:42594-210124 GCA_013400975.1 Atrichornis clamosus | reverse complement strand
ATATATATATATATATTTAAGTTCTAAAAATCTATATGCACTTGTTAATGCAAAGTCCTTCAATGAGAGGAATGAAATACTCTGGATTATATTATTTTACTACATGAACAAAACCCTGAAAGCTTAAAAAGACGTTGTCAAAGTATTTTCACAGCTACATTGGTAGTAGTCTATAGAACCTTAGTGAATTCCTGCTCCCCTGCTAATATGCTTTATTAGAAGCAATAAGCAAGCACTGCACTGTAGAATTAGAAAACCGACAACATAAATGCTAATTGCAGTTTCTCATATTGCTCATAAATTTTATGCACTTGAATATTCCTGGAGCACAGTCAGATCAGTATAGTTAATGTATCTGGAATTGCTAAATTTATATCACTGAAACTGATAGTAAGATGTGCCCTAGAATGATGTAAATTATTTTAATAATTTGAAAAAAGGACTCTTTAAAAGCAAAAAAACAAGGAAAGATAAACAAGAATGTTAAAATACAATTTAAGAATACAGTCATCATATTATTGTTAAGTCTTATGATTACTGCTTGCCTAACCACTTGTTTTACTAGTAAGAAAAATGGTTGAGGAAAAAGTATTTTGGAACTAGGGTGGATAGAGAATGAAAGTGTAATCTGAATGTACTCAGGAAAAGTGGAAACAATAAGTCTCCAGATCTAGAGACAGCATGATCTCTAAATAGTGTTTGCCTGGGATTAGTTTTTCTCCTAAGGGATGGAATGTAGGGGGTCTAATAAATATGTATTTGTCTTAAAGTTCAATAAAAATTAATTGAAAGAGGAACAGATGAAATTAACATTTGTGGTAATAGTAAAGTATTTAAATAATACTTGCATGTTTAAATGGTAGATTTAGTAGTTTGAATTAATTATAAAATTATTTTGTTGCTTGCAGAGTTCAATCATCTGTCGTTGACTGACTTATGGCATTGATATTTTAATGTAATTATTTAGAAATTAATTAAAAAGTAATTTAAATCAGAAAAACTTTTTTTTTACAGTAGAAACATTTAAAAATAAGGGTTATAATAATTTCAAAATGAGCTTTTACAATATAAATTTTGAATGTCTCAATTTTGCCCACATCTTGTGGACTCTGTATTTGAAGATTTAATATTTTTGCACAAAGAGAAGACTCTCAAAGATCTCTAGAAAATTCTATGTTTATAAAGAACTGTTTTTTATTTAATGAAAAGCACAATGAAATTTTGACCTTTCCTTAATGTTTTGAATTAAGTTAAAGGTGAAAGCCATGACTTTTATTTTGAATGCACTTGTTTTTCCTGTTAGTCTTTCCTTTACCTAGCGTGGTACATGACCATGTCAGTCCTTGGCCATTACAACAATTTTTTCTTTGCTGCTCATCTCCTTGACATTGCGATGGGATTCAAGACATTACGAACTATCCTGTCGTCAGTTACCCACAATGGAAAACAGGTATCAATTGTCATCTCTTTTCAGCCCGTTTGCCTAAGGAGTACACAGGAAAGATCACTTCATGACTTGATGCAGGCAGATTGACAGCAGAATTGCTCTTTCATCATGCACTCTAGAACCTGGGTTGGTGACAAAACTAGCCAATGGGATTTATAAGCATAAGAAAATAGGACTAGGATTATGAGAGTCTCTAACTGTTATGAGCAAATGCAACTGTTTCATAAAGTTGCTGTTTAAATTTTTTTCAAGATTCATCTAAGGAAAAGTCTACTTGAGACTCAGTCATTCTGTTAGAGGATTGTTTGAGAAACTCAGCTCTTGGATGATGAGAAACCTCTTCTTAAACTATAGAATCTGAAATTGCACTTCTGGTTTAAGCTAAAAAGAAACAACTAAATATAATAATATAAGTATTCTCCCTTCTAAAATTAGTCCTGAAGTTTTAACAAATTACCGACGAAGTAAGGGGCTGTTATTTATGATAAGGAACTTTTTAGATCCGGGAGGTACACAATTGAAATATCAATTTGCAGGATACTAAAGTTCCCTTCCAGCTGCTTTCCATGAAGCTTAGAGCAAAATCTGAATGCTGCTGTAGTTGAACAGTGGAGTATTTGTTGCTGCTTTTCTGAGATAGTAAAGTATTAGGAAAAGGTTTTTTTATATGTGATTTCATAGATGTAAACAAAGTTGCTTCCCTATTAAATTAGTAGAAATACTGTATTGCAGTTACATAACAGGTGAAAGTATTGTTACCATTGGGTAGTAAGCTTTCAGATATTTTTATCTATGTGGGCTGTATATGATTCTAATGAATTATTTAGTTGTGTATGTATCCATAAGATTTGTCTTTGCAATTATGTTTCTGAAACATAGTGTTTGTTCAAAATAAAATTAAATTAACAATCTTCTCGTGAGAATATGCAGATGTATCACTGTAAATCACAAAAATACACAAGGAGAAAAAATAAAGTTTTCCTGCTGCTAGTACATTCAGATTTTTGTTAGTTTTATTCTTTTTTTTTTTGAAAGAAAAGGTAAATCATAATTCCATGGTGGTGCTATATCCATTCTGTAATTTTGTCTTCCAGCTTGTCCTAACAGTGGGATTACTGGCAGTAGTAGTGTACTTGTATACAGTAGTGGCATTCAATTTTTTCCGCAAGTTCTACAACAAGAGTGAAGATGGTGATATGCCAGACATGAAATGTGATGATATGCTAACAGTAAGTTTTATTTTCCTTTCTGGATTTTTTTTCTGAATCAGTTGTGGTTTTGTCATGACCTTCTTGTAATTCCTATTCATACAGTTGTATCATTAGCCAGCATGCAGAAAAGATTGTAACTGAAGGCTACAAATGATGAACATTCACCACAACCTATCAATAGATAGATCTTGTGTATGCTAAACAAACACATCTATAAAGGAGTAGAAGAAATGTGACACTATACTTTGCTACAGTTTCTTAAAAAAATGCAAAACAACTGCAAGCTGTGAAGCTAAGCCAAATGGGTTAAAGGGCAGTACTTCTGAATCTTGTAATTCTACAGGCCATTCAGGAGGAGGATCAGTTACAGGCAAGGATTTTCATAAGTAATGCAAACACTTAAATGCTTGTTTAAGCATCCATCAGTTTCTCTTAGTATGAAGTGCCAGGGTTATCTTCAATAGGTGATTCTGTAACCTCTGTGCCCAGAACCACTGAAAATTATTTTGTACCTACAAAGACAGTGCCAGGCTTTGGAGTTGTGGATGGTAGGTAGAGCTTAAACCACAAAGAATTTCTGAGATGCATTTCCCTTAATATCCCTGCCAAAGCAACCATGTACAACAAAGTTAAATGCATTTCAGTATGTTATGCAACATGAATCTCTTCCACTGAGTCAACGACATTTAAAAGCCAAATAAATAGATAAGCTATTGAAGCAGAGTAGTATGTCTGTATTTTTGTCTGTTTTGGGACATTCAGTGCAATGAAAACAGATAAACTGGAACACAAATCAGTGAAGGCCTGTTAAATTTTCAGGTGCTGAAGCATGTACTATGGGAAGAGAGGCTGAGGGAAATGGGCTTGTTTTGGGGCCTGGAGAAGAGAAAGCTTCAGGCTGGGGGATGTGTAAGAGAAATGTCTGCAGAGAAATTATTGGGAAGACTAATCCAGGCTCTTAACAGCAAGTGCATGACAGGAGACTGTGGACATAAAGTGGAAAAACATGTGCTGACTGAGGAGAGCCAAGCAATGGATCAGGTTGCTCAGAGAGCTTGTTGCAGTCTCCATCTTTAGGAGGTTGCAATCTCCTCACTGGGATAAAGCCCAAAGCAATTTTATCTGAGGTTATAGTGGATCCTGCTTGGAGCAGAGACCTCATGAAGTCTCTCTGACCTGACCTGCTCTGTAATTCTCTGAAAATACACATACCACAAGGCTATACTATTGTGCAGGAATGAGTTAGAATAACATGTGTTATATCATAAAAATCATGACTGTCTTTTGTAACAAGATGTGAAATGGAATTTAAAAAAAAATAGAATATATAACTTTTCTAGAAATAAAAAAAAAAATTAAACTTTTTAGATAAGTAACACTACATTCACTCATTAATTATTACCTTTCAATCATGGAATATAAACTGCCTCTAGAAATTGTTAGATTTTTCAGGCAAGGGTCACTCAGCATTGTATGTTACTGTATGAATTTCTTACAGAAGGGATTTTGGGGATAGTGTGGCATAGAAATAGAAGAATGGATTTTTTAGTATGGTTAGGTTTTAGGAGTTCGTTATTACCATCACTATTTTTTATAAGTAGTGAGGACCCTTGGCCTGTAGCATGTAAAGCAACTTAAAGAAAAAGATCAAATCCCCTGCTCTAGACCTCTAGAGAGTGATATCATTACTTTCTATTAAGTTATAACATCATAAAACTGGAAATTTTGTATTGTCAGCGTCCTATGTAACTATACTGAGAGACCTATTATGCCGCTTTTCATATCATAGTTTCACAGTATTATTCTCAGTTTCAATCATTAGCCTGTTCTCTGCAAAAGCATTCAGAAATGGTTTTTGCTTGGTTGTGTTTTTTTTGTTCTGTTTGGGGTGGGGAGGAGGGTTGTTTGTTTTTAAATTTGACTTTGACACACTAAAACCAGGGAAAATCATTCATTTTTGAGTAGGAAATTGGAAAAGGAGGTGGCTGTGGAGGTGATGGTATTTCCTATTTTCACATTGCTGAAATGATTTTACATGAATCATGGGGTGCTGCTGGGCTTCTAGTAGTTGAACTTTTGATCTTATTGAACTCTACATAATGAAAGAACATGGAATTTTGCAGCCTCAGCTGCACAGCAACATTTCCCCTCCCTCAGAAATGTGAATAACCTGAAAGGAGAGAAAAAAGTGACTTGATGTGGCAAAGTTCCTAGACCACAGACCAGTTCTACCAATTACTGAAATTGTAACAGAGGGTATTTTTGCTTTTAGCTGCAGACAACCTTTGTACCCCTTTGTTTTGTCTTTTCTAGTGCTACATGTTTCATATGTATGTTGGAGTACGTGCAGGTGGAGGCATTGGTGATGAAATAGAGGATCCAGCAGGAGATGAATACGAAATCTATCGGATTATCTTTGACATCACTTTCTTCTTCTTTGTGATTGTCATCCTGCTTGCAATTATCCAAGGTATGTGCTTGTAACCTGTGGGGAGACTGAAAGTGTTATTTAGCAGTACAGAGATCTTAGTGTTATGGTAATCACACTCCTAAGATTTAGAGAGAACTCCAGGACAGATCATGAAAGACAGATTAATATAGTATCTCACACCCAGCTGACATTTGTCCATATGCTGCTCTTCTGAGTCTCTGTAAAATCAACAAGCTCTAACTGGATCTATGGAAACAAAATAAGTTTTTTGCTGTAGGAATACTGGTGTCACTACAGTTTCTATCTTGTCATTGCCCTTTCTAAAAGCCTCCTATAAAGCAGCAATAGAAGTGACTAGAAATCCTGTGGCATAACTTAAAACTGTCTTTCAGTGTAATTCATCCTATATGAGCTTTAAAATCAGAATACTGCTGTCAGTATTCCCCTGGCCAACATCTAATGCTCTTGGCTATCTATCACGTCTTCAGATTGGTTGTAGTGGTGTGGGAATTGGAGCATGGCTTTAAAAGGTTTAATCTTTTCTTAAATAAAAATTGCTGTTTTATGTCATGCCTGCTTGTTTGAACAGTGTCTAAGAGTAAAGAAAGGTGCTTGATATGAAACAGCTTTAGTATAGCCTGGTTAATGACAATGGAAGATTAGCTGCCATTAGGTTACCTTTGGAATTTCTGGAATTTGGAAACTGTTTGACTGATAGTGTGTCTCACTGTGCTAATCTGGATAGTGGATACTTAATTTTGGCATGTCAAGGATTTTTCTATTACGTTTGTATTAATTATGTTTAATGTTATTACCTAAAGTAATTAAAACCCCATCTGTTTTCACATTATACCTTCAAAATATTGTCAAGAATACCCATTTTTATTAAAGTTTGCACAAGTTAACAGAAATATATTCTCAATTTTGGAAGAATGGATAAATATTTTTGCAGGGTTCACTTGCTGTCATAAATACTGATACCTCCTTGCTTTCTGTCAGCTAACAGCTAATTTAGGATAAATTTGACAGCAGTAAGGGTGCTTTCTCACTTACTACAAGGAAATTCAAAAGGCAACTTTGAGCTTGGGGTAAATTGTTTATTACTTTTGCTCAAGCAACAGGTTTCTTAAAGGACTTGAGAAGGGTGCAAAATATTTTATACCCTGAAGTGGCATACCTCACACTGTTTATTTCTTTATTTTGTGAGTGGATGAAGAATAGAGGCCTTAACTGTCAAGCTTTGAGTACAGGAGTGTCAATAATAATTGTGGAGTTAGTCCAATTGGAGTAAGTGAAGGGAAAGTTATAAGCAGTTTATAATCTGAGCCATAGAGCCTGTGGTTCTTCTTCTTTCTGTACCTCTCTCAAATGACCCTTTACTTTTGTAGAGCTCCAATAGTGGAGCCTTGTGCTAGATGACAACCATATTGAGAGAGGATGCACAGAGCTCTGGGCCTCTCTGCATCTGCCATGTAATAAATATCTAAACTCTGTTAAATGTACAGTAGTATTCTTTCAATAGTAGTGCCTTAATCACTGTAAAATCACGTATGTGTTAATGTACTAGGTCAAGATTAGAGCACTGGGAGTAAAACAGAAGTCTGCTTGTCTTGTTTCATAATTCAAAATAGTATTGCCAGCCATGTTACTGGTGTTTCTTTGGCTTGCTCATTTTTCTTTAGGTACTGAGCTGTTTCTGTAGTCTTTGGAATTTATATTGTCTTCTATTATTTATGCATAAGATTCTCATTTAATATACTTTATCAGAGATATGTTATCCCCGGATTTCCACATAGTCCGTGTCACAGTTCTGTTCTTGAACATTAACTACCATTTTAACTTAAACCCTAGGTTTAATTATTGATGCTTTTGGTGAGTTAAGAGATCAGCAAGAGCAAGTTAAGGAAGACATGGAGGTAAGACTATGCAGTTATTGAACCATACCTATTTTCGAGTTTCACAAATATCTGTTATCAATCAAAATATGATTTAGTTAGTGGATAGTTTTTCAAACTAAGGGGACAATACAGTCCTGTACATGGTCTAATATCATACAATGTGTGTTATAATGAATTGCATGTCTGTAGCTATTTAAGTTTTTGGATCTTTAAACTAGAGGTTTCTAACACAGAGTGTTAACATTGTTATGTTGCATTTCATCTCAGATGTGATTTTCTTTGTTTAATATATGTGTGAAAGCATCCTGTACTTTGTGGTTTTCTATTCTGTCATTGAAGTCTAAATGTCAGAAGTAAGGAAAGTGTTGCAAACCAACTGTGTTTTGTAATTTGAACTTGGAGAATGTTCAATTTCAGCTGGACAAGCACAACAGGCTTTGAGGTAAATATTGCCATGTGTTACAGAAAGTGCTGCTTAGTGTTGAAAAAGTCAGCTGTGACCACTGTATGCCATTCTGTCTCCTGATACCTGTTCACTTAGAGCTGGCAAAGATGCAATTTTTTTAAACAGTAAGAAACTGTTTTGATGGCAGTTATGCTTCTAGTCAAGTTTTTTGATTGAGGTATCCGGTCTGAATCATTAAAAGAAAAGCCTTTTTGTTCAGCACATATTATATATAATACATTGCCATTTTCAAGAAAATTGGGGTTTTTTTGTCCTTTACTCAAAGCAGGGCAAGGGTTACATATAGTGTTGAAATGCTCTGCATTCTTTCTTTCAGACAAAGTGCTTTATCTGTGGAATAGGAAATGACTACTTTGATACAGTGCCTCATGGCTTTGAAACACACACACTACAGGAGCACAACTTGGCCAATTATTTGTGAGTACAGTAAGAGTGCAGTCCTCACTAACTCATGATCCTTGCAGCCTCTGCAAGTACCTGATTAAGTACCTCTCTTGCATAAGTAGTAGTCAGTACTGTCCAGCTTTGATGTGCACTTATGCTGTCTGAATGTATAATTCTGTGGCAATGGCAGCAAGGAATTAACAAATTTCATATCCTTCTTTCCAGCTTGCTTGTGGCACAACAAGTTTGTGTGAGCTTGTAGATTGAAACCAGGAACTTGGTATGTGGCTAAAGAGGCCACATAAATTGTTAAAATGAATGTGGTGTGTAAGGTACGGAGGAACAGTATGACCTGGCCTGGAGACTGATGGAAAAAGTGAACAAGCAGAGAAGTAAAGCAAAAAAACTTACATTGGACAAAATATTTTGAGTGGAGTGCTGAGGCTGACTAAGAAAACCTGGGGAAAAAGGGAGGTAGGGGAACTTTAATAAGGAGCTAGAGACAGGAGGTATCAACTAAGGGCATCAGATACGCCTTTGGAAAATCCAAGCAGAGCACTTGGTGACCACTAAATTCAGTCTTTTATATCTGGAAATAAAGCCAATTATCAGATCTACACCCACTGTATCATACTGTTCCTTTCACATATGAAAATCCAGTGCCAGAGTGTATTTTATGCTAGTGCTGTCAGTATGAAGCAGGGGATGGATTGTAACGGTGTCTATAAACTAGCACTGTATGTGCACAAAATAATGAGACTGCAAAACCAAACATGCCTGTAAAAAGCTTCCACCTGAAAAACAGGTTGTTCAAGCAAAATGCATCAAAAGCACCATCATACGAGGGTTTGTTCCTACTTGCTCAATACTGAACAAATAGCATACGATAGCGCACTTACTCTTAAGTGCATCAACACAGGGTATTGGTTTGTACATGTTTGGAGAGAATGTCTGTTATGAGTGCAATTTTGAAATTATCACCCAGTGAATGTCAGCAGTCTCAAACCCCTAAGACTAAAGTTTTTGGTTTTTTTTAAATTACAAGTTATTTTCTGCTCATGTTGGTCTTGATCTTGCATACACTATTAAAATATCCCCAACCTATAATTTCAATAAGAGAACTCTCTTAGACACCTTCAGCATTTCATATTCAGTGTGGGAAGAGGGAAAAAAGAAAGTTCCTATGACCAAGTGGATTTTCATGAGCAAGAAAATGTTTGTTGTAATTCCCAGGTTAGAAGGCTCAGAAAGCCTTCTTTTACACTGAGTTGCTAACTACAGTAAATCAAACTGAATTTCTTGCATATTAGCATACTACTCATTGAACAATAACTGAATGTCAGCAGTGTCAGGGAAGTGTGTTTAATCTGTCTTAGAATATTATCGTAAGTAGAACTCTGGAACATGTAAATCCATGAGCAGCATTATAAATGCACATGCTGAAAAATATCCATCTTCCTGTGGGTTACCTATTGTTTCCAAATGCTATTCATGATAACTGTTTCTTTGCTTGTAGGTTTTTTCTGATGTATCTTATTAACAAAGATGAGACAGAGCATACAGGACAGGTAGGTTGAACAACTCTATTAATGTCAGCTTGTTCTAAGATAATCTTTCAGGCTTGGAAAAACTAAGGTTTTTCTAATGGATAGCTCCCTGTTTGGTATCAAACAATTCTCATTCTTCTAAGCAATTCTTAGGACTTTGGTTGGTTAATGTTAGATTAAATACCTATTCTGTAGCACTTCCTATTTTGGTATATCTTATCTATTATTTTTAAATTTACTTCCACAAAACATAAATACAGACTATAAACAAAAATAATGAGAATCAGGACATTTAAGCATCCTGTGAAAGCAGCACTCTTTATTTCTCCCGGTTGATTCTTTTTTGTTAATAGTCTTTGTCTTTTATTATTATCCTCTATATGAAAGAGCTTGTGCATATATTTACAATGAAACCTATGTGAAGTTTTCCCTGGAAGTTTCTTCTTTGTTGCTGTTCTTTCAAACTTCTGGTGCCTCCTTCAACTTCCTTTAAGTATATTAAAAGTCAGTTTAAAATCTATCAAATTTACAGACTACTGGTTTTTTTTTTTTTCCGAGTGATAGTCTTCCAGTTGACTAAGCAAATGTTCCTGTGTTGCCAATCACACACCAAAAGAACTAAATAGTATCACACACATAGTCCTACAGATTTGGGTTATAGGAGTGATTTGCTGTAAATCTATATAGCTTATTCTTTCTGAACTCTGACATGTGTGATATAATCATCTTCTTTGCATAAATCTCAGTCTTGTCCAGTATGAGATTTTATGTGTTGGCTTTGCTATTTTTGAACATCCATTTGTCATTTGACAATTTCATATTAAATGAGATTTAAAAACATCTTTTTTATTTACATTTTCCCTTTTCTTGGCAGACAGTGTGACCTACTATATTAACTGAAGATAGATTTCTACTAACTACTAGTTTTGATATTGTTAGATGATAGTTTGAAATTTGAGAGTACTTCATACTACATAGCTTCTAGGGACATGGTTTAGTGGTGGACTTGGAAGTATTAGGTTTATGGTTGGATTCAATGATCTTAAAGGTCTTTTTCAACCTAAATGGTTCTATGATTCTGTAACTTGTGTAACACATGCCCTTTCTACCATGAAATTTGTGTGATAAAACTATATTCAGATGGTGTGATTAAAATAAAAATAAATTGACATATCCTTTACTATTCTCTGGAATTTCTAGATACAGAATCTTACCCGAAGAAGTAATCAGAAAGGCAAAAAACCAAAGTGCCACTGATTTAGAAAATACTGACTTCAAAGGTCATTTTGGTTTATGCATTGTTTGTAGACATGTTTTGAAATGACTGATGCAGAAATTCAGTCAAATTTCTATGACAGAAGATATTCTGCTTACCTTGGTATTCATCTTGTGACCAGCTTCAGCTGAGCTTTACAATGCTCCTCGATGTGCAGAAAAGAACGAAACTACCTGGTTCTCTTCTGTGCATTTCCATAGTGCATTTTAACTGGATGACAAAAGCCTAAAAGCTATACTAAACTGATTGAAATCATTAACATGATTTTGTAGATTGATGTTCAACAACCTGACAAGCACAAAATTTAAAAAAAAAAGTATTTTATAAATAAAAGAGAGAGAAAAAAGTCATGGTTGATGCTTTCTCATTAAATCAAGTTAAATAATTTAAATTGTCTTTCTTTCAGGAATCATATGTATGGAAAATGTATCAAGAACGGTGCTGGGAGTTCTTCCCTGCTGGTGATTGCTTCCGAAAACAATATGAAGACCAGCTCAACTAAGCAGAGATGAGGATTCCTGGACAAAAATGTCCATGTATTTCCCAGCTCTTTTGGGAATGTCTAAAAGATTTCTTAAATCCCCAAAGCTGTGTGCATTTTGGAGCACCAAAGCTCTGTTTTTAACGACGCTTTTATTTTCTTGTGTATTTGCTTTGAGAACACTGGAGTAAAGAACAATGAAAAATTACAGCAACTTTGGAACCAAACCAACCACTTGCACAGACAAAAGATGTCCCTATACATGACATGCACACACAAGTAGAGACTTGAGACAGCTTATTTTGGAAACTGCCAGATGATGCCCTTGTCTATGAGATCACACATGGGGTGACATGGTAGCAACACTCATTCAGTCTGTTTATTTCATCATCCTGGAAGGAACTATATGTAGTTCACAGAGCACTGTAAAAGATTGTTGTGGACACTAAGTTGTGGGGAAATAGTGCCTTACTATATGTGGGTTGAGCTATGCAGAAGATGAGTGCATGATGACATAATATTTTTTTTTCTTTATGTCTTCTCTTTCTTCCAATTTAATATTTATTTTGTGGTTTTAGTGGGTTTGGGAGGAAGGGATTTGATTGTGCACATCTTTTTAATAAGACTGGAGTGTCTCAGGAGAAGATTAGGTTATTCTCATCAGGTTCATTTCACATTTACCTTCCTCTTTAGCTTTTGCTCTTATTTTGGTAATGCTCTGATACAACACTGCTACTTTATGAAATCTTTGTATGAATACAAGACAGCTGCAAAAAACCACTTTAACAAGAAATGTTTCATTGCATGTTTATTATGCAAGTTTCAAACAATCAAAAAAACAACCTTCAGAAACAAGGTGATCAACATGAAAAAACATTCACAATAATTATATCCATAGTAATAAAGTGTTGTGGGCTTTATTGTACATCTGGAACAAGTGTCATCAACCAACAATGTATATGTTATGAATTTGACAGTAATTTTGGTTTCTTTTTTTTTATTTCTTTCATTTCTGCCACCTGTGATCGATAGTGGAGTTGAAGATTTTCTTGTTAAATTATTTTTTAAAAGCAAAGCTGAAGCAATATCCATTCAGGGACTCCATCAGTTGCATCATGAAACATCAATGATGTATACATTACTCCATTTTGAGTCCTTTTCAATTGTAATGCCAGTCTTTACAAATAAAAAGAGACATTCAGAATGGAAACAAACTGGTTTTGGTAGCATTTGAAATATTTGTTATAGAGTCTTTTTATTAATCCCTGAATTAATTTCACCCACTTCAAACCAGGATTAAGCTACTGTTTCCTTAATGAAAGGTTTTGGTACTGATTTTGTTTTTTCTCCTGGACTTCTTGCTGTTCTGTTGCTCTACCTGCTTTCATTGCAAGTCACAGTCTTGTCATAACAGAAATTGTCTGTATCAATATTCAGTTACAACTAAAAGAAAATTGGCATCTAAGGAAATAATCACTTAAAAATGCTAAGGCTCTATTCTTAAAGACCAGACTTTCAGATCAGCAGACTGTGAATATTGGTGAAACTGGTATCCTGATGAGGGTTCTGGTAAAATTCTCTCAAATTTTGCAAAATTTGAGGCCAGAAGCTGGGCAGGCTGGTGACGGTGCAAGGGACAGGTATAACAATGGCAATTTGTATTCAGATTTTAAACCTTTCCCACCCAGTCTGGAATGTTCATTCCAGCTCTGTTTCCTCCTTATTTGGAACAAGTTCATAAAACACCTTTAATCAGACTTTCTTGAGTTTGTGTCTGAGATTTAGAAATGGAGGATTGCAATGGTGTTCCTTTTTGGGTGCACAACATGAGAATAGTTGTTGTTGGACACAGGTACACATGCTGTTTTGGTTTTGCACATTTTGTAGAAAATTATACAGCTAATGATTCTGATGGGTATTTCAAGATCCCTTTATCTTGAAAACAAATTCAAATGGGCTTTGTAGGTAAACACCAGAATAAAAGTGACATGTTTCTTTAACCTCAAATTCCAAGCCACAGAGCTCCTGGGGCATCCTTCCTGTTGAATCCAGTATTCTGTTTAACAAATATTCATGAAGTCACACTTAAACACTAGAGGTTTTTCTATGATGAGAGCTACTGATTATATGGTGATGCAAAAAGTTTTAAGTATGAAAAATCTTCATTTATTAAATCAACTATAGCTTTTACAGAAGCAAATTCCTACAGCTAGGAACTGGTCCGTGAGAATTTGCAAGGTTAGTCTTCAGTGCTGGAAAAGGATGTGAATTGGCTTTGGCGGATCTTCAGAGCCTGGTTCATGCAGTCCCCTCTGCAGTGGCCGGAGACTTTTTGTAAGTCCCTGAAACTTAGAATTTCCTGTTTGATGCACAAAGTTTGCCATGGAGAGCCTTTATCTTAACACATCTAATTCAACCAAAAAACTTCTAATGTGCACTTTTAACAGGATAATATTATTCAAGCAATCCACATACTACACAATACACACTGTGGGATCCATTTTAATGCTGTTTAATTTGTTTTAGACTTAGACAAAGTTAAAACAAATTCTTAGATTTTATTGAAAATGATGGAACTTAGTGTGACAAATGGAACAGCTTTGAATTTTTGTATTGTAAACAGTTAGCCAAAACAGACAATTCACTGCTTTAATAGTTGCATAAAAATAAATTAACATTGACACAAGTGTCCTGTACTAGCACAATGTACAAGAGCAGGTAATAACATGTCACTTGAAAACTGCAGTTTTAAATTGAAGAAATTCAAAAAGTTGGTGCTTAAGTGTGTTATATTTAAGATAAGGTTATACTTACACACATATTTGTGTATTTTAATTTTAATGTATTTTAATGTGTAATTCAACTTCTCGTTGAATTTACTGATAATGTCAGTAAAACTGTAATTTTCAGGAGGAAATCCTGAAAATAAAGCATCTCCCATATTTATTGAAAATAGCAGAGACAGATTTTTTGCTGTTAATCTCTGAATGTGAAAAAAATTGAGAAGAGCTGTAAAACTGATGACCCCAGCACATTGATGTTGATTTAAGGAAAGGAATGAAGAAATGAAGGCAGCAGAAAAGCAAAGGAAGATGGAAGAGTAATTGAGGTGTGATTTATTTGTGGAAGTTGTTACCTCTGTATATTGTTCCACCTAGAACTGACTTTTTTTACACATTCTTTCAGTACTCTGTTCTTATGTCTTTCTTTTCCCTAAAAGTTTGAAGCTTATCTGTGTTTTTTTTTTTTACTGAGGCAATCACAGAAAATAGAAAGGAAGAAAAGGATTCTGTTATATCCTTGGCCACTGTATTAATCCTAGTAGCACTAATATGCTATTTAAGTTGTTGAATATTTTAATTTTTAGTATCTTCCTACTGTTACAGACCTCTTACTAACATGAATTGCTTTAATGTTTATTTCTGTAACTCCTATGATAATATTCCTAACATCTTAAGAGGCACTGACTAATTCAGTTTACTTATATAATCACCTGTGAAGTATTTATAGGATATAATATTTTCCAGGGGGATTATTTTGTAAAGTAAAATGTGTGTTAATTTTTTTCATTCATTAGCCAAAACATGTAAAACTGGTGTCCAAAACAGTCTTTGTCAAAAAAGACATTTGTCAGAGAGAGCACGGGTGGGTATGTACTTTGATGAAATCTGTCTAATATTTATACTCATAAATATAGCTTCTTCGATCTCTCTCCTTTAAGTTGTAGCCACTTTTATTTGTATAATTATTTGCTTCTTTTTCAGTCTTCTTCAGCTTTTCTAAAGCCATGCTAAACCACAGAGGCTAGGTTACATATAGAATTTCAGATTATACAGATCTTGCAGTAATTTCTTACTGAAAATTTGCAAGATATTTAAGCAGAAATACACATGTATATGTTTTTTAAGGGTTAGTTTTTTGGCTTAGGATTTTCCTTGTTGTCTACATAACATTTTAAGTGTATGCATGCCATTCCTTCTGTTTTTCTTCACTATTATCTTTTTGGTTTGGATATTTGTTTAGGCAAAAGCATGTGTCTCTCTTAGGTGGTAAAGAGGACTCTTCTCAGCAGTTATTGCAGATCTCTATCAGCCAAACAGCATCATTCTGCTGTGTTGGTGGAGGTCAAGAGTTGAGGCAATTCTTGATATGAGCAGCTTGCTTTTGTAATAACATGGCTGTGGGCTAATCTGCAGGTACAAAGCTTAACCTATTTATTTTGGTGCTGGATGGGAACATCTGAGCTAAAGTTCTCCTGAAAAAAAAGTGTTGAGATTTCTGAAATGGAAGGGGGAAAAGCTTAAACCCCTACAACTAAAATAAACTGAAGGCCATTGCTGTCAGTCCATTGTGTAAATGCTCCAACTTTGCGTGCAAGGTGTAGTTGCTGGGTCTATTTGTAGAAATTGCAGTTATATAGACTGAATACCTCTCTCTCTAGATATGTTTTAAATAAGAACCTTTGTGATGCTGCAAGGGTGGCTAAATAATTCTGGATGATCATGCAAATTGAGAAATGAAATAAATCAAAAGGTTTTGGTTAATTGTTCTTTGTGCAGTGCTAGGAGGATAGAAAGAAACTGCATGAATTGATTGCACTGAAAAAATATAACCATGCTGGGAGAATTAGAGTAGGGAAAGTCACCAAGTCGTGTGTACTTGTGAAGAGATTGATGAAGTGTAAAGGGTCATGAGCTGTTGTTATATTTCTTTGGAGATTAATAAATTGCAGTAATTTTGAAGAAGTGCTATCCTCAGTGTTGTCTGCATGACAGGCACGGTACGGCTCACAGTGTTATTCTTGAGCCACACCGTGCCCGTTGTGCAGGTCAGCAGGAAGGGAGCAGAATGGATAACATGTGGCTTAAACAGAGACATCCAGTGAGGGTGCTGTTCCCTCCTCTGGGAATGTGCTCGAGCTTTGCTCAGTGCATCCACTTCTGAAGGGATCCCTTCCTGTCTGCCTCAGTGCCAGGGAAAGGAAGGCAACTGACACCTGTGTCTTCCCTGTTGCGCTCTCGGCTCTGTCCTCTGGCAGCAGACTGAAAACTGCTGTGCCTGCTGATACACACGCACTTGCAGACACTTCCTCCTAAGAACGAATTGAAGTTAAATTGCTTAGACAGCTGCTCAGTGCTGACAACAAGGCATATCCTTTTACTGTGTGGTCCATCCTAATGGAAGGAAAGATGTAAATTCACTGACTGGGAAACAGACAATAAACTAATACCACTGGACCATATAGCAGCAGTTGATTTTTGGCTCTGTCCAAACAAGTTAAATTCCAGGCACTAAGTAAATATTGTGAACTTTTGAGGTATCTACAATCTATACTAGAATAAGTGGCTACATAGTTTTGATGTAACTACTGATCTGTTTTATATTGCTTCACAATGGATACCCTAAGGTATTAATAAACCAAGTTGTTGATATTGAATATTAATCATAGAATATCTCAAGCTGGAAAGGACCCATAAGGATCACCAATCCTAGTTGTTTAAAAATATTACCATTCTTGATGCTCATCTATGTGCTCAAATTTATGCCAATTCAAGTGATAGGTAAAATTATGTTTCTCTGAAGCACAATATGTTTTAAAAAAGAGGGGTGGTTCACAGTGTTCTGTGCACATCTGGAAATCCATTCAGTGTTTA
This sequence comes from Atrichornis clamosus, assembly GCA_013400975.1. NCBI lineage: Eukaryota > Metazoa > Chordata > Aves > Passeriformes > Menuridae > Atrichornis > Atrichornis clamosus. The sequence goes on along the minus strand of WBMZ01002687.1, from coordinate 193,329 downwards.
AAGGAATCTGTCAGAATGAAATGAGCTTTGGATAGGAAATAATGACACTGAATTTATTTTCTTCACTGGTTCTTTATGTGTGGACAAGTGCAGAATTAATAATAATTTAAATGCAAGAATATAAAGATAGGTACATAATCTCTGAATTTGCCTCTCCCTGATATAGCCTTCGTTATTGACTGTAATGAGGCAATTTTGCTATCTACTTGCTCAGACTTCTGCCCCATATCAAGAGGTTAATATCACATACATTGTGGTACTTGGAAGTGATCATATACAAAAGTCAAAATAATCCTGGATTATTTAAGAGAAAAATGCAAAATAATTTTCCTAAATGATAGTCCTTTGCAATATAAGAAATCTATTTCTTGTTTAAATTTTGCATCTGCAAATGATTTCAGATTCCCTCTGGTGTGTGACAGACTGGAAATCATATTTTTCATCTTTTATCAAATCCTTATTTGTCTGAATGAACCTTAACATCTAAATAGTATGCCAGTATAAATTAGAGATTTTCCAGTACTGAGTGCTAATGGCACATATATAGTTCATGATCTATAAACCTATTGCTCATATGTGGATCATGAAACTGATGTGTAATTAATTACTAAATTTTTATAAATGTAATATTTTCATAAGGAATCATAGTGCAGTCTGAATTGTAGTAGCCTCTTATCTGGAGTTATTTGATTTTTTAAAAAGTAACATTCAAAGTAATTAATATGCCTGCAAGACTAATTGGCATATTTCCCCTAGAACATTTTTATGCAGTCTATGAGTTCCTTGCCATAAGTATCTAACAGAGTTACAAAAGGCTGGTTAAAATAAACTTCTGAGGGGCAATCTGCTCAAAATGTGTTTCTGCCTGGGAGAATTGCTGAAAAATAATTCACATTACATTTTCCTCCTGTTTTTTGCCATTTAATTTGTCACCTGGGGCAATGTAAATACAAAAAATCTGTAACTGAGAAAGGAAGTTACTGTACAAGGCTGTTTTGTAGTTAACTCTTGTAGTTAGCATATATGATCAGCTCTTGACAAACTGTGGTCCAATTATCCAGCTTGCAGTTTAACCATTATTTCTATGTGGCAACATCTATGCTGGCATTGTTTTGACCAGCTTGACTTACAACCTGTAGACAAAGTTATTTGTTGTGCTTGTGATCTTACCACTGCAGGCTGGTGAAACTCAGATGTCCCAGAGTCCTAATCATATTATCTGATCTCTTTTTTTGCCTTGGCATATGTGTTTTATCTTGCTGTGGCTTAATTTGTGTTCCCAGGATTTGGATCATTTTTATTACCTGAGATCCTTTATAGTTTCTTTACTCTGTGTAAATTGCTACATGCCCCAGAAACTCACAAGAGTATAGCTGGGGGGGTCTAAGGGAGGCACCAGAATTAACTGAATATGGAGATGTTACGTTGTGTTCTGGCTCAGGCAGCTGGATCTAGGGTGCCACATTTCTAGGTCACATGTTCTCTCATCTTCTCTGTGGGCTTGCCATGCATAGAGAGAAATGATACATACCTGTCCAGTTGTGTGGGAGAAATGAAGGGTTCCAAATAAACATAAAAGCAGGAAGTAGTAATCCCAAGAAAGTGAATGAACCAATCCACAAAACTTTTATGCCCACTGGGGTAGTAAATGGTCAGGAGCAGGCAAAATGAATTGTTTTGACAAAATTAACCTTATTCCAGTCACATGCTCAAAGACAACTGAGAAACACGTAGAAGAACTAATGTGTGTGATGAGGTTTAGGGAAGTCCCAAACTTACTGTATATATTCTGACTGTGCCGTGCATGTGTGACAGGGTTGGTTAGACGGCAGTGAAAACACTCCTACCTGTTCAATAATGTGTGGCATATCCAGCTGGAAATGGGAAATTCTGACATAAATGCTAAGTAGAGAAGAATTAACACCTTTTTAATAGAAAATAAGCCTGATGCATACAGGTACTATTAGATACTTTATTAATGTTATTACATGTTGAAATTATATAGTACCTTCTTAATATTCAAAATTAACTTAATATTGGACCTGAAAAAGTTAATGTTTCTGTATACTGCTTTTGCTAATCACCTGTATTCTTAATATGATTCAAATTAATTAAGCAGGTCTACTTTGGAGTCATAAAACAAGATTAATTTTGGGAAGAAATGTTTCATTTGAGTCTTGTAAACTCCATAGCTGTTTACAGCTGAACTGAAAATGAATTTCACAGATTTTCTTATTAAATGCTACAGTCCCAAAAGGTAATAAATTTCTAAGAAATATAATGTCCTAATTTCTGAAAATTCATGAGGACTGTATTGATCTGATAAATATTTCTGCTTCTCTCCAAAGAGAATAGCCTTTGAAAAATATTGATATTGTGTCATTAAAGACAATTCCTCTTTGTGTGGGGGACAGCGGCAGGGGGAGGGAAGTCAACAGTACAACAATACGAAACTTAATGTCATGAAGAGATTATACTCAAATTGTAAATAATGGTCAATAATAATCCCTTTTCATGCTTAGTTTCGTTAAATGTTTGATTAACCATCTTTTGAGCCATTTACAATAGCTTTGCACAAAAGATAGGTTCATTGGACAGCATTCTTCTGTCTATAAGAGAGATTACTTTGGAGGAATATGATACAGATAAAAGAAACAGAAGTCTAGCAAATCAGGAGTGTTGTGGTGAGAGTGTATCGGGATTGGTTGTGCTAGTCAATATACAAGGGACAAAGGGACTAAACAGGGGTTCCTGGGACTTAGTCTGGACATTAGGAAAAATCTTTTCACTAGTAGAGGCATGCAGCTCTGGAACAAGTTATCCAGGAAACCCCATACTTGGAGGTGTTCAAAGTTCATCTCTGAGTAGAAACCTTATATGCTATCCAAAAGTGCTGTCTAAGCAAGATTTCTTTGAGTCAGTTAGACAGAGGCATCAAAAGTGTTCTTACTCTTTCCTAAGCATCACGTTATGGAGGCAATTCATTTTGGATATAAGTTGCTGAACTTCATGTCCATTTAGTTAGATATAGTCCAGCCACTCTACTTCTGCACTTTAATATCTGTCTTAAAAGTTTGTATAGAGCTTTTTTTCTCCTCCAGAAGTTCACTGTGATTTAGAAAGGTGGTGGAAGTGGAAAAGGCTTTAAAAACTGAGGTAACTTTTGTTGGGTTTCTTTTTAACTTGAAATAAATTTCTAAGTTCTCAAAAATTTTGAAAATAATTCTGTGATTTAAATTTTATAACTTTCATCCCTGAAAAGGAATAGGACAACTCCCATAGAAGGCTAATAACCTGAGTATTTAACTTCTACATGAGAAAGCCATTGTTGTGGATCTGTACCTGTTTGACAGAGATTGTAGTGGTGTCTGACAGAAGTGTTAGTGCTCCTAACAGAAGGCTGTTAGGAAACAAATTTGACAATCAACTTTAATTTCTGCTTTCTTCTCCTCCCTGTCAGCTGTCATGGTTTTTACCATTCTGTTCCCCCAAAAATCCTCCTGTAACCTATTACATTACACTATTTATACTTATACCTTAAAAGAACAGGCAGCTAAAACATCCAGAATTCTTTTAACACATGCAGATTGTCACCTTGTCAAGATTCATTGCAAAGAACGCTCTCAGAAATTGATCTTGCAAATTACATTTATGAGAGTCCCATGGTCAAAACAGGTTTTATGGGATGAAAAATGTCTAAGCATTCATGGGGTCACAGAAATAAGTAGAAGAACTCAGTAAAGTAAGATCCACAAACTGATCATAATCAATGGAAGAAAGATTATCACTAATTATCATCAAAACTATTTCTGGGAAAAATAAATTACTTAGAAAATTTATTTAATTACTTAGACAATTAGATATGTTTTCCAGAAGTGTAGAAAAACATTCAAAACTGCAAGCTCATTTATAAAGTAGTAAAGTTTCTGAAATGTAATTTTTGCCTTAGGGAAAATAATTTTAAATACACAGTTTGTACTAGGCTTATTTATAATTGTTCTTTTTAAAGCAGAACAGGGAGCAACCTTTAGCTAAATCTAGAATACAATGAGAAAATGTTTGTGCTGCCATAATTTTAGAAATGGTGGGATTTGGTAGAAGGCAGATATATCCCTGAGGACTGTTTGTGTGGCAATATTCTAAGTTGTTCTTCTGGTTGTGGCTGAAGCAATTAATGGGCTGGATTGCAGCTGCCCTTCATGCTAAGAAATGCTAAGCCTCTTTTATAGGCTTGATTATATGCAATCACCAGGCATGCAGCAAAGAGCAGCTGATGGGGAATTAGAGACATAAAAATTGTCTTCTCAGCTTCTCTGGATTGTTAGAGACACAGGTAGAACACAGTTTTATTACCAGGATTTACGCACTGGGAACTCTCAAGGCTTTGTAACCAAAATGAAATAATTGAACCATGCAGCCCCACTCTCAGAGCTCTGGTTAAAACCCTGAAAAAGCAGAAGGCTTCCACACATCTTACAGAGTTTTGAACAGGCCTCTAGTGAATCTGTGGCTTCAAACTATTAAAAATGGCCAAACAGTCAAAATCCAGAACCTTATGTGACTGCCTTGTCCTCACTGCTGTCCTGTTTTCCTCATGTAAGAGGTTTTGAGCTCTATGGCCTTTGTGTTGGTAGCAGTATTTAAACTAATTTCCATTAAAATACTGCTGGTTACCAAACACTGATTCCTGTGGAATCCCTTATGTAAGTTTTCACTTCTGGGTCTTCTAAAATGTTGCAAGAAGGTGTTCTAGGTTCAGTTTATGAAAGGAAAATGATTAATAGTTTATGGTCTCTCTTTATGCAAGTAGTCAGTCTTTCGCAGGTCTGAAAAGCCTTTGGATATCCATGTTCATCACCAATCCAACAGCTCCCCACCGTGCCTGGCCCTCCTACCCCAGGTCCTTGAGGCACCATGGTCCTGTTTTTTTGGCAATGTCTAAAGAGCAGGGTGAAGGATCACCAGTAGCCTCTCTGGGTTGGTTCAGGCTCTACCTTTGCACTTGCTAGAGAGTGTCTCTCAGACAAAAATAACCTTTCTCTTCCTTTCTCTCTGCTTGGGCTCTGTATTGCTCCTTTGGAGAACATTTTGGTGATGACTTCTAGATGTTGAGAGCCTTAGGAACTTCATTAGTATGGAAAGGGTGCTTTGCTTAGCATTAGTTGAGTTTCCTCAAAGGGGCTGATAATGCATTTTCAAGAATTATACTATGAATAGGAGCCATACTTCACCTCTTTTCATGACACTCTCTTCAAAGGATCTGATCTTTCCGTTCACATCTGTTATTGTCCCCTTCTGAATTGCTCTTAAAATGCTTAGGGGGCCCAGAGGAAAAGACATTTTAGCTGACATTTGGAAGCTGGGTTTTTTACTTACTTAATTTCTTTTTTGGTTTTGGATGCCTGTCATTCTTGTTTCCATTCAAATTATTTCCTGTGTATTTAGATGCACTGATATTTTGGCTGATATTTTGTGGCACCAGATGAATTCCCTGTGGAAGTGTGGCAGCCACAGCAACCTCCTCAGGAAAGGCAGTGCTGTCTGTGGGGCAGAGCATATGACCAAGTGCCAGACCTGCCTCCTCCAGACTCTCTCACTGGTAGCACATGTAAGTTATAAAGTGCACGTGTAAGTAATAACAGAGCCATTCTCTGCCAAATCTCCCCCATGGTGGAGCAGAGCAGGAGGACACAGAGGTCACTGCCTGCAGTGGCCCTGCTCAGAACCACAGAGGTGCCATCAATATCCTTTACAGCAGTGTTCCTTCCTCCGCTTTCTTTGCAAGTATCATGCAGCAATGCCAATAGCCCCTAAAATTATTCTATTCAGTGTTTCGTGGCTGTTTTACTGGACATGTCATACCTCTGTCTTCCATGAACTTTGGCTACTGACTTTAGATGTTACTTCTTTGATTGCTGTTCTTTTTCTTCACATTGGAAATGTGGTATCCATCTCCTGACCTCTTGATATGAATACTTCATGGTAATTCTAAAAACAGCATATCATAGTGTTTTCACTACAGATTCAGAAACCATGTTAAAACTGTACTTTATAAGGGGAACCTGATTCTAGAGCTTAAAACAGAACTATTTCATATGTAAAAATAATTCAGAAACACATTCTTAAAAACAAAATACTGCATACTAATTTAAGCATTTTTGTAGGCCTAACATCTTTTAATGGTTCTGACAGAACTGCTTGATTAAAGATGCCCAGAGAAGATTAATGAATGCAATAAGCATACAACCTTATGGCATCTCATAAAATTGTTTTCTGAAAAGTTTAATGTAGGCTTAATAAACAGTAATTATTCCTTCCTACCATATGGCTGATACCAGATATGTGCGGGTGGAACCCACTTGAAATACTATTCATAGTCTCAGGTAAGTTGAATAAAAACATCAATTACTTTTATCATGAAACATAAGAGGTGATTGCTCCTAGGGGAAATGTCATGTTAATAAGAGTATTTGCTTTCAATGTCAAAAGAGTCGAGAAATGTGAAGAATTTTTATTTCCATAGAGATTTCTTTGTGAGAATATCAAAGCACTTGAAAGATGGGTAATTATTATTCCAATTGCAAACAATATGAAAAATCACAAAAATAAGAACTAGCATTTTAAAAGTTATTTTTGTATGTAAAGATAGATAAATCAGGTGAAAGATGATTTTGCAGTATTGCACACCAAGATCAGCAGTCCAAGCCCTGGAAATGAACGGAATTTTTCTGAAGTTCTATATCATGGAGGTTGAAAGTAGCATTTCAGATTGCTTAACTCTGAGTCATTAGCTGCAGTGTTAGGCCTCAAGTGATCTCTGTAGGCTGCACCTGTGGAGCTTCCTTCAGATTACCTGTTCCATCTTCTGGAGAAGGCTGTTTTTCTCTGGTTGTGATTTTACATTCACTTCAGATCATATAGCACTCCATAAATTCCTCATACTTTCAACACAGGTTTTTAACTCAGTGGAAAATAATAGTTCAAAACAGGAAAAAACCCCTCCAAAACAACAGGAAACCTTAATTTATTATACCTTATTGTATATGTGAAGTAATGTTATGTTTTGAGTCAGTAGTACAATAACAGACTAGAAGAGCTCAAAAAATAGAAGAGCTCAAAAGAGCCACACATTCTGTTCTGTGTTTTTCTGGTATGTTACTCTGTCTTAAAATACTCTTGCATTTTCTGAATTCCCCGCAATAATAATAGTTACTTATTCAGAGGTTCAAAAAGGTGAATGTGTCAAATCATACTCATCAACATCTGTAAAATTTATTTATCCTCATCTTCTCTCTTCAGTGTGGAGCTTGTTTTCCCCATCTTGTGTTTGTTTTCTTTCTTCTAAGAGAGTGTGTCGTTTCTGCTGTAAACAAATGGGTCAAAAAATAATTTAAGATAATAATTTAACATAGTGTCCTTTAGAGAAATTCTATTTCAGTGAGTTTATAAACGTAATACACCAGTAAAGTTCTAGTTTTGTTGTCAGAGGTAAGTTGGTACTAACTGAATAAAAAATGAATCCTACTGTTTAATTCAGTAGAAGGTGAGTTAGTCTGCATGTGTTAGAGTCATTTATTGTCCTTAAACAGAGATGAATCTAGCTAAATTAACTTGTTATATTCAGATATTTCAAAGTACTGTTTTCTAAATATGAAGTGTGTATGCTCTATTTTGTCTTGGCTTTATAGATCAGATGTGTTCATTTTAGTGGAATCTGGGGGAAACTTGTCCTTGTTACTGTTGTCTTAATGTTGGAAGTTCATTTGTTGCAAAAGTTAGTCTTACAGTAATGCTTTCCTACTGGGAATCAGATAGACAAAGTGAACTATCTTGTGAGTCCTGCTTGCTTCTGTACCAGCTGAGATCTTGCTGAGATTAGGGTTTTTGCTCTCAGTTCTGTGTGGCTGGGATAGAGGGGAGGACATGCAGGAGTACCAGACTTCAAGGGAGGTCAGAGAGGAAAACACATAGTGTTGTTCAACACCAAGGACTTTTCCCTTTTGGTGGAATAGCCTTCCAGTTTACTTCAGTTCAGTGAGAAGACTGTTGCTCATAATACTAATCCCAAATCTATTTGTCACTTCAATTTCACATGATCATCACTCTGAAAGTTAAAGTGTCTGTTAAGTAGTCTTTCTCCTGTTGCTCTGTGCTGTGGGAAGTCACACTGCCCCATAACTGAGTTACCAACCAAGAAATTGACATCTCTGAGAATATTCACTGAAACTGTTGAAACTTTTTGTACAGCAGAAGAAGCTGAGTTGAAGCGAATGTTTAATAACCACTGTTTTTAAATCCTTGTTTAATAAGTATTTACTCATTTATACAGACACATGGGTCCTTCAGTGATGGATATACTGTCGAAACTTTGACAAGAAAGAAAAGATCTGTAATAACAATATGAGAAACTGAAAAACTTCGCCAGTGGAATCTTTTGAAACATGCAAAAAGGAATTTTCAAATGAGAAGAGCAAGGAGTGTAATGCCTGCTGTGCTCCTTCAGACACACAAATTCATTCACTTCAACAGATTTGTATGTCTGCTTTTTTCCAAGGGGTGCTGTGTTATTCAATTCTGTGTGTCAGTAATGCCAGAGAGATGTAGCAGACAGTTCATTATCCTCATTAGACAAGGCATCTGCAGCCCAGGATAGCGGTGAATGACTGACTCGCACTGGCAAAACAGAAGGCAGGCAGCATTGCTTCACTGCATTCATTACCCTCTTCTGTCACTTGTGGGAGGTGCTGAAATTGCTACTTGGTTGGAAATCGCTCTTGTTAGCAAAAACAACTATTTCCTTTTCCCTTCTTCATTGCCTAACAAGTGTTCTGTTTCGTAATGGTCTAAAATCGGAGGGTGGCAGGAAGCCATGGACCCCATACCAGGTGCCTGTTAGTGACAGCCACACAGGCCTCATTATAAAACCTCCTGTTAGAATGCAAATCAATTTATAAACTAACAACTCCTCTCTGTTAATTCCCTATAGGCTCTATAATTATCTTTGCTACTTAATTATTGATTATTAGTGTGCCAAATCCTGGCTTAATTTCAGTAAGGAGCATAGCCACTGGCAAGATAAGGATATAATTTGGAGATACAAATGCATATTGCTTTTTAAAAAGCAATCTTCGCTTAAATGGAACAGAAAGATATTTATGTTGTCTTTCTCTGCAGTTGTGTACTTTGCAGTAGCTGCTGACAGACCTCCACTGGCTTGCAACAATCAGATGAGAAAGGTGCAGGCTGTGGAAGTTACTGTTCTGTTTTTATATGCAGCTTTGTGTTACTTCTGTGAGATTGAGATTACATTTTTCTCAAACTTCTTGCTCATAAAAATCTTGTAAATGAACCTTCCAAGATTTTTCCTAAATTTAAGAAAGTGTAATTTTCTTCAGCCTGTACCTGAGAAACTATGGTGCATGTTGGCAGAATGATTTGTCTAACTTTATGCAATAAATCAGCAGAAGAGATGCAAGGATAATCCATTTGCCTTTTATTACCAAACCCATGGTGTGTTTGTTTCTAGAAAACACTTGCAGCATCTTTGTTCTGTTGCATGAGTGTCTATTTCTCTTTGCCAAAGTCTGCCTCTTATATCACCAGGTATGGACACCAAAACCTTGAGCTCTGTGCATGTCCATGACCCAAATAATATGAGTATCTATACTGATTGGTTGTCTTGGCTTTTTTTGTGGAATTGGAGATCAAGTCTTGGGAGTTTGTTCTGTCTGACAAAGGGACGTGGTCTAAACTGACATCAGAATGAGCAGTTATGGGGCGCTTTTTTTTCCATCATGGTGAAACCTAAGCATAAGGTGTGATGATCAGGGGCATGGTGCTAATTGCTGTGTTAAATATTAAGCAGAAGAGTGCTTGAAACAGCTCTTGAACGTTTGGGTTTTGTCCCTGTCTTAAGAATATATGGCCCCCCATCCATTAAACTGAAATCAGCCTGCCTTCTATGTTTAGAAAGCCTCATTTCAGAAAGCTGGTTTGCTTTTTGTCTGTTTCACTCATATCTTTTGGTGGTTTTGCAACAACATTTAAACATGAGCAAAAATTAAACTCAATGTGTGCTTACACAAAAACAAGGAGAAGAGCAGGATGACAGATTATGGAGTAAAATGAACCTCAAGTTAGCCAGAGTACTGTTTTTCGTCTGGAAAATGCCAACAAAATATTATTTTTAGTCTAGAAAAGAAGGAATTTTCCTAAAAACGGAATGTTTTAAGAAAGGGTTGTCTCACTTTTCTTACTTAGAACTTTTATTTTTAACAGCTACAAGTAATTTGAGAATGTATTTGAAACCAATGAAATGCTAAGTCCACTCTAACATAATGTAACAGGATAAGGGGGCATTGAAGCAGCTACCAATTATATTTTCAAAGGCAGACCATTGAGAAGTTGCTTTTGGCAAACAAGAGTAAGACTTTTTGTGCCTTTCTTGCCAGAGGGAGTTTTATAGTTGCTGGGTGTGTAGCTCTTATCATTCTCAGTAATTAGCATCAAGAAAATGTACTACCTTAGCAGGGGGCTTTCCATCTTCTTGAAGTATTTTGGAAATGAAAAATAGGCACTTTTAATTATTTTCTTTTTTCATTTAACAGTTTTTGTTTAGTGATTTAATATCTATGTGTGTGAAATTCAAGTCAAATATGTTTGCTCGGTGTGGTGAATGACCACTCAGCCTTAGTAGTGTTAATTGCTCTACAGGTAAATCTCATTAGTTGCACAACAAAAAGTTATGTCTCTAAAATTTTATCTGTCTGTAACAAATGTTTATTACCAGTACTTTCCTGCAAATAAAACAGTTGTCTAATAAACACACATTTATCTGCAGGATTTGTTCAGCAGGTGTGATTCTGGGTATTAGGCTGTTATTTACTGCTTTGCTTAATTTAAAAGAAATTATGCTAGTAGTTGTATAAGGTACTACTGGTCAAAGAAAGAAATATCTTACTGTGTTGCTGTTGATGTCAATTAGGGTTTTTTTTATAAGTAATGGTAACATTACTGTTCTTTTATGCATGAATAAAGCATTATCTTCCTTACTTCTAAGTCTCAAACAGGCAATAACTTTGTGTTAATGATTGCACTCAGGAAAAAAGTCCACCCTGCAACTTGGTCCTACTCTCTTTAAACCTGATAGGCAGCACCAGCCCCACTCTCCCAGGCTTGCACTTGTTGCTGTGGAGACTGGTTTCTGCAAGGTCCATGGCAAGGATGCAGCCACTCCAGATGGAGTCTGTGCCAGGGAAGCAGCTGTGGTGCTCAAAAGCTGACAGTGAGGCAGAAACACCCGTGCTGCAGCTGTGCAGGGAGAGAAGGACATGTGTGGGTGTTAACACCACAGCTTGCATTCATGTCTGACACCAGAAGGAACATATGGAAACCAGGCTGGGATGCCTGGCTGACCTAAGGGGGTACCCCTTGTCTGTGTCCACCTCCACTGAAGTCATCCTCCAACTCATTTGTCATCTTGTCTGCTCGGGTGACTTTGTTGACCTTCTTTCTCACTGATGACTTGATGATCTGTCTTCAGCATGACCTCATCCAGATCTGTTCAGTCCTGCAGTCCAGCCTGTCTCCTGGGTGTCTGTTCTTGAGCTTGTTTTGTGAATTTCAGGGTAACTTTAGCCAACTTGAATATCCTTAGCTTCAGTGAGGAAAATACAAGCAGTTTTCCACATTCCTTTGCCTGCTACATTTGTATCTTTCCTTTTTATCTATATTACTGCCTATGCACAGAGGCTATAAACCCATGTTCTACCCACGTGTAACTTAACCTTTTCACTTTGTTCTATTCTTGATCTTTACAATGATATGTGTGGATTTCACCCCCAATGTTCTTCCAACAGATAATTTAATGTGTTTTATTTGCAAGATGCCTCAGTTTTTTAGGTAAAATTACTTTTTCATAACTGCCTTAGTTGTGCTGCTTTGTGTGGGTCAGGTTGATGAATATGCGTTACGCAGTATTCTCCCCCATTCTCACATCTGTCGACGTTGTCTTTTACCCTTGCTTTATTTTGTGTATCCATCAATGCAAGGATAATGATTTTCTGAATGTTCAAAATGTGTTTAGCACATAAATCTCAATTCCTGATGATATCTTGGGAATTATTAGGTCTCACAGTGCTAAGTATTAGCACCTATTGGATCAGCGTTGATATATATATATTTGCAAATAAGGGAAGAGGGCTTATTGATCTATTTGCTGAACAAGAGCTCCCCTAGGCCAGCAGTATCTCAGATTTGCAAAAGTTACCCTAGAGAATTAGAGATTTTCCTTTTTTTTCTTTTTTGACATGCAGCCTTTTGTACTGTGTTTGTTTCATTGTGTGAACTGCTTGTGAAACTTCCAGCCACTAATCTACTCTTTTCTTTTTCTCACCAGTGCATCTGATCCTGCTCATTAACCAGATCCATGCTGCTGGTTTGTGGTGTCACATCCCCAGAACAGTTAAGTCCCTCTGGGTATTTTATTATCTTTTCAATTTCTGTCTTGGGACTGTTTAGCATTATTCTGTCATGCTCAGAAGCTTTGTTGCTGTCAGCAGAAAAGGAATTAGAGCTCAAAAGTTTTTGATATATATTAGTAAAATCACAGTATATAGACAGATGAAAGCAAACAAACTAGCCATATCTTGCATGGATCTGGATAGAATAGAGTTCAGACATGGTAATGTGTAAGGATTTTGTAGCTTAAAAAAATAGGATTTGAAAATAATCTAAGATTTTATGGGGTTTGGCTCCTGAGAATTTTGCTCATTTCACTGTGCTGTCCTTCACCACTGTACATCTGATAAAAGTCAAATATTTCCATCCCACCTAATACTTGCTAGTCAAATTTTACTTCATTCTTGCAATGTAACTAGAAAGTATTCCAAAACACAAAGCAAGCTAAACTTACAGGAGGACTTGCTCTTATAGAAGTAATATCAGACCTTTTTGCAAGCACGTTTTAAATTTTTATGGGTCCACAGGTTTCTGATAACTTGGTTTTATTTTCAAGCTGAGTTTGAATGAGCTCTTTCTTATAAGTTTAAGAGATTTTCCTAAATTTGATTTAACTGAATCCTGAAATTAGAATTCAACACATCCACTATATCCACTTGATCAGTAAAGAATATAAAAAAGGAAAGATTTCTGTTGCTGCTGATTTCACAAAATAGTAGCCATGCCGTTCAAAGGAAACACCTTGCCTACAGGAGAAATCCTAAAATATTCTAGCTCTTTCCATATCTGATGGGCTGTAATGTTTAAGATTGCACAAAGAAATTATTAAAGACAGAAGGATATATTCTTCTTATAGTGAAAAGCAATTAAACATGGAATATATTGAAATCACTGCTTCATTTCCTTTCTCTGTCTACAAAGTAATGTTTCATTTCTCTCAACAGTGATGGCCCACTGGTGATCCTTGTTTTCCTCCACCCATGTTAGATGTTTCTTTTTAAAGGTCTTATCTCTTACTGGCCCTAAGTGTTCTGTCCAGTCAAGCATACAATTGTGCAGACAATTTCACAAAAGTCAGTCTTTTAGTGGAGACTGAGATGGGAAAAATTATACGACTAGCACAGGAAACACTAGTTGTAAATGAAATAAAACACCATTATTTGGAGCTCGGAACAAGATTTAAATTATACCTCTAGCTAACAGAGCTGTGAAGATGTACCATCTTGTTGACTAATGGTCTGCAAAGGTTTTTTCAGTCTGCCTGGGCTGTTCTGAAACAATGAATGCAGTGTTGCTCTTCTCCAGATGTCCCTATTCATCTGCAAAACTTTTAGCACAGATTGTTCTCTTATTTGTAAACAAATTATTCAACAATCCCAGTGTATCACCAGAATGACAGACAAACAGATGTGATGGGCTATCAGAAGTGGCTAATTTGAGATTCGATAATTCTTCTGTGCACAGTGCCAATTAGCCTTAAAGAGTAGAGGAATGCCTGACGGAAAAATGCTTCACTTTACAACCATCTGGTTCATTATTGGGCCTTGGGAATCTTGTATATATTGATGATAAAATAAAAGAAGCAGTTTTAATACCTTTCCTTTCTTATTTTGCCATCCCATTCAATGTAATTTTAAAAAGCTTAAGTGATTTTTGTTGGACCTTCTGATCTTACTGCAAATTTTCCTCAATGTTACCTTGTAAAGAAAAAAATTTGAAAATAAAGGAGGGACAAAGCCTGACATTCTTCACCACTTGCTATTACTTATTGCCATTTTTGTTTAGAAAAAGACAGAGCTAGAAACTCGTACTTGTTTCAAGGTCTATTCTTAGGCATCCCTTATGTTTGTAAAAAATGTTACAGCCAGACAAGGCTTCTCCCTAGAAGATAGCAAAAGGCTAGATTTAATGAAAAATGCATTTGTATATGTGTGTGTGTCTCTGAAAAAGATTGTATTTCTACATTTTACTTTTAAACATTTCCTTTTCTCTGGTTTTGAAGAGATTTAAAGTTATGTGATTTAGGTTTTGTTTATTTGCTTTCATTTTACCTGGGTAATAGATATCTATTGTGTGATTTAATAGCTTAAAATATATTATTCTCCATTTTAATGATTTTTAGGCTGGCTGCAGATACATAGATATTGCTTTGAGCAGGAAAAAGCTAGGCTGCCTAGCTTAATTGTTAAAGTCCATAGATGAGAGAGGAGAAGGAAGAATCTGGGAACTCTAGATTTTTATGCTTTAAATATCTTACACATTGCATTAAAACTCATCTGGAAGCAAATTTCATGCCATTTTGTCTCTCTCTTTGGCTATTTTCTGTTGTATTCTCTGCTTCATGTCCCAGTGAAATACCCTGGAGTTGAGGAAAGGCTTTGAAAAGGTGGTGTGGGGAGAGTGGGATTTATGCAAAAATGAGCAGCATTTTCAATGAAAGTGGCTAAGCAACCTTACTTCCAGTTCCTGCCAGTACGTGGTGCAGCCCAGGCATAGGTTGCTCAGCCCAGCAGCTGCTGGGTCTGCGCTGTCCAGCCCATGACCCTGGCTGAGGACCAGGCATTTCACCACCTCCCTGCTCAACCTCTGCCGTCTGCTTGTTTGCACAGGAGCCTCACGGGATACGTAGTGCCCAGTCTGGGTGAACTCCTTGAGTTTCCTGGCTCCTGAAGCCTGAAATTTGAAGATCACGGTCTTGCGTTTAGAATATGAATTCAGGAGTCCTCTGTTAGCAAATGTAAAGTCTCTCTAAATTAGTTTCTGTCTAAAAGCTGAATGCATTAAGGACATTTAGGCTCTGCTTTGTAATGTTTGGCTTGAGGTGTTGAGAGTCCACATTTCTAAGATAAATATGCAAGGTCTCTGGGGCTGAATTAGACTACTAAAAATGGAGACATAAAAGGCATTAAGAGATTTGAACTGTGCAGACATTCAACCCAGCCACTGGGCACAATGAAAGGGTAAATATGGCTTTTTAAAGCTGTTTATTTTGCACCAGAAACACATTTGGACCTAAGGACATTTTTCCTGCATGGGAGTACTAGTCATGAAGCTGAGTCCCTTGCTTGACTCTGACCTTCCAAAAAAAGGGAAATGCCTTCTCTCTCTTTAATTGGCTTCCTGATAAGTGATTTAATACCCCAACACTTTGTAGACGAGAACACCTTTTCCTCAAGTACTAGACTATGCTTTGGAGGAGATAGAGACTAGGAAAATGCCTTGTGTGACTTTTTTCGATGAGGAAGAAGTAGACATTAAGTTTTTTACTGTTGTTTATTGGCAGGCACATAAGTAACTCCAGGATTAAGAAGCTGTTAATTAAGAGTGGTTGTTTTGGACATGTAAGCATCAGGCTTAGACTTTGTGCCCCTTGCTTCAGATACTAAAATCTCTTTATTGATCTAGCTCTAAAGGAACTATGTTTTTCTACCAAGAGAGAAAAGCAAACGAGTAATTAAGAACTTCATGTAGGACAAGTTTTGTTTCATTTAACTTACAAAAGTGTAAATGGGCAACTGAAGTTGAGGAAGTTACCAGTCTAGTTCCCTAGTTGAAATATACTGACCTAACTTTGTTGAAAACAAGTATTTTTCATCACATCATGTTGGATAAGCTTTTATTTTAGCATTACAAACCAGTGTGACTCACAATTATTCCTATGCAGCTTGAGAAAATAATGAGACTAGTGCAATAATGAAGACAACAGATGCAACCTTAAGATGCAAAATGGGTATAAAGTAGTAACAAGTACTTGATTCTCTTTTCAGCTAGGGTTCATCTTGTCTTATTTCAAATATGTGTTTTTGCCAATTGCCAGAAATATATAAAGCCTCTGGCTGAACTTTTAACCTTTTCTTTGTACTCAATGAAGGGGTTAAAAAAATTAAGGTAGATTCTGTCTTCAGTGAGACCAAGGTAAATCAATCATAACACAGAGGAGGAAGTAGAGATATACTGTTATAATTTCATTGCCTAAAAATGAACCCAGACATAAGTTCATGGGTGCAACCTGTTTTGATGTCAGCTGTTTATTCTCTCAAAAATTTAAAATCAATTCCATGCATCTTGCTGCCTGTTAAAGTTTGTTTTAGCAGTCCTTCAGAGAATTATTGCATGATGAAGAAGGGATGTGGATCTTTTCCAAAGACTTGCTTTTGTGTTTTTCCTTTAGAGGACTTCTGGAGAGTTTCTGAGAGATTTTTGGAAGTAGAGATAATCACAATCCTTCCTCTTGAGTTGAATTTAAGAGATTGCTTCACCAGAATGGATTTTTCTGAATGGAATTTCTGCAACCTGCACCAGTAATTTGTCTAGATATTACACTGCCTATGCCTTTTATTTTCCACATAATTTTTCTTGACTTTTAAATGACCGAGAAGTATATTTTAAGACTTTAGTCCTTTAAGCAGCAATTAACAGAGAAAGGAAAAGTAACAGTGTCTGGTGACCATATTTTTCTTATTGCATATTTATTATTGATAAAAAACAACATTTATCCCTTTGCTCTAGGTACCCTTTACATTATCTTCAATGCAGTCACCACAGCATTAATCACCTTTTCCAACCAATCCCCAGAAAAATTCAGGACAGTGAAAGAAAGAAACACTTGCCATCATGTTCATCACTCACTTCTTTTGTGGTTTTTCTTCATCTTTAAAACCCTTGGGAAGGGAGAAAGAGGCTTCTGCAGTCTCTCTTGGACTATTACACGGATGATGGAAACAAACCCATTCCAAAGGGCACAGTGACTGCATGTTGTCTGGTCATTTGGACTGCATGGGCAGGGGCAAGGTGTGAGCAGTTGGACAGTGGTCCCGTGGGAGTGAGAATGCAAGTAATGTGCTTCTGAGCAGGAGAATGACCATCATTTTCCCAGGTTGCCTCCCTGGACCAAGAGAGAGAGTTGGTAAAGGTTTACAATGGTCCACTGTGTGTTCAGATTTGACCTTCTGAGTTAATATGTGGTATGTGAAGTCATGCAGTCTAGATCCAGATTTCTATTTCACATTCATAACTCTTACTACTCTTATTAACCTGAATGGGAGAAAAATGTGTGTTCCTGTTTCTCTTGTAATAAGNCTACTCTTATTAACCTGAATGGGAGAAAAGTGTTCCTATTTCTCTTGTAATAAAATCCATAGTCTGTTGCTTGAAAAGTGGTCCTAAATCTGGCATTTAGTTTCCTCATTAGCTGAACAGTATATAGTTTTAGTTTCTGGATTACTACTCTAAACATCTTAATGTTAGGAATCCAAGTTATTTCCCTTTGGTAGAGTTAAAGGCACAATTTGAGTTAATGTTTGCAGTCTGGAACAAAAGGAAATCACAACTGCATTGCAGGGGAAGCACTCTATAAAGAAATTCAGCTTTTTTGTTTTTTAATAAATAGTTGTATTGCGCTAAGGGCTTTTGTGCAACACTTTTTGTTTTGCAGATACTTTGCTGTAAGTTTTATCTTACTGTGAAACTTCTGTTTATTCTTTTTTTAAATAATATTGGTATAAGAAATGGAAAACTCTTAATCTGAAGTACTTAATGTGCAATCACAAGTGGAGTGATCAAAACTTGTTAATTGAAGCTGAATGTTTCTTTAGCTAAAAGAGTCCCTATTTGCTAAATGATTCAGCTCATATTGGTTCATTGTTTTCCTATGCAAAATCAGAATTATTCCAACAAGACAGGTCTGGTAAATAGAAGGCTGGGCTCCTAATTGCCCTTTTGTATCTCTTCTCTTTTGTATTGTTATGTTATGTTGTTTTGTTACGTTATGTGCAGACAGTACATTTGGTAATGTACTCTATTTCTTTCCCATGCAGAAAATCAATATACAGTTACCCCAGACTGCCTTCAAATTGTCATGAGAGAAATTAATCCCTAGGCCTCAATACTGACTTCTCAGTTATGTTTTCTCTTCACCATGTTTCATTTACTGCAGACCTTACTTTTGCTAGCAGCGTGTCACATTTTTTTCCTTTAAACTCACTCTGTGTAAGCTTTCTTTCTGCTTAGGTCTCTGTGCTCTGTCTGTCTGTCTCTTCTAGAATCAGTGTTATTTACTTTTTGGGTAGACTTCAACCATGTCTCAAATTCCTATTTACTAAAGACATTGATTATAAGCATAACTCTGATTCAAAATTTCTCACTGTTTTTCTGACAGAAGGATGTGAGGAAGCACGTCTGAACTGTAGAGTATTTGGTCTGGCTCAACAGAACTGGCTTTCATATATTACCTCTTGCTCATCCCTCCAGCGATGCTGACTGCAAACATCAATCCTGGATTTCCTGCCTATCATAGAACGTGGTGTAGGCATTTCCACTTTTGCATTTCCACTCTGATCTTTTATGCTAGGTGGGATTTACTCAATACATATCTATGAGCCTGTTTATGTGAGTATATCCAGGAAAATTAGGCCTAAATAGTTTTCTGCATGGTTTAGTTAAATAGTGTTGAATGCCTATATAGATGCACCAAGTCAAAATAGAAATGGTAGCAATGATAGTCACTTCAATTTACTTTGGAAATAATAAAACTAAAATTTAATTAAGGCCCTTTTATCCTGAATTAGTCTTTAGCATGGTGTATTAGAAACACCAGGAAGAGCACCCTTAGATAATTTGGATTAATTTTCCTCAGTGACTCAGTGTTGTTAAGTTCCTTATTTGCAACATTCCACCAAGAAAAGGGAGTGTGATGATTAAATTTGCTTTATCACGCTCAGGTTTTAACAAATTTAATGAAATTTGTGATCTGGATTGCCCAAACTGAACTATCTGCAAACGTTACTGGAGTAATCTTCTGTGACATTAAGTTTTCACACAAGAGGAAGAAGAATACCTGCTGAAATCTATGACACTTGTTGGAAGTTCTAGATGAGGTTAAAGGTAAGAAATACTTTTATTTAACAACAATTGAAATAATTGTCCTTTTCATTTGAATTAATTTGTCTCATTTTCCATCTAATTCTGCAGAATTTATTGCAATTAGGAGTAACTTTGGCCCTGTATGTTTGGAAATAGCTATAAATTCATGCTATAATGTAACAAAAGAGTGTTATAATTTATCTTTGATGGTTTGTGAGTTTAGAAGCTGATTATTTTTGCTGGGCTTTTGTTAATCAAGGTTCTGCTGTAGTCAATGACCAAAGACAAAACATTGATTTTACTCTAACATTGTGTAAACTGGATTGAACTGTGTTTTTCCAGGGAGTATTACAGTTTCAGTAAGTAAAGCCTAGTTTAGCCGCTATGCATATCTGGTATATCAGAGGCAATGACCTTTTGCAGTACGTGCTGTGAAGACAGAAGCTGGGTTCAATGTGACCTTTTATGATTTTAAGGCTGGTAAAGAATCTAAGACAGGTCTATGGCAATTGTACCTGGGTGGTAACCATCCGAAATGTATTTTGTAGTGATTTGTGAAATAAGCTCCCTTATTGCTCAGGGGTACAATAGTGAACTATCACACACAAATACAAGGAAACAAAGTGGCTTGCAAAGGTTAAGAGATGGTACCTGCCTTTAGCTGCTATTTTAGCATGAGTAGAAATTTTTTAGATAGGTAGAATAGCAGAAAAAAAATTAAATACATATTTGTTTGCATTAATTTAAAAAAAATAAGATTGAAGATTGAAAATGCAACTTGAAGGAAAACACCACTGAAAAAAGAAATGTAAACACTTATCCTATTAACAAAAGTCAGAAGAAAACTAGGAGAATTATGTACTTCAAAACTCTTTTGCCAATAAGGCACAAGATATAAAGCAAGTTTTAAAATATGTGAAGAAAAAATGGAAAAGTAATACTTTTAGATTTTCTGAAACTGTAAGAATCAAAGGTCTGAATTCTAGTCTCTCAAGCACAGGAATATCATCACAGATTTACTGCAATTTGTTTTAAATTATTCTAGGAGACTGGTCTCAGATATATAGTGATGAAAAAGCCAGAATGTCTTATCTTCTGCCACCATGCAAACACCCCCATCATGGTTGAATATTTACAATACAAGAGTTTCCAGGAAAAATATCTTATGATGCTTGAGCTGCAGAACTGCTGAACTGCAGAAATTATTTGCAAAATGAAGGGACTTCACAATTCAATTACTGTGTTGTAGAGGAGAGGAGGAAGAGAGATTTGTATTATGGAGTTGCTAAACTGGCTTTTCCATCTGTTTCAATTTTCTCTTGGCATGATAAGAAATAATGGCCCTATTTCAGTGGCTGGCAAAAAACACCCAACTTTCTAAATATGTTTAAGTAGTATGAAATTTAAGTGATTTGTGATTCACCTGGATGAAAGATGCTACAGAGATGTGAAATCTTAGTCTTCATTATGGCAGAGGATCATTGTATTGCAAACAGTATGAATTATGAGTGAAAAGACAGCCTGTTGGCTTCTGGTAGAAGTGCTTCAGATAGTCCCACAGTAAATATGACAAATAGACTCACTACACTTAGCAGAATTTACTTCTCTGTACTTAATGTTTCCACTCAACTATTACTTTCTTTCCAGGATGAGACACGTCTATAAAAATGCTACTCTTATTTTTTGTTAACCTCTGTCAGTTCAAACAGTTCTTTATGCATGTTTATCTACAACAGCAGGGAAATATACATGCCCATGTAGTCCAACCTCTACCCTGTAGCAGATTTTCATTATATTTCAATAAATCTCCTCATAATTTAATCCAATCTATAAAATATTATCTTTTAGATCAGTGAAGGAAGTCCCTGGTGTGTAACCTTGAATATCTTACGAGTGCTGAGGACAACCATGTGACTCCAGAATGCAGCCAAAATGGTCAATTTCACCTTGCTGCAAAGACGGATGCAGTAACGCTCACCAGAATCATTATCCCACAGAGATTAGGAGAAAGATACTGAGGGGACATTTAACTTTTCAATTCCATTTAATCCATTTTCACCCCAAATCAGTAAATTGCCATTGTATTTTGTCTCAAGCAAAAGACAAGAACAGACTATGTAAAATATATCTTGCTATGAGATTAAATAGCAAGTCTAAGTGCTAATGTGCAGACTACAAAGATCAGTAAACTATCAAGTGCAATACAAAGTGAAAGAGAAATTTCACAATGAAGTTACCAAAGAAATTAAAGGAATTTACTGTTAATTAAGGAAAACATATATTTACTGTTAAATACATGAGATGCTACCTAGTTTCAACACAGAGATATTCACATAATGAAAATGAGTGAAATGATGCTTCTGTTAGCTAAAAGGTCTGGGTGGATCATTTCCTGGACAAGTCTGGTCCAGTATCAGTTTCAGGGTGAAAGAATAATTCTTTCTGGTTCTCTTGGAAGACTGCAAAGGGGAAACTTCTTACAAATGGTAACTTTTTCCACCAAAACCACAATCTAACAAAATGCAGGCATAGAAAACTCTTTTGTGTTCTCTTTGCTGTTCATCAA
The DNA here is from genome assembly GCA_013400975.1 of Atrichornis clamosus. Taxonomy (NCBI): domain Eukaryota; kingdom Metazoa; phylum Chordata; class Aves; order Passeriformes; family Menuridae; genus Atrichornis; species Atrichornis clamosus. Next base: position 171,443 of record WBMZ01002687.1, on the reverse strand, counting down.
AATATTAGACATTATTACAATTTCTGAAAACAGCCATTCATAGGTTATCAAGGAAGGAAGCCAAAGAGTCTTGCAGTTTCCTGAGTCTTCCTCAGACTTGTCTTTTCTCTCTCAGACTTGTCCTTTCTCTCTCAACAGGACCTGAATTCTTCAAGGAAGGAGCAAACCTGCTGTGTTTTAACAACTGTGTTGAAGCAGTGCTTTTTCCAGTTCTGTCTGTATGTGTTTGCATTTGCCCTATAAAGAAAAGCTTGTGTCAGTTTCCAAATTCTCAAGGGATGTAAAAAGTATTTGTTCAACAGTCATATTTTGCTGTTTTCTTGCCTGAAAAGTGACTGTTTTAGCTATCATCAGAAAATTATATGCTTTCTGTGGAGTAGATTATATAACCCAAATTCAGTGTCTTCTTTGATCTTTATTTTACTTACAGCAACTTTCAAATATTGAATAGGTTAAAATACGTGAACCTAATATATTGTTGCACATTAACAAAAGAAGTTAAAAGTTTTCTTTAAACCTCACTTTTGTAAATCATGTTTATTTATGCTAGGCAAATTCACATACACAGTCCCTCTCATCTAAACATAAGGAATGCCAAATATAAGTTCACCAAAGTCACAACACAGTGTACTATATGAAATACACAAAACAGAAAAATTACTCTGTGAAGGTGACTTCTCTGAATGTTCTTTACTTTCATGCACTCGGAAAAAACTTCATCATCTGTGTATAACAGAAACACATATTGAGCAGCTGTAAAAAAACACCCAATGGATTTCTTATTATTTTTACAATGTCCCAAAACTTGCCAAAATCCAACATTTTCAGTACAGACGTACTCCATGTTGGGAACACTTATCTTCTTCTTTTGTTATTGATGTGGCTTATTTGAACTGATTTTTTTTTAATATAATGTTTTTCAGAGATTGCTTTTGAAATAACCTCTCTAATAACTGGATAAAATTTTGGGGAAAAAAGGATAAAGAAAGGAATGGAAGTAGAAATGGACTTTTCAAGAAAGAGTTAAAAATAGTGACCTTTTCTAAAGGCTAAAATCTGAGGTAAGGCAACGAAATTAAAAAGAAATATTTTTCAGAAAAAAAAATAATTTTTTTTCAATAGAAAAAGGCATCTGAGTAGCCTGGTTTAGAGATTAAGAGTTTAATATTATTTAAGAAGAAAAGATATTTGGATGGGCAGTAGGAATACCACAGTAAATTTTATAGATTATAAAAGATGTATTAATCTCTTTTTATAATCAGGTGTACTAATTAATGCATGCATTTATTTACACGCAGATTACCAAAGAATTAGAATTATGAAGCATTCCTGTCCTTTGGACGTGATTTCATGAACTTATCTCTGAAATGTGTTGGTAAGTTTCCTACCAAGCAAATATCCTAATCACGATCAAATTAAAGCAGATTTTAGTAGAAGTTGTTAACATACATAGGTGAACAGCCATCTGTCTTGAAAATCACTGACAAAACAGACCTATTAATCAAAATAAAACATTATTTTGATCCAGCATAGCCTTATGCTTATAATCGTTGACTTGTAGTGACATGATGATTGTGGTCACACAACATGAGATGATTTTATATTAGCTCACACATCTAATGATGAGAAGTGCAGTTTTATTGTAATTCTACATCACAAGATTAATTTCTGTTTTAAGAGACCAATATTAATGGTGCTGTTAATGGTATGTTAATGTAATTTCAAGGGTCAGCTGTTATGTAAAGGGGAATGATTAACTGAAGCAAGAGCAGTCCATAAATCCTTCAAAAAGTGTCTTGTGTTCAGAGTAGGAAAGCTTAAGTCCAGATTATCATAAAATCATAGAATTATAACATTTTTTGAGTTTGAACAGACCTTAAGTGTCATCTAGTTCCAACCTCTTTGCATTATCCTGTTAAGAGGGAGAAAGATTTTACAGTTAGTACCAAAAATTAAATCCAGTCTCTGAATATGTACTGTAGTCATCCACTTTTACTTTTCCAGCCTGATCTTTACAAGTGAAACTGTTTTGCCTGTGTTCCCTATGAAAAGCTTTGTGGAAGTATGCAGTGACCATCTTTTAATATCTGTGCCATGGGTAAGCTTCTGCCTAGGCCCTCACTCCACAGAGCTCAATTTCTGCCTACATGTACTACATAGGGGGGATAGTAACCAGAATTACTAGCTTAGTGTTGTTAGTAACTAGGGCTGTCTTCTTTTTTCTCATCCCATCCAAATCTTTCCCCTTTCTTCCCCTTGTCTTCAGGGTCACCACGGCAATATAACTTTCTTTTCTTCACTTAAGTCTGTGTTTGAGCCTCTGACCCCAAAGGTAATGAAATGAAGGTACTGATACTGGATTTCAAGCAACAAGGTTTCACCAGTGTGGTCTTCTGAGAGAAATGCAAATACTAGTTCAAAGCATCATTATGTTGTCAGTCTTCCATTGTTGAAATATCCTGCTTGTTGAATATTATATTGAGGCTGTAGGGTTCAAAAGATAGGATAGAGAACAAAGTTTTCAGGACTTGAATGCTAGGGATTAATTACAAAAAGCTTCTGTCACAGCACCTAACTTTTATAAGCACTTTGGTATTTAATGGCCCTGAGATAAGTGAACTATAAAATTTTTGCAGAGAAAGCTGTGAACAGAAAATGCAGTGTAATGTAAGAGTAGAGTGGTTAACCAGAGCTGGAAAGCAATGGCCTAAGGCAGTGAATATGTAATGCTGATGCACCCTAGGGTTAAAGTACCTTACTTAAGGTTTACTGCTTGGCGTCTTTGCAGCTCCACAGTCCAATTCATGCGGTCGACGTAAGCACTTCTCTTAGACCTTAGGCTTGAGGAGGATCTCAACTCCAGTATTCCTGCTGGTAGATCTCACCACTAAGCTAAAATGTCACATTTGTACCTTCTCCCTTTTCCTGATCCAATAGATTGTGAGGTATGTAAGATGGAAATCTGCAATAACAGGGACACAGCAATCCAAAATCTGGATAGGTATTGGTTTTGACATTTATTCTGCAAGTAGGTTCAAGGCCTCTCTCCAGTTTTAGGGAAAGGATAGTTGCTGACCTGCAAATGGAACAGAAGCAATTGTAACTTCTCTTCCTTAAACCATGCATGGACCTAGCTCTAGCAATTACTCACTTTAAAGAAATATCGACATGCTCAACAGTACCAAGGCTCACAAAGATCTGTGGGTATTAAATCAATCAATCAATCAATCACAATTTTTTATAAGTCCTATTTAATTAGGGCCTAATGGCTTCAGGTAACTCTAGGCTAATGTAGTAAATTTTGAGGCTCTAAAATCTCAATTTGTATGCCAAAGAGATAGCTGTGTTGTCTAACCCAAGGAACACAAGTGATTTGGAAAATTTCTTTTGACTCTTCTGTGCTGGAATACAAGTAATCTGCAAAAGAAAGTCAATACAATGAAGTGGTGTTTGCAGAAGAGTAGAAAGAGTCTGAAATTGGTTTAGAGTATTGAAATGATAGAAATTACCATTTTGGTTATACTCTCCTTCTGCTTTTAACGAGATTGTTTTGTGAAAATTCCTTGCAGGGGAATTAGTTTTATGAGTGTGCAGTGACTAATATAAAGATGGCCTCTGTTTTGGAGAGGAAACTTTGTAAATATTAAACAACCTCGAGCTGCTACAGCCTAATCAACTTAGTCATACACTTTAAAAAATCCTCAGACATTTTTCACAACCCACAGAAGTATCTGCTGTTACTGAAATTTTGTCCCTTGTTTGCTTAAACCCTTCAATTTTCTACATCTTTTCAGCTTGCACCTGCAGTTGCAGGACTTGTTGCCTTTGAAATTTTATATCTATTTTCCTGGGAGCACCAAAATGGTTTGACTTATGGTCTTGGGATGTGAAAAGAGAAAATAATTATGGCTGTAAATCTGGAATTAAAAAAAATTTAATGGGAAAGCCTGTCCCAGAGGATTTGAAATAAAGGTGTGTCAGGGTGTGATTTGAGGGAACAGGCTGATGAACAGACTCTATGAAATAGTCCTTTAAGCACCTAGATCCATCTTAGCTTACAAACCACTAAATTAGGTACATTAAATAAATTAAGCACATGTAGACCATTTGTTTTTGTGTTTCGTTCCTCTTCTGTAGATTAAACAATTCACTTTGAAGAAATTGTTCTGAGTCTTTGCAGAGCCACAGGTCGTGTATCCTGACTGAAAGGTTTTCTGGATGAAGTAAGTGCCAGTTTTTTTGTTGCTTTATTGTGTTTCATAAGCAGAGCTGTAGTAACCAAACGTCTGAGTCTTGTTTTAGCCTCTTTTAAACCAGTCCATGAAGTCTAGTGGTAGAAGGAAGAGGGCAGTGCAGAACTTTTTTCTGGTAATAATAATTCCAGTTTTCTCTCTCTTCAATGCCTTTTTGTGATTGGGAAAAGCATGGATATCATCCTCACTTCCTTTCTATTTTTCTTCTTCAGTCCAGAACTTTGTTTCCTATGAAGGCTTTGTTTAGAGAAACACAAGAGACAGGGATGAAACTAAATCAGTAACTAAATGCATATTCATTTGTTATTTGTGATTCTTATTTGAATATAGAAATTTAAATGGTGGATAAATAGCTTGAATGTTATTCATTACTGATGAAATTGCCTTTGGATCTACAAGCATTCATACCTCTGTGTGAGTGTCTATAAATAAATAAAAATATACTTTTACATATTAAAAGAACCTCAGGTATATAAATTTGGCTAAGCAATTCTGTTGTCACATTAGACTCTGTTTTATCTGTTTGTTTTAACTTCTGCAGTAAGGGAAAAATAGAAATGAAGGTGGGAAAAGCAATTTGATAGATGTCAGTTTGTAAAATTCAGTTTCAAAATTATTATAAACTGTTAGCTTATCAAAGGCTTTTAAAAATGTAATATATTTGAGTATTAGGACTGATTGCCAACTACTGTATTTTATTATTATAGAGGTTTTTTGAAACCTGAAATATGTACTGCTTTAAATGAATAATCAAGTTTGTTGAGAACAAAGTGAAATGTGGCTTACTTTAAAAACATAAGGGAAATTCAATTTAATTCATAACTGGAATCTTTGCAGACTCTGTCATGCCACTATGACTACTACTACAATTTCGTGCAATAAATATAACTCTGGGTGTAAAAATTGGTGTTGGTATGTGAGAAATGAAAATGAAAATATGTTATTAGTTACACCGTGATAAACCTATACGTTAAATATACAGTACTCTCTAGGTATAACAGTAAGACTAGTTTGAATATTTTTATGTGAAAGAAATACATTTTAAAAAATGAAATTGTTTCTTCTGTGGACATGATTGTACATGTCTAAATGTGCAATATTTCAGGGTTTTAAACTCTTTCTTCCCCATCATTTTGTGCTAAGCTCATTGCCAAATGCAGTTTTAGTCTAATAGGAAACATTAAGCTATTGCCAGGTGGAGCACTGTTGTATTCTAAGACAGAATTGGCTTGGAAAGTTAGGACAAGCTCTGGAGCAAAATAAATGACAACTAGAAGAATACACTAAGATGAAACATACAGTACTTTTCTTTCACACTTAGGGTGGGATTCATGATCCCATGCAGGAATTAAGCAGAAAACATCTCACTGCTTAAGTTGTACCAGTCCCTCCACTCAGTTCTGGCACCTACCTCACATTTCAAAGTGTGGTCAGCCACATTGATGCATTAGAAGTTCCCTTCCTGTCCAAAGTACCTGTCTTGCATGTGCACAGGAGTGTCACCGTCTGTTCTCCCCCTGCTTCTGTGAACTTCGTCATCCAGGTCCTGTGGCCATTCATCTACCTGTGCCAATCATCTAACCTCAGCAGGGCTCAGGAACCATGTTCGCCAAGCAGAACTGGGGACTACAGATGAGTTAGAACTAGTTTGAGCCTTTGTGTTAGTGGATATTGGGCACAGAGACGCAGACAGTTTAGCAGTCAGAATTTAGATGGCATCAGCATAGTAATCAGGAGAGATTAAATAGTGATGGGATTTGGGGGAAACCTTAATGTGAGGGTATAAAGGAGGCAAATGACAGTAGCTGCATCCGATTTTACACCTTAGTGCTGCAGCTTCCATTATTGTGCTGTGTTTAAAAGTTGAAGCAGAAAGCACAAACTTGCATACACTCCTTAAAATTCTGACTGGTTTAGTGTCATTTATAAAGTAAAGTTGTTATCTTGATATATGATTGCTGAGTATACAGTGGCAAAATATGATGAGTGGCAAATCAGAAAAACTATTCTCTTTGAAGAGCAAAGTTCAGAGCAAGATTGCTAATCCTATCATCCTCCCCTAATAAGCCGTCCATGAGCCCATCTCCTTTTAACAGGTTCTTGCTCTATGTATTCCCAGAGGTCAGTCCATGTCTCCTTCTGTTCTTCTGACAGCTGCACCAGTTTCTTCTGACCTGTAATGCTCAGTTTGACATGTTTCTCACTTGCCCTCAAAGTAAAAGGCTCAAGTAATGTGCGAGTGCTGCAAAGCACAGAAAGAGAGGTCTCACGGTGACCTGAAAAGTTCCTGTGTAGGGCGTGAGGAGAGGGAGGCAGCAGCTGGTTGCTGATGGGATAGGTAAAGAAGAGCCTTCTCTTGCTCATTTTATGCTACGTTGTCTTTGATGTGGAGTAATTTCTGCCTCTGGTGGTCTGTGTTCAACCTATGGTCGTTTTTCTTCTTCCATTGTACTTGCTAGCTGGGACAGAAAAAAGGTGTGGCTGCAGTAACGTAAACATCTGAGGGAACCTCAATCTTTTATCCTCCATGCAGTTCTTTGGTGCTTCCCAGCAGGGTGAGAGCTGTGTGACCTTTTTGCATGCCTTTTTGCAAACACCATATGTGTTTCTTGTCTCTAGCTGTCTTGAAATTTTCTGTTCTATGCAAATTTTCTTGCTATGTTAGGGATCTTCCTCAGCCTGATGGTTGTTGAATAAATTTCCACTCATATTTTATTTGTTGTTACTATTAGTTTGAAGTTTAAGAAATTAGTCTTTATCTTTATTTTTTTTTTATCTTTATTTAATGCTGATAAGCATGCATGGCAAGCTTCTGACTGTCTAACAGTACTGCAAATTGTGGGACATTAGACAAACTTAAAATTTAAACTCTAGAGATAAAATTGCACACATTAATTTCAGAAGCAAATATCTGTCATCTAAATCCTGAATTTAAAACTATTTTAATGGGGATTCTGTGGAAATTAAGGTATTTAAAAGGACTGCAAGTTGGACAAAAAGTATATTCAATTGTTATGATTGCTCTAATATGCATGTCCTGAGGGAGAAAAACAAGGAATCTATATTAACCAGTCACTGCACATAACCAGGTTACTTATCCTGATAGGATGCTCTGTTTGACTTTTCTGAGGTTCTTGCTAGGGGAATTTTTTTCCTGTAAAAGTCACAATATCAATTTCATACCCATGTGCTCTGAAGTGTGCTCTACAACTTAACAGTGAGCTCAGATCCAACAAAGTCATTGTCACTAAAAAAAGTTTCTGAAAGTTATTTAAATAACAGTTTTCTAAGCATGAATTCCAAGTCATTATCTTATTGCAGCCCAAGAATAGAATTCAATATGAGCTTTACTCAGATAGGAATAAATGATACATTTTGAGTAATGGTGGATATTTGTTCTGAAGTGCAGAATTGATATAAATTAATGGAAGGACAGTGTTTGTATATATCATACCCTACTCATCTGTTAGGAATGCAGATGATGTGGTCATACAGATTTGTTCAAAATCAAATGCTAATTAAACATGAACTGTGACTCCAGAAGTCTGCTTTTTCCCTCCCCTGCTTAATGTTTTTGTAGGCTGGCACAGGTGTATATGATATTTTCTCCTTTTTTTTTTCCTGAGTGTGAGAAATCTCTCCACAATATTTGCAGAGGTCAGGAAATCTGTTTTTTCTCTCTGAGTAATCCTTGTACTTTAAATATTTTCATTCTAACACTCATTTTCTCAACCTGTCTCTCTCCAACTAAATCTAGCTTCTTTTCCAGTTATTCTTGATAATTGATTTCTTTACGAAGGAATTATTTGATATCAAGTCATTAATTGTCAGGACACTAAAGGATTGACTTTCACTCTATTATGTAAACATTGTTTTTATGCATGCACTCTGGCTATTTAGAGGTTTGTGAAACTTCTTGGATCCTATTTAATAAAAAGGTTTTTATGATTCTACTAATACAAATAAGTACCTATTTCCCATACACACTCATTAATGATATTCATGCTTATATTCAGACTGTAAAAATGCCATCTTAGTTTAGCGAAGTGCAAGGGAACCAGCAGTTATTTTATAGACTCAAAAAACCCTGAATTTTTCTAACTCCCTGGTTGCACATGGACCACTTGCAAGCAAGAGAGGGTTTTGGTATGGATTTCAGTAGGAAAAGATTTATAGCCTTAGCTGGAAAGCAGTAATTGGCTTGATGGTAATTAACTACCACAAAGAAATTTTTTGATGTAGAAAGAAAAGGGTTGTCTCCTACCCTCTAATTAATTGCTCAGAAAATCTGACCATTGGGACTTTTGTTAAAAAGTATGTATTTAAGGAAAAGTATTTATCTCCATTTTAAAAAATATTAGTCCTATGAAAATGTTCTATTTAAAACAGCAGATCTCAAACCTGGTTTTAAATATGTATATAACTACTAAAGGTTTTTTAGGTGTTACTGTGAATTTACTAATGGCAGAATTCCTTTTTCAGCCATGGAAATTAGTCTTTCACCAGTGGTTTTCTGACACCATTTTTTTCAGTGTTCTGTTTTTCACTAGGGACACTGGACTGCATTGAAAGAACAAATAGTCTTCTCTTTCTAGTGCTTTCATCATGGCCACAAAATGCATAGGTGCAGGAAAGGTATCACTGAATTAATTTATCTCAGATGTTATATCGGACAAGAAAAAAAAAAAGCCATTGCAATTTGAACATGTGCTTACAGTTAAGTAAAAGATATTGATATGCATGTGAAGACTTTACAAAGGAAAGGCCTACTTTTTGTTTACAAAAAATATGTCTCTTTCTCTCATCCTCATCATGTCTATCCTTATGGTACAAAACAATTTTTTCATTTATTTTTCATAATTTTTCAGGATTCATGAAAACATTTTATAGGAACAAATTTGGATATTATCTGGAGGCAGATTGTTTTGGGAAATGAGACTGAAATTGGCTGAAGTACTAGATAACAATTAGGTGTCATCTGTGTGATAGCAAAGGCTTGCCTTATTAAAATTCCCCATGTTGGCACTGATTTGATAAACACCTTTGTTAGGATACATCATAGAGTATATTAAGAAAGGTGTTAATGAAAAATGAATATTGCAGTGCCTTTTTGGCAGGCTGAATCACTATGCTCTTTTTAATAATTCAGTTTATTCCTCAAATATAATGTTCCCCCTAAAACAGAAAATAAGAACATGACATAATTACCAAACCTCACCTTTTCCCTTTCCTAGCAATGCACATCTGACTGATGCCCACCTTCTCTCAGCTTTTCTGAAGCTGTGCTACTCTATAATGACTCAAGAAATGCTCAGTTTTTGACATGAAAGAAGAGCTATTATTTTCAAAGAATGGCAGGTCTGAAAGATTGACCTTCATTTTTTAGACATGATATGTTTTCTTTTCTCTGTAGGTGATCAGACCTGATCAATTTATGACGTTTTCTGTGTCTCCTGCATTTAGGGGAAAATGAACATCTGGTTTGACTTGCAGATCATTTCCTTCTTTAAGAGGTCAGATAAAGTGTGAACAGCAGAAATAGTGTATCACCTCTTGACCCTGATAGGTCATTACAAAGTTCATAATTCTATTTCCCTGACCATTTATTTAATTTCTGGTTGTCCCTGTCCAGGCAGTAATATTGCAGTATGAAGTTTCCTGTATAGTTTTATATTTTGCTCTGCTATTTTTTATGTGGGTGTCTTCCCAGGATAAGAAGCTCTCTAGAAATTAGAGAAAGGTAAAAAAATTAAATTGGGATATCACATTAATTGATTTGCATATCACATTATATTTATCTTTAGCTTGGCTTTCTAAGGAGTGGGTTTGTGGCTCTTGCTACCAAGACTCTGGGGACCTGAGAAGAAACTGGATGTTTCTGTGTGGGGGCAAAGGACAGAAGAGATGATTGAGTTTGTGAGAGCAGAGACAGTTTAGGCAGCATAAGGTTAAACTTGTAGGACCCTTAGCATACCAGGTGATAGAAGAAGGCTCTACTCCTCCCCTCTTCCTGCTGTACTAGGTTTACTGCTTAAATGATACTGCATGTTTTTATTCATTAGGATACAGAACCCGGTGCCCTGGTTTCAGCTAGAGTAAAGTTAATTTTCTTCCCACTGGCTGGTACATGTTTGGATTTGTGCTGAGCACAGGGTTGATAACTTAGAGATGTTTTTGTTATTGCTGAGCAGGCCTTACACAGAGCCAAGGTCTGCTTTCANGGAGGGTGGGAGGAGACACAGCCCGGACAGGTGACCCCAACTGACCAAGGGGATATTCCAGACCATGTGACATCATGCTCAGTATATAAAGTGGGGGAAGAAGGAGGAAGAGCTGGATGTTTGGAGTTGATGGTGTCTTCCCAAGTCACCATCATGCATGGCTGAACACTTGCGTGCCCATGGGAAGCAGGGAGTTAATCCCTTGTTTTGCTTTGCTCTGTATGCATGGCTTTTGCCTTCTCTATTAAACTGTCTTTTTCTCAACTCACGAGTTCTCAATCTTTTATCCTTCCTGAGATTCTTTGCTTATTCACTACCTCTGGAAGTGTGTTTGGATTCATTATCTAATGAGGGATAGCCATAGTACCTAAAATTGGGCTGGTTGTATGAATTACTGTACTCCCTCTGTATACAATATGAGCTTCTTGCTAATTTTTCAGATGTCTCAATCATATATTGTAGATGTCAAGCTCTAGGCATTCAGTTCCAAAACGTGCGCCCTTAGTGTATCAGCTTTTAAAACTAAAACACAATAAGAATGTTTTGCCCAGGTGATACAGAGACCAAGTTGTCCTTTAAACATATTCAGGTGCATTCAGAGGAGAGCTGATGAAGAAATAACAAGTATTGTTGTTTATTTGCACTAAAGGCCAGAAATCAGAGTTTTGCAGATTTTTTTCCTTTAAGGTAGGAGAACAATACTGGAAATCAGACACTTTCCCTTCCAGCTGAAAGGAATACCTCACTAAAATGTAGCAGAAGCAGTTTTTATTTTTTTTAAAATTTTTACATTAAAACAACTTGAAGGATTCATAACTATAAAAAGTGATGTGCCCTTAAACAAAATTAGCAACAAAGGGTTGTTCAGAAAGGTTTTTATTTTGGCATACTATAGGAATGTCACAGTTTTGTTTGGTTCCTATTTGCTCTTCTCCCCTCTGGACAGCTTGAATCGGACAAAATCGAAGACATGTTGCTTCTTTCCTTTGTTGTCTTCGTTGTCAGGTTTGGCAAATCTCTAAATCAAAGGACATTTCCAGTCACACGTTACTAGACAAACATCTTCCCGGTGATGTTGATCCTTCAGCACTTTGGACAGCGCAAGTTGCTGTTTCTGAACATGTTGAGTGTTTGTGCTAAACCGGACCCATGAGCCTCACAGTGCTTGTGAGGAAGGGTCACTCTGCCTGTCAGAAACAAGTGCTGGGTTTGCAGCTTGTGTTCAGGGTGATGACAGGGCATTCCAAGTCCAATACATCTGCTGTCCTTCAAGGAAAACCAGGGAATGTAACTGATTTTCTTGAATGGAGAAATATGGGTTGAAACTCTAGGGACCACCAACCATGGAAGAAGAAAGAGCTACTCTCATTAATTTTTTATGGATATTTGTTGTAGGTACCATTCACCCAGGTGACTGAGGTAACTTTCTGTCAGGTTTAAGGAGAGCAGTGTGGCCTCTGAATGCCTCAGACACAGCATTTAAGGACTTCTTTGCTTTGGGGTAAATGGGAAGAACAATTTATAGTGTTATAACAATTTCATCAGATGATGAACACATTTTAACAAATTGAAATAGAAGTGCTAGAGATTGCCTCAAGATACAGCTGTCTGCTTAAAAATTACATCCATTAATAGTTCATTTCTCCTGACTTTTTCAAGCCCATAATCATCATCCATTTTATTATATACCCCTCTCTCACACACAAAGACACTGTTATTGCACCATGTGGAAATAGCACCTTGTTTACATAGTTCAGATGTTAGAAAAGCTAGCGTATATTTTTACAGTTTTACAACTTAAAGAAAGATGAATTATATAAAAAGATGTGAAGATACATTTTGTCTCCCCTAAAAGTATAAGAAATGTTGATACTCAATTGGAATTTGTTTCTTAGTTTCTAGAAACAAAATTTTATAAACAATAGAGCATGCAAGAGAGAAAAAGATCAAGGTTTGCCTTACTGCGTAAGGGCAAAAAAAGACAGAACTTGTGAGAGACTGGTTTCTCCCTGGTTAGGAAAGAAGACTCCTGTCACAGGAACTCACAAATGCAAGAGAATTTCAGACTTTTTCAGCTAACAACTTGAAGACCTGTGTACAATTTGCATAGCAATTACAGAATGCAATAATTACCATTCCATTTTTTCTTAATGCAGGTCTGCCTGACAAAGACAAATAGGAACCCTTTAGCAGGCTTTTACAGGCCCCAGTCAAGAGTCTCTCAGTGTCATCAGTGATTATGGGCAAGAAAAAGAGGTGATTGTTTTCAGGACTGTCACCCTGCATTCCTTATATATTCTTTGTTTTGTGTAAATGCCCCATATTTTTATATGTCTCAAGATATGTCAGCTGAAATGTGTAATCTTTGGATCAAAAAAGGATGCAAAATGGTATAAAGCCTGAATATCATTTTTCTTAGCAACCACAAACTCAAGAGCAAAATCTCATTTTAAATACCCTCTATGTACTGTTAGCTGTTTTACATTAGTTTAACAACAGCCATTATTTTTAAGTGGATGATGGCAGCAACATGGGTGAAAAAAGATATTAAGGTAGGCATGAAGCTTTACTAATTGTTGTGTGTGAACTTGTAGTGGGTTGATGCTGGCTGTATGCCAGGCACCCACTAAGGCTATTCTCTCACTCCTCTCTGCAGTTGAACAGGGGAGAGAAAATATAAAGAAGGGTTCATGAGTTGAGATAAGGACCAGGGAGATCACTCACGGAAGGGAAGTATTATCTTCTCTTTTCTCTTTACTTATATATAATATTATGCATATGTAGTAAGGGAGGGAGAAAATATATATCAGAGAGGCATTTTTTTAAAGAATGATTCTTCGAGGCTGTCCAGAATTTGAAATAAAAATTGTCTTGGAAAACTTTGACTTAAGGCACAGGAGGTGAGAAGAGAAAAGATTTAGCCATTAAAAAATTTTTAAAAACCTCATTAACTACATCTGTGAAATATATCCAAGGGATATGTACATAATACACCATCTCACAAAGCACAGTCTTTTTCACATGGTGCATAATATAGATCTGGAATATGTTTCCATTATCAAAATAATACTTGGATTGGATTTGGGAAAATGCCAGATTTCTATTACCATCAATATTATTCCAAATAAAATCAGGGAAATCAAAGTCCACACTTCAAGGCATAAATGGAGACCTCACAAAAAAGGCTCAATGGCAATCTATAATGCTGGCTTGATTAATAATGTGGACAGGGAGTGTTATCTTCCTCCCCAGGGTGAAGTGTTCCTTTGCTGGAGAGAGGTAGTGTGCTTACCAGTCCGATCGCCATGCAAGGTCCTACAGTGCAGGTTTATACACCTTCCAGTAGTACCTCTGACTTTCACTTCTCTGCTGTGCTTTTTAATTTTGAATTATTTGGACTTGAAGCCATATCTTGTTTATTGTTCTTCACGTTTTGATCTTGTTGCACTCTTACAATATTGATCATTTAATGTTTCTGAAATTTGTGGAGTGATACACCAAGGATGAGACTAACTACTGTGCAATTTGTGTGCTGTCATGCAGAACTATCTCCTATCAGATTATTGTATAACTGCAAGCAAGAGAAACAAAAAAGAATTAAATGGAGCAGAAGACAAATGAAGGGGAATAAAAAGGTGAGAAATGTATGAAACAATTGTGTATTACTGAAAGCTCACAAAACCGAGATGACATTACAACGATACACCTTTCCTGATGAGACTGCCCCATGTGTCTTCTCCTATTTTCCCTCATTTCCATAATGCTGAGTTAGTGACCCATTCCTAAATAAGCAAAGTCAAGCTCAATCAGTGTCTGGGTAAAAGACCTCCTGGGCACTTGCATATATTACACTAATGGAGTAGATTTATTCTCACAAAACCTTGAGCTAGTATTAAAGTGAGTCATATTGCTTGTATCAGGAGTCTTGATTTTAGATGCATTATTGAGGACACAGCATCATTCAGTGTATTTGTATTTTAATTTTTTTTCACTTTGGAAGAGAGGTTAGTTCTGTTGTTCTGACAAAATTATGATTTGAAATTGTACATTTCGTGTCTTCATTTTATGAATTGAACTGATTTATTTGTATTAGTATCTGTTTTCAGTCCTGAGCAGTTGTGGAATTTCTATGCATTATTTAAGCACCACTCTGTTTCCCTGCATTAATGGATGGGTGTACAGCAGAGACTAGTTTAGTTCAGATGCATGTGAACTTACGTTACTCATATTTTTGCTACAAATTCCTGCAGAGAAGCACAGTGAATTTTAATGTGACTTTTACCTTTCGTTGTTGCGGTATGATTTGCAACATTCTTCATTTGTCTGCAGCTCCTCCATTGCAATGCAGATTCTTGGAATGAAGTATATTTGAGAAGTGTGATATGAAAAATTAGAGGGGAAAATTTGCTTGTAATCAAATCAAAAGCTGACCTTCAAAAAATTTCAGGGTCCTCATATCTAGCCTGTGCAAGCACAATTTTTTATCTGAGGGATTGGCTTCCGTGCTGTGATCTGGCCATAGATCTAAATTTGAAAAACCTGTAGGGATTTAACTTGTACTCACTTCAGTTTAAAGACTTGATAAGGACAAAAGGCATAATGACTTAATTATTCCCTTGCTTACCACAGCTGCAGATAAAAATTTATTAATACATTAGCCTAGTGGAGGTAATAATGAGGAGTGATGTAGGAAAAAGGAATGACTTGTACAATAATGAGACTTAGAGTAGTTGCTTGTAACTATTTAAATTAGAGGTCATTCTAAGTGCAAAAAGGGAAACTTTGTATAAACATAATCATTTATAGCTCAGATCCTTCTGAAGAAATTCAGTGTAGCTATAAATACTGTCTTCATAATAAAAATAATTTAACTAAAACAAAAGAAAATTTGAGAGACACATGTATTGTACATAGTCTCCCTTTCTCCCAGTGTGCTTTGCCTGTGGCTGAGCTTTGTTCTCCAAATCAAGGCTCTCTCTTTATCTTTGTATTTGCATTAGACTTGGCTTGTTTGTAGCTCTATTAGTTTGCGACTTTAACAGTATGTGAAGGCACACCGCTCACACTCTCAGTATCTTATGGACTCGGAGAGGGATACTTTATAATGTTGTCATCTGCTGAAGAATCTGGCAGAATTGTGTTTCCTTAGAGCTGTAGTTTGTCACTTCTTTCAAAAGTTATAGTGTGAGAGAGTAAGGATCACGTTAAGGTTAGGTTCATGGACATATTGTGGAGTATGTGTACTGTGTGCAAAGCACAAAATAGAAATTCACTTCACCCTTGGTGTCGTCAGTTACAGTTTTACAATATGGATCATTTAATATAGAGTTTTGGAAGAAATGTAGCACTGGTCTGACTATGGTCCCCAAAGAGTTTTGCTTGTTTCCTTTCAGGAATAGTTTAAGGGTCCCATTTTAACCATAATTATGTCTACTGAAAATTTTGGTTGTTGCAGAGCACCAGTGTACAAAATCAGACATGCTTGTGGATGTTGCTAAGGTGAATGGTAGAGTTTCCTTTTGTATTTGTAAATGTAATGACTGAGTTTTTAATTCTGTCTTCTATTTCCAAGAAAAGGCCAAATGCATTATTTACTTAAGAGCAGAGATACCTGTAAAAGGAAATTGATGTGCTACTGTTAAGGTTTTGGAAAAAGACTTCCTCTGTTTTCACATATCTGTAGTTTTCTTCCTTAAGGCACATCATCTTATATGTACTCCTAGAATGTGCTTGTTTTCTCTGTGGTTATGCCTATAAATGTTTGCAAATTATGTTTTTCTATGTGAATGTAACATTTTTGTTTTAGGATGGCTATGATGTTGAGACTAGAGTTCTCCGAAAAGGAGAGAGATTTCTCTGTGCCACTGCAGAGAATTTTACCATTTTATTTACTATTTTGGTGTCCTCAGTGTAAAATGTAGCTTGCTCTGGTTGTTCATGCCTCTTTGAGTTGTAGAAATGTCAAGAAAACGTAAAAATCAAACTCCTCAAATATCCCTCTAGGTTTTACAATATTTAAATAAACTATGTTCGTGGTAGAGGACAAGACACACCATGAAGGAGGGTTGGAATTAAATGATATTTAAGGTCCCATTCAACTCAAACCATTCTATGATTCTGTGATTCTATAATATATGATGCATATCTTCACACTGAAGATAAAAACCGTAATATCTTAAATTTGAAAATTCTGTGATATTATATCTCTGAAATTATTTTTTTCTTTTGGACAGTTGTTCATCAGGTTTTCTGGCAAGAGAACTTAAAACCTTTCAGAAATGTTTGCTCTCTCTGGTATGATATAGGACCTTTTACTAAATTCTACTCTGGCCATTTCAGAGAACCTTCAGTAAATAATGGATAGGGTGAATTATGCAATTGTAAATTCAGCTTTGTCATTCATTTTTGCATGCCTACTTTGATTTACACAAATTACTATAGAAGCATGACTGGACTTTATACAATTCTAAAAGACTGCACGGAGCTGAAATTTTGAAGTATTTAATCATATAACAAGAGTAAAGGTCAGTGAAACTCAAAAAAACTATTTGAACTTTTAAGTTTGGAATATATTTTTTCTCAGACCTGCCCTTTAAGTTCTCTGAACCTCAATGAAAATGAAGATACCAACTATGAGGTAATAAAAACTACAGGGAGAAATGTAATCAAACTTACAGACAAGTATCTTTTCAACTGAAGCATTGAGGAAAGTTCAAATATTACGCAGAGTCTTCCGAGAGTGGTAGGACTGCACTCAGAGCAGGCCAATAACATTTAAATCTTTTTACAGATGTGAAGGCTAAGAAACCTTCACAAGTTAAAATTATTGTTTTCAATGATTCTGGTGAAATTAAGACATTCTGTAAAAAATAAAATCAAGGATATGAGAAAGGTGAAAGACTAGTACTGTGCAAAAAGTGAGGCAATATATCTTGAACTACAGATGATATTTTATTTAGGTAATATTTGTTTTTCCCATTTTATTATAAAATACAAATCTAGAAGCTGTCAGCTGGGAGACTTGACTATGCTCTGACTATACAAAAAACCTAACAACCCAAACCCCCAAACCCACCAAAACAAAATAAATAAAACAAACAAATTAGCACACCCTCCCCATCCTGTCCCAACAAAACCCAAAACCCTCATCAAGAGCAAAAAATTCAATTAAAAAAATTCCTTCTTTAATTGAAATATCTTCAAGTCCTCCCACATCCTCAAAGAGCATACATTCTCAAACCTAGCAAGACTGACTTTGTTAAAAATGTTTTGGGTTTTTTCATCAATGTTAATAGCCCAACTCAACCCTGATGACTGAACAATACTTACTTGTTTATATTCTGTTGCTTCAGGTAATGTGGCAGAGATCACGGATATAGATATGATATGTGTTGACAAATAAAGCATCTGGTATAGTTTTGATCTTGCTGATCAGACTATGCCTCTGGCTTCTTCCTTAGGTGTTCCAGCTGTCTTCCTTCCTGCCTTATTTTTCAAAAGTTACAACTAAGGAAAAATGTCATTTGGAGGCTGTATGCTGATATGTAAATTATGATAGTCATGCCTGGTCCCTGAGGTAATGATCTTTGACAGACAAATAAGCCCTCTCACAGCCAGGTAGAAATCCTTGCAGTAGTTCCAGTTTCTTCACTCCTCGTCCACTAAACAGGCCCACTCAAACTTCTTTCAAAGAAAAACGCAAGTGCTCATGAACAACATGATTTTGAAGACTCTTAGATGTGTTAATCAATGCACTACAAAATAAGGAAGAATATGATCCTCCACTATTCATCCCCTACCACATCTCCTCCATCTCAGCAAATATTTTGGGCCTAGAAAGCTACATGACAAGGGGATCTGCCACAGTGTCTGGGGTCAGCATTTGAGAAGTTGGATTATTGTAGGTTCTAGTTCTTCTGTTAGTACTTCTAACCTGCACAAGCAAAAAAAAAAACCCCAAACTGACTATGCTCAGTTCCTTGAAAAGGAGACTTTGATGGTACAATAATCTTACAACGAGAAAATATGATTATAGAAAGTAATTTCCTCAGAGCAATCATTGTTTGTATTATTGCCATGTCAGACAGTCAAGTTTCTCTTAATAAAAACCCCCTTCACAGCCCAGCTGCTTCTTTTGCCAGCTCTCTTCATCATCATCCTGCATTTGTGAGAGCGTCTATTCCTCTAGATATGAATATGATGTGAAAAAAATCCATGGTTAGAGCAGAGGGCTATTCAGTAATTTACTGATTGCTTTTTAAGGGAAAAAATGTCTTCTAGACACCTCCTATCCAACTAATTATATAAGAAATCGTGCCTCGTTGCATTGATGAGTACAGAGTGCTCCCTCCAGATTTCAAAGGATAATTGTAACATGGTTGTATGAAAAGATATTGCTAATAAAAAATGATTTTACCTTTAAGTGAATAGTAATTTAGTCACAGAGCACTAAAGCATTTGTCTGTGAGCCTTGGACAGACGCTCTGCAGGTAAAGAGTGAGTAGTGTGAAACTCGTGGTGTGAGTGAACTCCCTATTAATGAGAAGGTACTTCACTGTGGCTAAAAGGTACTGTAATTACCAGAGAAAATGAAGAAAATCCAGAAAAAAGTTTATATCTTTCCAGATATGGTGCTTCCATGGTGACATAGCAGACCTCCTCCATCTGCTGAAAACACATGAAGTGATGCCCTGCCATGCCTGGGCACTACAGTGCTGCTTCTTGAGCCACGTAAGGTAAAAATGTGAGGCATAATAAGCACGTAACAGCTGATTCGTTTTGCCTCACTTTCTAAAATTAATCGAAGTTCAACCATTTTAGTGTTCTATCTTACATGTTGTTATTTCATTGAAGAAAGCATAAAATGAGCTAGAATAATATTCAAAATTCTTATGCCATGCATTATTTGTGAGCACCATATCTTCCCCCTGTAGTAGCTTGTTGGACAAAAAAGTGTGTGTCTGTGATTAATTCTTGTATGACAAGCAGAAAGTTGGTTGTTCTTTTGGACTTGTTTTGTGAACTTGGATGAGTATGAAATGCAAACTGGCCCTGAGGGAGGAGGCAATTATTGTATTTATAGATTTCTACTCCTAGTAATTTTCTGTGAAAAATGAAACCACTTTTCAAAGACTTTATCTCTGTATAAGCAATAAGACATTGTAGGCTGTTTTAAAATGTGATTCATTTCTGATTTGTGAACAGAATGTATGACAACATTTCTTTTGGGCTGATACTGGTAGAAAAGAAAAATAATGATACTGGAGGTAGAGGGGTGACCCTACTGTATAATAAGATCCAGCACGTGGAAGTTGGAACGAGAAAAGTTCAGCCAATACGTTTAGCTGAAAAGTTGTTGGAACAACTCATATAGGTTTTTGCTGTATATTTAGCCACTAGAAATTAAAAAGAAATAAGATCAAATCACAGTAATTAAATTTGACACCAGGATGAATTCAGGGAAAGGCCAAGTGTTAGGTGGAAGACCAGAGTGAGCTATAGCGTTCCCATCTGGCTTTTGAATCTATTAATCTTAATGAAGAATGCAAGTGTAAGCTGTTTGTACTTGTCTGGTGGGCTCTGTTTACAGCTGCCTGAGGAGGAGAAAATGTCTTTCATTTTCTATATCCCGGCCTCCTGTGGGAACATGGAAGTTATAAGCAATTTATTTCTATTTAGTAAGAAGAATGGTTAGTTTTTTAGGGCTCAAATATCAGTTTTCAATAGAGTTCCTATAACTTGTTTGCAATTTCTAGGGGACACTATTCATGTGAGACATTGCTGAAGGCACATACACACTGTTATCCTTTAAAAGACTGTTTTTCCCCATGGTTAAGGCTAAAGTCAGAACATTTGTCATCTCATCCTGCATCTGGCATGTGACATGTGATCATAACCAAGCCATCTAATTCTGTCGTACCTCAGTTTTTGCTTGTATGAAAGCATGTCAGCATTAGGTTAGTGGTTGTACCCAATCATCTTAGAGGTCTTTTTCAACATTAATGATTCTGTGATTCTATGATTCGTTCTTCCTGCATGCAACATCCTTTGATTTTAGTAAGCACTATTCTCATTCCTAAACCAGATGTATTGGTAGCTGCATACTGGTCTCTCTTAAATATTTTCCAAAAGAGTTCTTTTAAGGAGTTTGGTAAATTAAAGGTGACTGTAGGAAGGATAGGCTTAGAAACAATCCACGTTTATAATAAGTACTAGTCCTGTATCAGATCAGAGGAGATGTTGCAAAGCACACTTCTATAGTATGTAAAAGCTTGAAAGTATGGTTCTATGAAGTACATCCCCAGTACCAAATATGGACCAGAATATTTATCTCAATAAGATAATGGAGACAATATCTGAACTATGAGCAGCTCCTTGGTATAGTAACTCACAGGTGTGATGATCACAGTCAAAAGATTCCTGCAAAGTGTACCACAGAAATACATGTTAGTAAAATGCTACTGTTTCTGTTTTGATAAAACCCCATGAGATCTCATTCATTTGATGTTTGCCTACTAATATCCATTGCTCATTGTAAATGAAGTATTCAAACATATAAAATGTCATTTCAGCAAGTGCTTAATCCATTGCTATATTAAACGTCATATGCATATTGCAGATGAAATATTCTGCTGTGGAATTTATAATAATTTCTGGTTTAAAACATCAGCAAGTAGAAAAAGCTAATTATTTTTAAAGTAATTAAGAGACTGATGTTCCTACTTTAGTAAGTAAATAGAGCAGTAGCTCTCAGGCAGGCTTGAGAAGGATGAAGTGCTGTCACTACCTGAGATTTCAGAAGCGTCCTTCATGAATCTGATTAATTACATGCAAACACTTGTTCCCATTAATTATTCTTTTTCCTTATGGTTTGAAAGGCAGGACAGAGCTGTGTTTTTTATGTTTTGTATTAACTATGTACTAGTTGGGGACCTTCTGAAAAAATAAGAATTATGGAAATCCTCTTACTCTAATTTTTTGATCCAAAATGCCACATTTCACTGCATTCAAAGAATGACATTTTGGAAATTTATATCTAGATTTTGTAACTCAATCCTATAAAATATTTTATGTAATATATTAGTATTTCTGGGAAAGTACCATTTGGCAATCCAAGCTTGGGAAATAATTAAATGTTTATAACAATAATAGAAACAAAATAAGCAGTGAATCAGATTTCTGCTATGGTCAATAAAAGATTTTCCATTGGTTTAAGTCTTGAGATCAGAAAATTATCTAGGACTCTTTACTTTCTCCTTTACATGTAAGGAGAAACCTATTACATAGTGCTCATTCTTCAGATTCCTGAACAGCTGTTTTAAATCTTCTCAAACATGTCCATGAGTTACATGGTATTCACAAACCATTTACTAAATATGTATCTCTTTGGGTATCCTGAGTTTCCTATTGTATCAATTACCAAACTGTAAAAGAGTAAAGCCACATAGACAAAAAAAAGAGAAAAGGAATTTACAAATAAAAGAAGAAACTTCACTGAGCTCTGAAATCACCTTGATTTCTTGCTTTTTAATGAAATAAAAGTGGGGAATTTTCCGTACTCTATAACTTAGCATAAAAGGGTAAGTTTGTTCAAGCTCAAGTGGAACATACTTCTTGAACATATGGGTATTTTCATTTTCAAAATATTCAAGAGTCTGTGAGTGAGCTGTGAAAAATTAATATACTCTGTGTTTAGGGTGACTGCCACTGTGTTATTTTAGCACCTCCAGAGCACCATTCCATCAACAGATGGCAATTTCTAACTCCGGATCTCAAATGTTCTCTGAGTCATACTCTCTTCCAAAACCCATAGGAACCCTTCCCTTAGCCTTTATTCCTTCCCACACTCCCTTTCCCTTTCTCCCTTTAACATTTTGTTGTGACAGGATAACAACTTCATAGAAAGTCAACAGGGAAGTATATTGAAAGTAGGAACTGAAAAGTAGCTCTTTATTGTTTGGTTATTTTAAAACTAATACACTCATATCTATATATGTATATCTATAGATATAGAATTTTTCTTTTCTTTTGTAATAGAGCTCTCACTGCTGGATAGGGGACAGCAAACAGAATCTAAACTAGCTGCTGTTACCAAAAATGAAGCAAACCCACAAACATGCTGGTATTCATTTACCTATTTTTTCTCTATTTATTTTGCAGATAAGATTTGTTGAACTGTGGCTGGGTTAATTTTTTTAAGCATGTGACGTAAAAAGATTTTACCAGTCATTCCATGTTTTCTGCATTTGGGTTTAAGAGCTAGCTACTTGTTCTGAATTGTTTACTATGTCAGAAGGAAGGTCAATACACAGATTATTTCTATGCAGACATGAACTTTGCTGTACTTTGTTTCTGAACCTGATTTGTAAAGCTCTGGAATCTGGAATCTTATGGTTATCTGAAGATCTTAATATTTAAGGCAAACTATTCTGTGATGAGAGGAACATGAATGTTCATGCTGCTTTGTTCACCAGCCCGAAATGGCAGTGCCTTGGCTTTGTGTTGCCCATGTGTGACTTTGCAGGGGCGGTAGTTATGAAATGCATAATTCTGGTAATAGTTGAGTAGATCTGACTTAAGACTGTGGAGGCAAAATTTTTGTAGACTTTGCAGTCTATTTTTTATGGGCATTGCAGTTATAATCAAGTGTGCAAAAATGGCACTTTGAATGTGGCTTTCTGCTTTGGCATCTCTGTAATTGCACTAGTGTAGATGAAGAAAAGTTTCCTCTGTTTGCTCTATTTGTGGTGAGTAAGAACTTAATATGCCACTGCTTTGACCTACTAGAACACACAAATGTGTAGCCATCTGAATGGTATCTTTTTATCGGTAAAATTTCTAGTTCATGTATCTGTTACCCTCTCACCTGCTTGCCAGATAGGAGATTTGTAACTGTAATTCAAACAGTCTAAGAATTTGGGTTAGAGTCAGCAAATTAAATAATTCTCTTCTCTCTATGAATTCATACAAGAAGAAAATACATGTAGATATTTTTTTAAGATTTGGAGGGCTTCTTATTTGTTGCATTTCTAAGTAAAGTGCTGTTGAGTGCAACTGGAGCTTCTGCATGAACGTTGATATAAGGGAGCCAGGATTTCAGCCTCCAGTTACTGCCAGAGAAATCCATAGTGTGCAAATAAGAAACAATGAAAAAAAATTGTACAGTGTTTAAAAATCATAATATAGAGACTAAAAAGGTGTTATTGCCAAACAACTTTATATATGCTTAAAAATAAAGGACATGGTTGTTAGTTAACATTGGTGGTAATCATCAACAATCTCTTCACCAGTGCCACTAGCATGCATATTTTTGCTGGTTTCTTATTCAAGATAGTTGTAAACCCTGCTAAAGTTGTTACTAAAACAGTTAAAGGTTGCTTTGCATTGCAGCAGTAGAACAAAACAGCTGCAAAGTGGCAGTAAATCTGGCTTAGTGAGGTTACACTGACAGAAAATCAGCATGAAATCAGTTCGGGTTCAACACAGAACAATGTCAAGGGCAAATAGATGACAATAACGAAATAGTAACAAAAGAATTCTAAAAAGTCATTTCATGTGTTGTGATCAATTATTTACAGTAAGGTATCTGAGTATTCTAGAGAACTCACAGAGGCTTTGTCATATCTAAAATTTATGTCTGATCAGACTGTCTTAAAGCATAAATTAGGCTGTGCCAGTTGAACTCAAACTGCTGCAACAGAACACTTTGTGCTTCTTAGAAGGATTAAGTAGTTCATACATGAAGCTGTTTGCTTTAGTAGTGTTTGAGTCACGTGGAAGACTATTCACTGAGTGCATCAAAAAACATTAGTTATCTGTCTCAAAATACTCAGTACTTCAGTAGGTCACCATAATCAGATAAGCGCCGATATTTTCTCTACATTAAATTGTATGTAGTGAATTGATCATAGGTGATTTGTTGTAATTTTTAAATTGAAAATCATTAGGCAGGTATAATGATAGTGAAAAGTCCTAACAGAAGCTTGAAAATAATTGAGGCATTTACTAAAATACTCTTTTTAAAAATTTGATCCTTTTACACCTTTTCTTTGAAATGAGGTTTCAACTCAAGTACAAAAAGCAATGCCATAATAATCTGCAACAGTGAAATTGATTTTCTAGTCTACCTTGGGTGTAAGTGAACCTAGAGTTTTTTTCAATGTAGTCATAAAGAAAAGCAAAGTGAAAATTTTTGAATTTGTTAAACCATCGGAGCAGTATTTAAGGATCTAGTAACACAGTGGAAATCTATCATATGAAATAAAAATAAGGGAGCAGTCAATAGATGTCTATTTATTATAAACCATCTCACCAGGTATAGAAGGCGATATGAATGGCCTCACAGCTTAGGAAAAGATCAGTGACAAAGAACTGTAAATCCTAGCGGAGTGGAGATAAAAATCCTATCACATATTTTGTAGTAAGAGAAAGGAGAGAAAGAACAAGATAGAGGAAAAGAGATCCAGTCTGCTATCTACAAAAAAACCCCATCTTGCTGGAAAAAATAGAGAAGGAACCTGTTGAAGGTATTGTAGATTTTCCAAAACAGAGGAATTTAAAAAATTTTGATTTGTGAATAACTATGATTCAGTGAACCTGTCCACCTATGTGGAAAATGGCTTAGAACTGGCAAAGGCCAGATATATGGGAGAACATATGAAATTTTAAAATATTACACGTTTTAATATTCCACCTTTAATAAAGTTTTTCTTTACTATAGTTTCACTTAATCTGTAGATTTATTTCACTACAAGTACATTGCATTCAGTACAAGAATTCTAGCAGCTAAGAAATAAGAAAGGCATTGTTCCCAATTAGCTGATCTTCATTTGTTGCTACTCTTTCTTAATGCTTCTTAGCAAAGTAAGACTGTATGTCCTCCACAGATTAGGCCATATAATAATTCACCTTTATTTCATTCCCCATTTCTTGATTTTTAAAAAAATTTCACTTCTTACAGAAAAATGTTTTCTTTGAACTGTATGTATCAAGTTATGTTTGGCAATATTGTAGAAACATTTACAATTAAAATGCTTCTAAACTGAAAATATTTTGCAGTTGTACATGCACAGATGTGTGTCTGCATGCATGCAAGAATACAGGTGCTGCAGAAAGCAAGACTGGAGAAAATACCAACTCTTCTGCTAATAAAAGAAGTTAAGTCAGTGCAGCATGGCCCTGGCTCTGCACAAACTCAGGGAACCTTTTAAAACTCCCAGATTAGAAATCCAGGAGCTGTCTTTTGTAGATAGGCCTTTTTTTTTTTTTTTTTTTAAAGGCTTTTCTTTTTAAAAGTCAAGTGTTTAAACTCAAGGTAAATTACAGGTGCTGGGTTCAGCAGAAGGTTCAGGACAGACACATGAATCAATATAATGAGCAAATGAGACTTGCTGATGGAAACATACCCTGTCAGGTCATCAGTGCAATCTCCTGAGGAAGCAGGTTTATTCTCTGATGTATATCTTCCAGTTTTTCTCCTAGTACATGGAGTAGATAGCCCATTTTAAGTGACATGTAACTCTGAATCCTGACCCTATAGTCATTTTTCTGTAGAAAATAGTTTGTGAACACTTTTAATCCCCTGAGTTTTAGCTGTATAGGTTTAGGTGATCAAGGCACTACAGTCTGACAGATGTCAGCTATTCTAATAATTTCTGTATGTACTGCAGGGTGTATTGCTACAGTATCAGAGATAAGAACCAGAATTGAAAACAGAACTGAAATGCGGCTAAAGGGTTTTCTGATTTTGTTGCTCGGTAAAAGTTACCATAAAGATGTCTCTATGAATTCAGGTAGATGATTTAAGAAAAAGTACATATTTTATGTGATTGTTCAGGAAGACTTAATATTTTATTTCCTCATATTTTGTATCCCTTCCAAGCTGAAGGAGGTAGTCAGAATAATGAAAAGCTTAATGCTTTCAAGTCTGCAGGAGAAAAAAAAGAATAATTGATGACCATTACCTCCAAAAAAATTAATCACCTACTTTCTGTAATATGCAAATATCCCCCTTGAAGATTACCCATAGACTTAAGAACTCTTTTGAGTGCTTTATTGGGTTACAGCCAGACTGTTCAGCAGTATGTAGGATCCAGTACTTTCCATGAGAAAAAGAATGGGTAGTAGGCATGATATTCATTGTTAGAACCTGGAGTTCTGTGGATTATACACTTCTGGGCAAGTTTTACTCGTTTGCAAATAGGATCATACCCAAACTATAAGTGCACACAGTGGATTTTTTCTTAGTTAACACACATAGTGAGTGACTGAAACAAAGACACTGCTGTGCAGATGACCCCAGTGCAAACTCCTGCTGGGAAGGCAGTCATTGGCCAGGTGGGGAACTGTCAGCTTCGGCTGCTCCTTAGCACAGTTTGAAGCTTGAAGTTGATGATGTGCTGTCTTCCGACTTCCCTCTTTTTTTCTAAAGATTTTATATATTGTCATGTTGGTTTACTACTTGAATTTCTACTACCTATTCAGAATTTTTTCTATTTTGCAAGTAAGCAAATATTTAATTCTCCAAATATATTAATTGCCACTCTTTCATGATCCTAAGTTCCTTCCAGAAATTCCATAG
Source organism: Atrichornis clamosus (assembly GCA_013400975.1). Lineage (NCBI taxonomy): Eukaryota > Metazoa > Chordata > Aves > Passeriformes > Menuridae > Atrichornis > Atrichornis clamosus. The sequence goes on along the minus strand of WBMZ01002687.1, from coordinate 144,390 downwards.
ATGTATTGTAGGTTTTCACATTTTTCATTATTTGTTTTCATGCGTTGCTGAATATGAGAAGAACCATTTTAAAGCTGACCGAAAGGCAAATTAACTTTGCAGCTTTGAACCAAGTTTTAGAGCCTTTTCTTACTGAAATTCTTGTTTAGATTCATTCTGCATGAATAGTCAACAAAATTCACTGTGAGGTGATTATCCTTTGGTGGCTTCCATGAAATGAGTCCAATTTTTGTGGCTAGTCCCTTGAGTAATTATTCCTCACAAAACCCCTGCTGTGGCTCAGAGCTGTTGTTCTGCATGGTCATGATGAACTACTTCCTTAATGGTGCAAATCACATCTTTCAATAATGGAATGAAAGTCGTTGATTAATCATTTTGTAGTTACTTTCTTTGTAGATTCCCTCAGTCGATATGCATTGGGTATAACCTCTGTTCCTTTTCTTTGCATCCCTTGAAATGGTGTGAAAGTCACAGTTAAGTATTTGAAAACAAAAATCCATGTAAAATAGAAAAGCTATAAATGAGGCTTATTGCCATCAAATCTGTAAAGGTCAGCACACACAGGCAAACATGTATGTAAATAAAAGCACAAAGGAAATTGCTATTGATATATATTATATTAATAAGATAGGTCAGTTTTCCACTGTGGGTTGAATAATACCTTGCCCTTTCCAATCCTTTTGGAATTGCTTTGATGTATGTATTTTGACATACTAGACTGCGATCTCAAGGGAGGAAGTGTTAAGTTCATATTTGGCACTCCACTGTGTACATTCAAGGACCCCATTTATGATTCTGGTTGACCATTTCACACTGTGTTTCTGACAGCTTGGCGCTAGCACAGGCTACACGGACAAACAGCTGAGGCAGCTCTGTAATAGTGACAACCATCTGGAGGTTTCTGCTTTTTTCCAAGTGGCAGCCTTGTTGTCCTCCTTCTTTGAGTACTTTATTCAGTTCTCCTTCCCTATTGCCAATTAAGATGAATAGCAGTAGCAGCATTTTGCTGTCTACCCTCCTTGCCATAATTTCTCTGGATAATCATCAGACATTTCTGTGCTCATGTGAACTTTTGATGCCAAATGGGCAGAGAGCATTCAAGAGCGAAGCTGTTCTTCTTTCTGCCATTAACCAGCAGAGACAGGACAAATTATTAACTTGGCACAGTCATGTCAGAAGAGTGAAGTGGTGGCAGGCTTCTTGGGTCAGTTTTTTAATCATCTTTTATAACTGAAAAAATGCCTTCAAGTCACAATTGCTGTGAGTCATGCTTGTCTTGTGCTGGCAATAGCAGCATTATGGACCACAAAGCAGTTGAGAAGCAGGCCCTTAAATATCATCACTGAGGCAACCCCGCTGGTACCCCATAAATTGCTTCAGCATCAACCCTCTGACATAATTTAGGGGGACATGATTCTCTTGATGTTGTGTATTATTTTTATTGTCACTCATTGTACCATTGGCTTCCTTTGCTAGGCATTTCATTACATGTTCACACACACATCTGTTACTGAGCAGAAATCTCCACTGGGAGCTGATCTGGTTGCCATTATTCTGCTATGCCTATCTCTTGGCAGCAGTAACAATCATTTACTACTTAGGTAAAAACTTAGGCATACTTTTCTGTTTTGTCTAAGCTGCGGTTCAAAACTATACCATAAAATCTTCTCCGATTTTTTTTTTAAAGGAGGGAATTAAAATAATTAACTGTTTTTCTGTGGATGTAAATATTCTTTTGTTGTTCCATTGTGCTTTAGAACCAAATGGTAGAGACATTGTTTGGCAAGGTTCACCTTTGGTTAATAGACGTACTGTAGCATTGTGCAAGTGAAGTTATGTCTGCATTGTCAGCTGGTAAGAGTGAAGTTTTCTGTGCTGGAACTGTTGGTGTTATCAAGGACCTTATGCAGAACCCAAAGTTTGAAATCTACTCAGATTTCAGTGGATGTGAAATAATTTATTTTACCTTTGGGTCTGCTTCTGCTATTTCTGTTTTCAGGATGTATTTCAGAGTGTATTTCAGGCAGCTGTGCTTACACAGCCGAGGATCTTGGTCCGTGGGGAGTATTGGAGAGTGTTAGAGACTTTAAAGTGGTGACAGCTCTGTGGGATGGCTGCACATGAACCTCACAGACTTGTAAAGCTGGCTTCCCTGGTAAGATCTGAACTGAGATCTTGAGTTCAAAAGGAGTAAACCTCACCCACAGCATCAAAGAAATGATAGTTACACATTCACTGTTGTGCCTCTAGATAGTCTGGCAGGTTTTTGTGTGGTGACAGACATGAAGTGTTAGTTTTAAGACATTTTTCAGAAAATAAAGGTTAAGCATTGCTTCTGAAGAAAGATCGGTAGTCAAAATTGAGCAGATAACCTTCTTCTGGCTTCTGGCATCCCAGTGGAGGTGTGATAGCTGGGTACACTGCTGAGGGAGGAAAGTGTGCTGAGAACTGAGGCTTCTTTTCACTTCTGCTGTCAAGTCTTTGCAGTCTTTGAAGGAAAGTGCAGTCTGAGAGGAGCCTGCTGTCATGTCATTCTCCTTTGTGTCACAATGTGAAGCTGCTTCATTTGCTTATGAAGTCTTTTTAAGTCCCAATTCCCTATTCAGATGAGGTGTCTCTCAACAGTTATGGAGTCTTTCTGTGTTATCAAGCATCCCTCACACAGCTGTGTTAATTTTTCCTGCAAAAATATGTACTAAAAATGGGGTTTTTTTCATGCTTTTGTGACATCAGCTATAGATATTTTTATTTGGAAGTCAATTTAAAAGTGTGTTCTTTCTTTAATCTATATCGAAATCATGGAAGAAGGGCTAGTGCAAGATGGTTTGCAGGAGACCGTTCTCACAGAAACTTGCTTAGGCATTGGCATGCCCATAAGTATATGAGTTTTGCAATAATTTTAAGCTTTCTGGTCAGAAGAACACATTTCAGGGGCTTTCTGGAAAGGTAATAGTAAGTCTTCATTTAGATGAAGAAGGGTACCCTAGCAGGGAAATAGAGGGTGTGTTTAGTGGCAGGGCCAGGCAGGGCAGAATGAAGCTTGGCCAAACTGGTATTTGTGCTTTGGGTACCACTAACTCAGAAAAACATATTTGAGTTTCACCAGAATTCAGTGGGAGCAAATTTTAATTCCTAACTTTTAAATATGGAACTCAAACTTCCAAGTTACTCATGCACTTTTGAAACTATTTAGCATTTGCAAATCAACTGGAGTCTATGGTTGTGCTTGTTTATAGGAACTTACTGGATGAATCTTACTTTATACTTGCTTGTTGTAACTTGTTTTTGATTGAACAGACTTGGGAAAAGGAGTTTTTTTTTTTTAATTTTATTTCAGACCATTTAATTAAAAGGCTTAAGGAAATTCAGAGCACTGGGGGAAGAGACTGTTTAAAGCCAAACAAAAGTAATGCCACTGTGCTACAGCTATCAGAGGCATTTCTAGTACTTCTGTACTTCTTGACTGTGTAGTCCCAAAGCATAAAGTCTATGCAAATAGGTTCAAGTGTAGAAACAATCACACTTTCCTTCCTTCTTCACCCTTGCACTAAAAAAAGAGAATGAAGCAAACAAGGAAAAAAACCCAAACAAACCAAACCCCCACTACATTTACTTGTGAAGTCATGGAAAAGTGAATTGGAAAATGAATGCTATATGCAGATCTCTTGAAATGTGCCTGCAGACAGTTTGATGGCTATAGATGGATATAGAAGATAAAGCCTGTCTGAATCTCTGTAGCATCTCAAGAGCAGAGAAGTGTGGGCTTTGCCATTTAAAAGATTGCCATTTCTTTGTTTATCAGGAATCTCCTGACGTTTACATTTTGAACACTGGAAGGGTGATTTTGTGGGAATCTGAGTAATAATTTTTTCAAGAGATGTTTCTAATTGTAGAAAGTAATTAGAAAACTTGACTTCTAAAAGCTCAGAAGAAAAAGAAAGAATCCCAAACTTTGCTGGTTTTGAGGATATTTCAACACATATGGGCTTGATATATTTTGAAGAAGATCTGACTCAAATTTCTAAATCCAGTAAGTTGCTTTTCCTCTGTACCAAAGTGCCTCTTCACATGTTTAAAAGAACTGTTGTAGTGACAGCTATCCAGACATTATGAAGAAAAAGAGCATGGTAGTGACAACACCAAAGCTGTGGGTTCAATCCCTGGATGGGCCACTCTCTTAAGAGTTGGGCTTGATGATCCTCGTGGGTCCCGTCCAACACAGAATATCCTGTGATCTGGAAATGGTTTGCTGAACTTGACTGGAGAAGGACACAGACTCTAGCTTGGACGGCTGCAATCATTTGTAACCACCATCCTGTACCTTCACTGTTCTGTGACTATTTCCACTCTAGAAGATTTGGCTGCTGCAGCAACCTAAGTGACATGTTAGCGAATGTTTCCCTCATTGTCATTCAACTATTTATATATTTATGTATGTATACACACATATATAGTCACAGTAACAGTATAATTTTTGAAGTACTTCAGAGACAGACAAATTTTTCATAGTGAAAAGCAGAAAGATTCAAATTTTGGTTTTGGGTGTATTGCATTTGTACCATTTCCATGTCCTCCAAAATAGCATCTCCTTTCTGGCGCAAACATAGGAGGGGTTTGGAAGCCATTATTGCAAGTTAAAATGCTCTGAGTGAAAGCAAACATTTTTGAATGTAAATGAATATGTATTGGGGGAAATTATACAGCATAATCTCTTCCCCCGTCATGCATTCCACAAAACTAAAACAGAAGGATGAGACTACATTATTTAGGAATTTTCCTTTTTGAGGGTTCCTGTCAAGTTCTCCATCATGCTGAGAAGTTGGGGGTTTAATGAGTTGGGTTTTTTATTTCTTGTGTGATTATGCTGCAATTTAAAATTGTAACATAACCAGTCATCTAATTTACACTACATTAGGGAATTTGTGCCCAAAATGGTATTTGAAAAGTACTGGTAAAATGATTGTGTTGCTGCCATCAGTTTGAATGTGGTTAGCCATTTCTGCTGGAATTGTATTCATTTCTCCCACTACCCACGGGTGACTGGCAGTATAGGCAGTACCTGCTACACTGGAGCCTATTAAACAAGTGTTTAATCCACAGATTTTGTATACAGGGTGCTGTTACAGCTCTGATGAGGCCCTTTGGGTGTATCTTTCCAATACCTGCTTGGGGAGACATTAGACTGTTCAATATTAATGTGATACACTGCAATAGTTCCTTGGGTGCAGTTGATGCGTGTTATGTTTATGTGAACTTAGAGAATCTTGAACTGATTGATACAGGAGATTTTTTGGTTAGCATGGTAGATATCTAGATGCAGTTGTTGATTATGCACATCATTTATAGGGGGTTAAATCATTCCATTCAACCTGGTTTTTTTCCAGTGTTCTGAAAGAAATTTTGTGGAGTTTGGGTTATACACGCACACACACACACACACACACACATATTTCAATTTGAAAGATGGGTCAGTGACTGGGTTTATTGCCTGAAGATTTGTGACTGTTAAATTCTCTGTAGACTATACCTCAGCTGTACCTCCAGGTATTTTTCAACAGCGCAATTCAACTGATGCAAAGGCTTTTCACTTTCAAAATGGGGCTATGCCTTCTTCCACATATAACCTTACCCACAGGGTCCTGCCACCAATCTTGTGCTGACTCTGGCTCCTTTCTTACAGTGTCCTCACTGACACCTACAGTTCTGTTTGCCAAATTGTCTGGAGATAATGCTACTCTGCAGTACATATAGGACTCCTCAGGTCTATCACTTTTTTTGCTTTTTTCTGTTCTTTGGCTGAACTCTTTTTTCCTGCTAGAAACATCTCACATCCCTGGTCCATTTGCTTCTTTTCCTGATCCAGTTTAATTTCTTTCCTTCTCTGACTTTGGTCTTAATTCCTCCCTATTATCTTTCCAGCTGCTTTTCTGGGACTCCAGGGAAAGACATTCTCTCCTGTGTCACAGTACTTTCTGCTTTCCTGAAGTGACTTGAAGTCCCTCACCTTACAATCTAGATCCCTGAAGCATCTGATCATGATTATGCATTTGTCCTGACCTACTCTTCATTTCTCTTTTCCCACATTGATGACTCTCCTCCCAGCCCTTAAAAAAACAGGCTGCACAGCTCTATGGGGATGGGGATTTTTTTCCTTTTCACATTTTTAATAAGAAGAACCAAAGAACAGTGTGCTGTGTCTTTGCAACAAAATATGAAAATGAAACACATTTCATATTAGTTTTATTTTTCCTGCTCCTCTATTCCCTTTTAAATCAGCAAATAACAACAATAACAGCAATAATAATAATAATAAAATCTAAAAAAGGAAAAGCAAGGCAAAGGAAAATAAAATGGTAGGGGAAAATTAACCAAAAGGATTTTATTTAAACTTCGCCCTTCTTGAAAACCTTGCAATGAAAACGTTTTAAACCAATATTTTTTATTGCTTGTAATAACTGGGACACTTTCCTCCTTTCTTCCTTTTTTCTTCATACATACATCTTATCCTCTTTCTCCTCCAGGTCTGACTGATCTGATTGCTCCTTGCCACCCATCGTCTTAGGTGGTGGCTGCTGGAGCTCTGAGGGACTCTGTGACAGATCCAGCTCTCAGTGCCCTGCCTGCAGAGAGAAAAGGATCTGCCATTTTTATTCTTCAAAAGCTGGACTTTTAATGTCTTCTGTTTAATATCTTACCCAGGTCACCTAGTCAAAGGCATATTCTGGGAAATTTCTGCAGCTTTCTTTAAGATTATGCTACTGTTCCCACTATGTTCTTAATTATCCTTATGATATTTTCTCACCTCATTCTCAAATAGTCATGGTGAAACCTCCTCTCTTTTGGTCTTTGTCTTCCTCTTTGACTTATAATTGCTGTTCCACAAAACTGAGTCTGCTCTGGGTTGAAATATTGTTTTACTATCTGCTGTTGCAATTAATCACATATTAGTTAGATTTGGAAGGGACTTCTGGAGATCATCCAGTCCAACCCTGCTGCCAACACAGAGTTACCCAGAGCAGGTGACACAGAAATGCGTCCAGGTGGGTTTGGAATGTCTTCAACAGGGATGCTCCACGACCTCCCTCCCTATTCCAGTGCTCTGCCACCCTCAATGTAAAGATGTTCTTCCTCATGTTTAGATGGAACTTCTTGGGTTTTAGTGAATGGCCATTGAAACTTCTTGTGCTTTAGTAAATTCTATACTATTATTATTATTGTTATTGGTTTAAATATTATTATTATTATTATTATTACTACGTTTCTTATTCTAAAATACAGAAATATCGAATACACTTAATTCTTCTCTTTCCAGAAGTGGTTATATTTCTGAATTCTTTCACAGTACTTTAGGGAGAGCAATTGTTACTGTTAGGATTTTTGTTATCTTAGGGCCACTGAGGCACAGTAAAATTTGCTATGCATCAGTGAAACTTAAGGACAGTTTGTAGTGTTCTGGATGGTCAAGGCAAATGGTTTTGCCAGCATCAGATGGCATTTCAGTCTAACAAGAACTATATGTCAATTTTTTTCTCTTAGTTTAGTGATCTGTCTGTGAATATACTAGAAGAAATTCCCAGTTGGCTTCAAGATAAGCCTGTCATGGATGTTGACCCTTAAACTAATCCCCTGGATAATGAGAATCAAGAGACCTTCACTTTTACTCTTGATCAAATATCTTTTCCCTCCTGCTGTTATACCTTCTTATGCTAACTTCCTATTTTCACATGAGATTCAAACTAATGAAATCAGGGCAAAGATCACAGGTAAGTGAAATCACTTAGTATTATCAGAGAAAACAGTCTCAGTGAGAAATCCAGCATATGTTTAAAATATTGATTAGTTTTTATCATTGAGGCTGCTCACTTCTTCTTGAGCTTTTGCTTTATGCTCTTAGTAAAGAAAATCTTGCTATATTCGTTGTGTCAGCTTCAGAGCAAGTAACTTAATATCTTCTCTTAATTCAGGTATCAGTTTGTGAAATTAGTAGCTGAAAAGCTACTACAGAGTAGACAGTTTTCAAAACAGTCATCCTGGTTCCTCTCACAAGCAAGAGCAAGAAATTGTCAGTAGCTCCATCGACAAAAGGTGAGATACAGGAAAGGAGAAAAAAATGTGAGGCTCAGGCCGGTGTTAGCCTTTTCCTTGAGGCTAGGAAAGCAGAATTAGTTCATGTCTCTGGGAGAGCATGAGTTTAGGAAGCAGCTTGTGTAGGAGTTGCAAGTCATGCAGCTTTTCCTCTTGGCTCTAATGTGTGTGCCCTGGGGTTATGGCCACTTGGGGAACAATTACTGCAGCACAGAATCTTCCAGAACAGTGAGCAGTGAAAAGGACTGCAATTTTCTCTCAACCTCCTCTTCCAAAATCAAATTCCTTCATCTTTTTTTAAAAGAAATGAGAATAAGAACTTTGGTCCTTAGCTGATGTGAGTTATCAGCCAATTGGTGATACTGGCAGCTGGGACCTCTCTGTATGTAATGGTGTAAGTAAAGGATGGGAAGGCATGTTCCTGTGTGGATAGCTTGGCAGATCTGCAAATGAATCCATGCATACCAGGAGAAATACAGATGAAAGAGTACTGAGAAGATTTGTACCAGTCAGGTAATACATAAAATTTAGAAAGGAAAGGATTTGTTGTGAATCTGGGCATTAGAGTGCTGACTTCTTCATGCTCTATGGGGACATGCACACAGAAAGCCAAAGAGTTTTGGCACACAAAGGTTTTTTAGTGCTACTGAAAATATTACCTGAGTTACTCTAACATGTTTAAATAATTTTTATGGCTAGCTTGAAGCACGGAGTCATGAATTTGCCTTCAGTTTAATATGAATATGAATTTGCTATCCACCTTAAAAGCTGTTCAAGTTGCTGAGAGAAGCTAAAATATATGTCAATGGGGAAAGTCTATGCTTTAATCTTTTCTAAGGCTTTTAATGCATATTCTTTTCTTTAGTTCATTCTGCAGCAAGATCTGATGTCAATTGTTGAGGGAACTTTAGCCCAAATTTGTTACCTTGAATTAAATTTGTAGTGAAAGTACAGAGTGCAAAAGGACTCTAAGACCAAGGCAAATGTTTTTTAAATGCTTAGGATTGGCTAGTGTACAAGGATACACAACAAATAGAATATGTGGCCAAGAAAGAAGACTTAACCTCTCTTTGCCTACCATTTTTTTTTAGTTTTATACACATGCACATGTATTCACACTCAAAAACATCTATGAATTTTTGAGTAATTTTGATCAGAATGAAATCCATATACAATAGAGACATTGAGGTTTTAAAGTAATGGTAATGCACAAAATAATCCAAATATATACTTCCTGGAAATATAAGCAAACACCTGAAATAAGAAAAATATTTTCTCTTCCAAGTACTTCTGAACATTTGTTTGGAATGGAGTAACTAATTTTAAATTGTCACTCTTGTCTTTACTGTCCCAAAACAATGTATTTTATTTGGCTTTGAGAATTCATACAGGCAAATATGAACTCAGCAATTTGGGAACTTTTAGTGAATTTATACTTCCTAAATGTCAAGATAAAACTGAGAGCTTTTAATGCAGAGCTGTTTCAAAGACAGCCATGAAAATGTTGGCGGTATGTGATTCTGTCAGATGCGATAAGAAAGAGATATCTAGGAAGGTAGACCAGAAATTAGTGATATCCCTGACATGTCTTACTTCCCAAAGAGAGGATAGATAACTTTAAAAACTACATAGCTTTAACTGATGAAGAGAACCAATGAGTAGCTTTTACACTATAAAATAGAAAGTTAATAAAATGTGTGTTTCTCTTGGGTCTGGTAGAGTTTATGTAGAATTAAAACCTTGATATGTCAGACTATAAAAAAATAAGATTGCTTCTAAATTTCCCGATTGGTTTGGTTTGGCTTGTTTTTTTGTGATAGCACCTTTTCTATGACACTTCAAGTTTAGCTTTTACATTTATAATAGTTCCCCTCTTTTCCACACACACACAGAGGACACTGGATGTGAAAGAAGTGATTAAAAGTCATCCAGAGAGAGAAAAGAAATTAGTTTCTAGGGAAACTGAAGAAAGGATTGGAGAATTACTGGAAAAGTCTTGAATTTATTTTTTTAAATCACTTTCCTCAGAAATAGATAAGTGATCTCAATTGAAATTTTTCAAAAAATTTTAATCTTAAAGAAGACATTCAACTTGAATACTAAAATGTGGCAAAGATAAACACCTGAAAACAAAGTTCTGCTATGGGAATTGTCAGGCAATTGTAAGCATTTTGAATGACAAACACTAGAGTAATTAAACCGTGAATCCATAATTTCACTAAGAATAAACCACCTGGCTAAAGTATTCTGTGCAATATTCTTGATCTCAAATTGAATAAACTATATCAATTGTTCAATATCTCATAAAGAAAAAACTTGGATATTGCTAAGCCATTGTCCTCATAATGCCACTTAGAAATATTTTGTATGCAGATATGTGCATAGTGTTGGACACATTTTTAATTGCAGTCATAAAGAGATTAATGTTCTACAGATAGGAATATTTTTGCAGAGCTGGAAAAAAATCCTGTATTTGCCTACACTACTGGTTTTTGCTAGGGGTGACAGCTAGGAAAGAAAAATTAAATTTTACAGTAACATTCTCTGATAATGGATGAAAATATAAAGGGAAAGTAAAGTGATGGTGTAGTGAAGAGTGACTCACATTAAATGGCAACAAAACCTTGTCCTACCATTCAAGTGCATTGCCTGTGCTGCATGAAAAAGTCTAGTGTCTGCTTCATGCTGTGGCACTTAGATGTTTCAAGTGAGGGTCTCTCCTCAAAGAGCAAAAACTTTAGATAACTCTAGTGGTGGTGCAGGGCTTCCAGTGCAGGGCTTCTGCATTGGCAGTGTGAGGAACTACAGTGAAAATTATTCTCTGCGTTGGTCTAGCAGAATCTGAGAGGGTCTGAGATAAACCTAGATTATGCGGAAGGATGGGATGGAAATCAGCTTGCAACAATTCGTGTGCCATTCCCAGAAGATGTGCAGGCAGCAACTTCGCTGTAGCTGGGCATCTAGTCCAGTAGTTATAACCCAAACCCCACTTCAAAGCATCATAAAGCTTAGCAGAAGAAACAGCAGGATGTACAGGGACTGAAAAGTTAAAAGAATACCAAAACCACAGAGCTAGAAGGTGGCTGGGACTGTAGACTGTGTTTCTTCCAGAAGGATGAGAAAAATGGGCAATTTTTTCACCAGCCAGTCATGTCACAGCCCAGAGGAACTCTTCAAGCCAGAATAGCAAAGGCTTACATAACCTGTAAAGAAATTAAATATTGCTACAGCAAAAATATTTCTTAAAAATTGAAATTTAAATACTCCAAAACCAATTTTTTTTTGCTTTGGCTCAGAAATTTGACCCAGACACATAAACATTGGTGACAATAAAGAAGGAACATGGAATATTTTGCTATTACGGGTGATCTGGCTTTTTGAAAACGAGAGCTTGATACTGAAAATATTATGGGGGTTACTGTAGAAATGGAACAAAAGAAGCAGTTTCCCTTGAATTAAGTAATGAGGCACAATGGTAGCTTGGATCTGCTGGGGGTTCTGTAACGTGAGGAAAGACAATGAGCAGGCAGCATAATGAGCATCTTCTTAATATAATTGCTCCAAGGTTTAATGACAAGAAGCCTCCATACATTAAGTCTGACAGATTTATATGGAGAACATATTGCTGCTGCATTTTTGTCCGCTCAGGTCTCCTTCCTGAAAGAATATACCTGTGATTATTTTAAAGAAAGACAAACTTGTAGATGCCATAAATTATTCTCAACAGACAAACTTGGAGTATGGGATGCAAATGCCATGTTGCCTGTGAGCTATACAAAAAGGAGGCCAGGATTTTTGAGGGAATTGCTGTTTTTCAGCATTTTTGTTTTTCTACAGTCCTGAAACAGATAAAATTCAATTTGTCTGTAGGAAAGGAATGAGAGCAAGCTGTAATTTGCAGTTGAGGTATAAATATTTACCCTTCAAGCTCTAGCCTGTTACAGTGTTTTGACTTTTTTTCACTAGAAATTGCATCTTTCATGTAAAATTTGATTGAAGTCAGCTCCCTTAAAAGATAAGGGTGGGGAAATTAGTTACATAACAGAGAAATGAAAGCAACATTTTTCTTTCATGTCTAAACGAAATATTTCAAGTTAATCGAAAAAACAATTTTTTAGTGTTTTCTCCCTGCATTTCTTCCTCCCTACACGAAGTTGGTTTTGCTTAAACAATTACCCTCTCATCAACCATTTCAAATTCTAATCTAACCTCAAACCCAAAACACATCATGTTATAACAGCCTTAAAATAAAAGTTCAATTTTTCTTTCTTAGTCCACTGCCCAAGTTCATTACTACTCCCATTGTGATACACTTCAACTACTGCAACACCAAACAGAGAAGGATCCAGCTGCACAGAGATACAATTGCATATATAGACTTGAACGAAGGTGAGCTCTATTTCAAATAACATACTGAGTGTTTTTTATATTTTGCTGAATGTTGAGTTAGAGGAGAGCTGTTAATCACACTGAAAGGTTTAGTTATACCTAAACTGTGTTTTTTGTTCTGACCCTTACAGATCCATTGGAATGACAAGAATGTTCTGAAAGGCTGAAATTCAACATGTTATTTTCAGCATACTGAAACAAAATATTTTTATGCTGTCAAAATATCTTCCTCTCATTATTTGTCTCAAAAACATTTGTGACAAATGTTAACTGTGACAAGTGTTAATGTTCTCACATTCATATGTAAAGCCTCATTATTCTAGTCACCTAACTGTTGCCAGTCTAGTTCATGAATCAACAATAAGAATAGAAAGAAAGAATAGCATATTTAAGGGAAAAAATGAGAGATAATATGTCAGCTGAACAGAGCAAAACATGGAGATGTATGTTCATGGATACCCTTGAGACTGAAGTTGTCCTCCCATTTCTTACTGCATGTTGGAGAGCTGACAGATGCTGCCAACAGCCTCTGCAGGATGTTTCTGAGCCTCCTGCCCCTGGTACTGCTTTCTGCCAGACCTTTGTAGTTCAGATGCATCATGTTCTGTGGATCTTGGTTCTGCTGGAAAGACCAGGTGCAGTGTCCCAGTTATCTGTTTGTAACTTAGTTACACCCCTGTATGAGGAATGCCTTTTTTTCATTCAGTTAACCCACACAAAAGTCAAGTTAAGGAAAATAGATGCCTATTTGTTCAGAATATCCAGAATAGATAATGTTTAATAGCACAAGTTTTCTTTCATTTGTTTCTTTATAGATATCTGTGACTGTCTCACAGTAGATAATATGGATAACCAAAAATGTGTAAGATTAGATTTTTCTTTTTCTCATTAACTGTCATGCTGTCTCACTCCTGAATAACTATGCTTTTCAACTGGAGCATACTATCTTCTGTTTTCCCTCTGTTTTGAAGCTAGATTGGTGAGGATCTTGTGAACCATAAGAAGAGTTTGAGACATTGCTACAAGAATTTTCTCTTTCCATCTTATGGCACAAGACTAGCCAGTGAATGGCAGAAACTTTCTGCTCAACTGCTAGACTTGGCCACAAGTTTCTTGTTTGCAAGGGACAGGTCTCCAATGCATTTTGAATGGCAGGGAGTGGCCCCTAGCCAAAGGCAAGAACTCTACTCAGCAAAGCTCTCCAACCTGTCATTTATGCAGTTATTCCTCCTTTGGATTTTCACATCTCTTGCAAAACACTTCTTTATTGTGCCAGAAGTCTGTGCAATGCTCTCCTGTTTTGAACATGGCTGTCATGAGCTTAATAGGGCAGAAAGATCAGAGTGAATGCAGAATAAATCTTCAGAGCCTACTGAATAGGGAATTTTCCTGAGAGTGATGCTGCAGGGAAACAGAAAAGTCTGTGGTGACAGCATATACTAGAGAAGTTGGATGGCAAAAAATGTAAGTAAAAAGTTAGAGAAAGGTGACCCTTTCTCTCTGTCCAGTAATAAATCAAGAAAGTAGTCATCAAACCCTCTAAATTAAAAAACAGTGCTAAGTAATTTTAAAATCAAGTAGTATATTCAGACTAAACATTGGGAAAGCTGTAACCCACTGTGATACAACCTATAACCAACCTTTCTTTGTATTTCATCAGACCATTGTTGTATACCAATTAAATAATTGAATAATCACTTAAAGAGAGCAAACTGACTTTAACTACATGAGCTAAATCCTTTTGCCACTTGCTGTGTTCTTAGCTTAAAACTACAAAAAAACCCACTAAATGCAGAAAGAAATTATATTCTTTATACCTTGCTGCACAATCAGTGCAGGATAGAGAGGGTTCAAGTCATTAAAACTCAAGTAGTAAATTAGATGTTATCTTCTCAAACCAGAAACTAGTAATGAAAAATCTATCTTACTTTCTCTCTTGTTCTGTCTGTTTTTTTAGGTAACAAATGTGTTGAAGTGTCATTTTTAGTAGTAATAAGGGCAGTGTGGGAGCTGATATACAGTAGGGATGGGTTTTTCTGTGTCATGATATACAGTCTATGGTCCAGACCGGTTTGTGGTTTTACTGACTTGCAGAATTACGAAAATGAAACCGTTCATGGCGTGCATTTAGAAGAATTGCATTGGAATTGAGACTTTCTAAAAAGAGATTGTGTTAATAGGGAAAGCTCGATAAGGCACTGGACAATTTCTGCACTTCCTTGTCTGCTTGCAAGCAGTAAGTCCATCTTCTGCTAATGATTTTATAGAAAGAGTCTTCGGGTGAAATATTAAACTCTGGTTCATTTTGCATGAGAAGGATGATTAATGGGGAGGAGATTATTAAGAGATCTTCCAGACAGATACAAAATCCTCTTTTTGTTAGTGCAAGAGTTTGTAGCATAATGTCAGTTTTTGATCACATCTGAATGTGCTTTCTCTCCTTTTTAGGACCATCAAGAATCCTGTAGTGCCTCTGGACTCTGCTATCTTGTGTATAGAGAAAGATGCTAGTGAGCTGTGCATATTCGTATCAGCCATCTTTTAGCTGGCTAAGCAGTCCAGCTTATAAGCATTGGATAGATGGTCAATAGAAAGGATAAATCTTTATCGAAGGTCAGACTAAGCAGGAGCTGATTTTATGTCCTTGGAATTGCTCTCTGGAGATTTTTTTTTCCTCCTACTAACTAGACACATAAGCAAAAAATTTAACCTAGGAAACTGGTGATCAAATGGTGGGTGGTAAAATGCACAATCCTACCCCATGTACGTGTGTATAGAAAAATTCTTATTTCCACTGAAGACTCAGCATAGAATTCTACTCTTACTATTTCCCACAAAAAAGTTCATGTAGCCCTGCTTGTTATGTCTGTGGCACATATGCTGACATGAAGTCCTTTGTGATCTACTGAGTGCTCTTCCACCTAGACAGGAGATAACACCTAATAAACAGCTTGCCTGGGAGTTTCAAACTATTCAGATCACTGCAGCTGAGGAAAGGACTTTACAAGAGAAAAGGCAGTTAAAGTGCTAATAAAGCTCACAGTATGTGTCTGTGATGTTATACATGGTTAACTTTCACATGAACCTGTTAAGCGATGGCTTTCACCCTAACTGAGCACTGTAGGAAGCAACTCATCCCCAGGCCGTCATACTGTGAAACAACAGATTCAGAAGAAACAGTTTTGTTAGCAGAGGTGCACGCTGTGGAGACTTGGGATTTTCTTCTGTAGAAGAACATAGCCATGCTCAATGGCATTTTTTGAAGGACACTTCAAGGTGTGTTAAAACTGAAAATAAAGAGTGCAGCCTGAGTTCATGGGAGAGAGATTCTGGGGTCAAGGCTGAGTAATGAAATAAAGGCTTCTCCTGGGTCAGTAGGGCTACAGATTGGCACTCTGGAGACCTGAGCATTTGTACAGGCAGCAACTGAAACAGATATTTGGTAGAACATCAAAGGAAAGAAGTGAAGATCTTTCTCCCAGAAAGTTCTTTATGGCTGTGTAATGATTTTATAAATGTACCTATTAAGATAATGTGCTCCATATCAACAAGTTTCTGTCAATCTGTAGCTTAATAATGCATACTATTACACAATACATTTACTGCATTGTGAGGTAAGCAGGCTCAGTTGTAGACTAATATCTTCTGATTTAGAGGGTATAATGTTAACATGCATAGCCACATTTGGTAGTGTAAACTACTTTATTTTTCCTTTGCCTATTTAAAAATGCTGATGTTTATTGCACTTTTAAAAATTTTATAGTACCATTTATGTGGGTATGAAAATTTTGGAGACAAAGTAAAATCTTCCAGGCATAATTTTGGCATTATATACATTACAGCAGCCAGGTTTCATGTACAGCTTCTGAGAAAATTGTGTTGTCCAGAGAATGAAGCAGCTTGTATAGAATTAATGAACCAAAAATACTAATGGAAGGGATATTTACCCTGTATTTTGTAAAAGTGAACAAGAAAAACCATTGCTAGGAGAATGCTGTGTTCAAAACTTTATTTAATATTATTTACTCTTAGTAACTTCCTATATTGTAGTCCTCTTTCATGACATTGTGGGTCATGAAATTGTGTTCCAAAAATTATTTTGGAATTTTGAAATATTTTCCAGCATTTTCATTTACCTGTCACCCACTTTGTACTTAGCACCCCACTGCTAGATATCTATCTAGCAATAGACACAAAGCTCATATTTGGAGCTGATTAAAGCTTCAACTTCTTTTCAGACCAATCACGATGGCTGGCTTACTCAAAAAGGTTAACACTTAATTCCAAAGTGGTACGGCACACATCTTTTGAAATACATGAGTATTGAAACCAGCACAACCTTAGTGTATTTAAATTTTTGTCTACCTTTTTTTTTTTCTTTCTCCCTTTGAATATGATTTAACTCATATTATTAGAATGGCAGAATCTGGTCATGGTGAATGAAGCACTGCATCTGGAATGTGAAAGAATTATGCCTTAGTTTCATGGGCTTGGGGTTATTTAATTGTTTCTTAGCTTTCTTGAAGAAACATGGACTATTTCTCTTCACACTGAAACTTTTAGCTTGCTGATGGTTTCGTTGAGGAGATTCTACAACATATGCTTTTTAAGAAACAGTCAAACTGTGCCACTAGAGTTTGGAAGGGAAACATGCTGACTATGTGGAAACAAATCTGGATTGAAGAAAACACCAAAGATAAATGAGTTAGCAGAGAGCAGTGATGGTAATTTTGGTGGGGCTGTCTTGTAAAAGGTAGCCAATTAATAGAGTGCTTTTCTCATGTATAAAAATGTGAGGGAGAGACCATGTTGTTTCTCATAAGCGTTTGGATGTATAAAAGTACTCCCTGATGCTACAGGAGCTCTCAGATCAACATTTCCTTAGCCAGACTTATTTCCATAAAATATGACCCCTTAAAAATGGTCTCAGTCTTCTGCTTTGACTTTCTACATCTTAAATGCAAAGTAATGAATTCCCTGCAAGCTGGCGCTTAGTTTTTCTGAAGAGCACAGTGTCCTTGCTCTCTGGTGACTCGGTTGTGGCTGGGTAAGGGGCTGCTCTTCTGAAACTTGTGCTCTGTTACTGCCTAACTACTGCAGATCTTTGAACTGCTTTCCTACACTTTAGCTTTTCCTCTTATAAAAAGCTCTGCAAACCACAAGGATGAGTTTTAATCCATCCAGCTTTCATGAGAAATCCATGAGTCCATCTATTGCCACCTCAGGCAGACTCTTGCTCCTGAAGTAAAGAGAAATCTGCTTAGGCTGTAGACCTGAAACTCTTTATAGTCACTGCCTGTGACTCACAGACAAACCAAGGGCTGAAGTGGCAGTGAGGGGAGAGATTTGAAACTGAAAGGAGGGATGGCTCCTTACATATAGCTCAACTATGCTACCTAGAGAAGGTCCGAATTCAAAAATGGAAGAGTTTAATTAGCATCTGTTGGAGGAAGGTATAAACCGGAATTATATAAAAGTGACGTTGCAAAGATACCGGGTTGAAGACTTGGATGCAGGGAAAAAATAATGCTGTGGGATCTGGACCACTAGCAGAAACATTCATCCCTTACCTGCTGATGTGGTGTTTCTCTGGAAGTAGATGTGATTAGCTAGTCTTCATCCTCATGCTGCAACTGAGAGAGAAAGCCACTTGTGTTTTTCTGAGCCTGGCCAGTTCTCCATGTTTTCTCTCTCAGCTATTATTCTGTAACAGTCTCAGAATTTGGATTTTACCAAAATCCAGGTAGGAGAAATTCCACTTCCTACCCTCCTTGGGATATTCCTTTGTTCTGTTTTCAATTTGATGATTCAGTAAAATATTGACAAAGAAATCACAGCTTATGCATTGCAGGAGAACGAAGTGCTGGTTCTGTTTGCAATCATGCTTTCTACCTGATGCCTCCCAGCCATGTGGTCAGTAACATTTAAACTTACCGTGGAGAAAACACAGAGGAAAATACCAATGAAGCCCTGCCCACCTAAGCTCTGTGGTACAGAGTAATGCTAGTTTACTAGACTAATTACTTAATTTCCACTTTTCATGTCAGAAAAAGCCAAAAATCAACAAAAACCATCCTCCTTGTGGGAGATAAAGAGAGCACATTACTTTTGAGAAATATTACATTATATTCTTGGAAAAGGAGATGTTTAATGAGATAAAAAGGAGAAGACATTCCCCAGATAACTGGTCATAGTAGGGAAAAGGAGAGAAAAAAAGAAAGTAATCTTCATCTGGGAGTGGTTAGTTTTCAGGCTGGCAGTACTGGCAATATTGGAAAGTAGGTGGTTTTACCAACTACTTTATTCTTTTATATAATGAGACCAAGCCAGCAGATCACTGAAAATGCTTTTATAACGTGAGTAACTATCTGCTTAATTGCTTTTCCTTACAAATATAGTTTAGCCCACATGAACCATGCCCAATAAATAAAAAAAACCCCAAACATTCCTAGATTGGCTGTAATTGCATCTCATAGCTTTACACGAGAAGAAATTTTACATATTTAGAAGAGATATTCTCAATTGTCGCAACATTAAGAGTTCCAGATTTTTTTGAACTAGAATGAAAGAAGATTAAAATTACTTTTTTCTTACAGAGAAATTTCTCCATATTTCTTCAGGATAGCAAGTCCCTCATTTTCTCCTGAAACATCTGCTTTTGTCTCTGATGGGTGGATCACTGGGAGTGCTTGCTCTCAGCTAATAAAATATTCCTGCAGTCCTAAGGACAGAAAAGACCAACAGTAAAGAAGGTGGTATGTTTCAACTTGTGCCTTTGTGATTTGTTTTCAATAACATTAAGCCACCCAGGTGATGTTTCCTCTTCCCTGTTCTCTCTTAAAAACATTGTACTGAAGCCATTTTCAGGCATGTGCATCAAGTGGCTTACAACTCTTCTAGGATTCTGAGCTGAGATTTTGAAACACCACAAAATGAAAATCATTTGTCAAATCAACGACTTCACAATTAGATCAAGATCTGGTTTGAAGTAATCTATTCCTAACATAATATGAGATGAATTATGAGGTTTCTTGCTTAATGTATATGTATTGAACTTCTAAGAATAAATAATATTTGCAGATAATTGCACCAGAGAAAAAAAATCTGTGAAATATTATAGCATGTATTTTTTCCTTGCCTGGTTTTAATGAGAAATTTTTAATGTGGAAAAATTACTTTTTACTGTTTCTGGTAATTTATAGATTATTATTTATCTCAGTTTATATGTTGAATATTTAATTATTTTTTTCTGTAGAAAAAATGCAAATTAATATTAGGAGATAAAGTTAAACAGTTGGAGAAAGACCTCTGTCAAATCAACCTCCTGTTTGGCTTTTCTTATTATACATGTGAATGTCAGAAACTGACAAAGTGAAGTAGTTGCTCTTTCCAGTTTTGATTCTTACACAGAGAGAGGTGTGAAAATACAGAAATTTGGCCAATTAGTTTTGTTCATGAATCTGAGTAACTGAAAATTGATCATCTACTCTGGTAATCATGTTTTTTTTTAACTTTCTGCACTCATGCCTGCAAACCTCTTGTCCAAAAAGCTATTAAGGTTTTCGCCATCTGAACATTTGTTGTTCCTAGCAACAAAGACAACTGGCTGTATTCTGCCAAATAATCTGAGAAGCAACATCAAAATAAAGAAATTATGGTCCAGCTAACTGACTTTTATGAGACAGACTCTTCAGGTCAGTAGAAACTCACTGTTTCATTTTAAAAGGACTTTTAATATCCTTTTTTTTGCTTCTTGGTAAGTACAGAAAAGGTACTTTTAAACACTTTCAAGCACTTTTAAGCACCTCTTCCCATTGAAGTCCACTAAGATAAGAGGCATGGTGGGATTCAGTTGCTTAAACACCGTGTTTGTTGCCACTGCCCTGTTTTTAAATCATCCTACTTGGTCTCCAGCCTCCACTCTGGCAGGCTTTGTGCCTCTCCCAAGTCCTCTGTCAGGTCTGTTCTTTAGCCAAATGGTTCCAATTATTTCCAAACACATGTTTTAGGGATTGGGTTATGCTCTCACTGCCTGAACTATTATTACTATTGCCTACTATAGAAGGATGCATTTTACTTATTAAAAAAATTAACAAAGAGGAAAATAAGGACTGCTCTAGCTTTGTGTATGTATCTAGCTGAAATTCACTTTATCCTCGTATGGAAATACTTTTCTGTAACCTGAAGACATGTTTGAAATAATTTTCAATTACAGCAGAACATATGGTCCTGCAAATATATGTGACAAGGCAAATATATGCAACTCTTATTCTGACTTTGCTCAAACTTCTCTTAAAATAAAGCCCATGAATAACAACTATTTTCAAACAGAATGTCAAAGTGTTTTATTCTAATAACTTTTCACCCTTCTTGGCTGTAAATAAGAAGATTACCTTTGAGGAGTAAAGTTTAACTATTCCTTCTGATATAACTAGGAGGAGGTATCACAGTTTTCATGTAAAAAAAGTGTGATGTTTTGGGGCTGATTCTTTGACATGCTGATGGCTACCAACCCTTCCAGTCAATGCAAGTGGAAGGCTTTAGACCCTGGCAGAAAATGGTCTGTGCTTTTCAGCACTGACCCCTGGGCTGCAGGTGTTTCCTGCACGCCTGTAACCCTTTTTGTAGGCAGGCAGACTCACAACTATTCCTGTTATGTCAAAAGGACCCAAATTTCCAAATCAATTATGAAGTCTTATGTAAGAAGTAAACAACTTTAAAAAGTACTTATATTTTGGTACCTCTTTATCCTGTCTCTGCTCTAACTGGGGAGACTTACCTCAATTCAGTGCGGCAATGGAGGTTTAAAATTGGTATTTGTAGTG
Organism: Atrichornis clamosus; assembly: GCA_013400975.1. NCBI lineage: Eukaryota > Metazoa > Chordata > Aves > Passeriformes > Menuridae > Atrichornis > Atrichornis clamosus. The sequence goes on along the minus strand of WBMZ01002687.1, from coordinate 123,091 downwards.
AAGAAGTGCAATGAACAGGAATGAGGATAAGGATTGAAGTAGAAAAGTGAGTTTTATTATTTGAATTATGAGTTTTGAACTAGTGTGACTCCTTTCTAGTCTTCCTGGTCTAGTTCTGAGCTATGAGCTTATTGAAGTGCATTTGAAAATGTAGGTCTGAGAGTACAATTTATGAAATGTGGTGCATCAGGCATAAAGGTGGGGACAAGCAGGCTTAACTAGCTGAGCTGTATCTCTTTCTCTTCTTCCCCAGTGGTATCACCTCGTTTTATCTCTGTCCTTCATAAACAAAGGTGCAGTAACAAAAGAGAAGAATTTTTATTTTTTGCCTTTGGTCTTTAATCTCTTTTGCCTTACAGGCAAGAAGAGAATTGTCTTTATTTTCTGAAAGAAAATAAAACTTCCTCAAGAACCCAAGAGACAAGATTCATCTAGGTTAGAGAATGAGGAATGCACTGGATAAAATACATGTCAGAACAATGTGAAATAGTCTTGTTTTTATTTTCCTGCCATGTTTGAGCAGAACTGTAGGGTTTGGTAGTGCTGATTTTGGGGACTTTGTAAGCCTTTTTTTGAAACTCAAAGTTAATGGAACAAAATCACATGTCCACTTCCACAGTTCTTTCTTGGTTGTCATCTGGACAAATGTCAACAGAAATCTTGAAGGAGGTGCATAAGACTTTTTCTAATAAGGTACTGTGAAGTCTGCCTTTAGTTATACATAACTCTTGTTATTGCTTGTGACCGGTGAGAGAAACTCACTTGGTTTTGTAGTGTTGACTGAATTTAGTAACTATGATTGTCTGATCTCATTTAGAAAAACAGTATAAATGTATACTTTGCTATTACTTTTTTTTTTTTTTTTTTACCTTTAAAAAGATTCTGCTTTCATGGTGGAACAGTCCCTTTGGCAATGAGGCTCTACCGTCTGAGTTACCAGTTCTCCTACTCTTATTGTTCCTTGCAAGACACCACTCTGTTAGTGAAACAGCAAAACCACTAGGAACAATAGGCCCCAAGGAGCTGGGAAATGGTCTTATTCTGATCCTTTAGCTGCCACCTATATTTTCTTTATGGCATCGAGAAGCCAGAGAATTGTTAACTGATACGCCACAGGAGTTTCCCTCTCACCTGAAGGCCTGTGAATCTACAACAGTCAGCATTTTCCTGGAAATAAAAGAGGTAAGTGTAGCTTTGAGCATCACTGGCTGCTGAAATGCCTCAGGTCAGGGGAGGCAGGCAGAGGGCAGAAGGCTACTTTATCCACAGGAGCACAGAACTTTGCTTTAAGGCTGATGTTCAGGCCAGTAAAGCCTTTAAAGGTCTAATTGGGATGGTGGTCAGAAATTCAGGTGGGCCAGAAATATTCCATAAAGCTGTTCTCTTTTGACTTCTGACCAAAGGGAGGAGTGATGCACAATAAAGGTATGTTGTACTTCAACAAACTCACTCTGAATCCTGGGAGAATGACTGGTACCTTTACTATATTCTTGTAACTGCTTTTCTCATCCTTAATTGGCAACAAGATAAATTTATGGAAAGTACAAAATAAATAATTTCTCTAACATAAATATTTATATGACTGAATTGCAGTGGTAGGTAATTTGGTAAAAAGTGTAATTTGAAAGTCTAAGCACTCCTGCCTCACTGTTGACTGATATTTGAATTTCATTAATGAAAACATATTCAATCTATATATTTAATTTTCTATATTATCCAAGAGGCAGCAGAGACTAATTATAGCAGGCTGTTACTAATTGTTACTATTTAAATATCAGTATTGACAGTTTTTTCAAATTATCCCTTGAGTCATATTCTTGAAAACTTCAAAGCAATCAAAGAGAACTCTGAGGTGGTATCAAGCAATCACTCAACAATTTCTTATTTTATGTGCTTAACCTCAAAGCTGCCCTGCCTTAAGGAGAAATCACTCCACAGATAACAAATATGTTTAAGTGCATGCCAAAGAAACTCAGCAGCTGCAGAACTGGATGAATCCAAGGAAATTTTAAATTCTTTCCAACATGTAGTAAACTAATAGAAGGGGCTTTTGGGGAGGGTAAAAAATCAGGAGAGTGTAGACGACTTGGCTATACAAACAAATTGTACAAACTGCACCCAGCTGTCCTAACGGTAGGCCTAAATTCATGTGTGGTTAACAACTGTAAAATACAGCAGTCAACTGATGGTCTTTAACTACCATGATGATTCCTCAAAGGGCAATTCAGCATGACACAAATAATCCAGGAGGTTTCTGCAGTGTGTTGGGGAAAATCTATTAACATACATGGAGAATCTGACCAAGGACGATGCTCTCTTGGACCTCACGCTTTTAGAAGAACTGGTTGGGAATGTGAAGCTTGACATTCAGGATCTTGGAACAAAGATAGCTTACTCTTAGTGGAAGAGAACCTGGTTAAGTAACATTAAAAAAAATGGATATGCAAAAGTGTGTGCAACATTAGAAAAGCATGATGAGGCATGGACTAGAGAAATGGACAGTGAGGTGGATTGAAAACTGGATGAATGGTGAAGCTCAGAGTTCTGTGATCCAGCAGCACAAAGACGAGCTGGAGGCCACTCCCTTGCAGTGCCATTGACTCCCCAGGAGTCAATACTGGAACAGTACTGCTCAACATCTTCTTTAGTGATGAGGACAATGGGAAAAAATATACTCTCAGCAAGTTCACAGGTGATGCAAAACAAGGATGAAGGGCTTTTACACCAGATGGTTGCTCTGCCATTCAGAGAGACCTCAACAGACTAGAGAACTGAACTAAGAGGAACCCCATGCATCTCAACAAAGTTGTGCATTTGGGATTTGGGGAGGTATAAACCACATGCAACATACACTGATTTAATGGAATCCAGCTCTGCAGAAAAAATTACGCGGGTTTGACCTGGTGAACAGCAAGATGGACATGAGAAACAATGTGCCCTTGTAGCAAAGATGGCCAACTGCATCAGGGACTGCATGATGCACAGTGTTGCTAACAGATTGAGGGAGGTGATCATTCACCTCTACTCAGCACTGCTAAGACACAACTGGAGTGCTGGGTCCAGTCCTGGGCTCCTCAGTACAAGACAAATAGGCACCTTAGGGGATTGAGTCCAGTGAAAGATCATGATGATAAGAGATCAGAGCATCCGACAGAGGAAGAAAGGCTAAGAGAGCTGGATCTAAAACGTATGTGTTTTTGCTCTTCTACCCCTTAGGAAGCTGCAGCCTGCTACATCCTGCATCACAGCACTTGTCACCTGCTCCATTTGCATCAGAGTCCTGAATAGCACGTGTGAAAGCTGAGTCCGTGTCCTTGTTTGTCCTCTCACCTTCCCTTTGACCTCTTCCTTATTGCTCACCTTGACCTAAGGCTCTCTGCAGATTTTACAAAAGTGTGGCTTTATCACTCAGGAGAGTTGAAACTTTGATTACACCTCTTTGCACCAGTGGCTAAAAAAGAAGATAGAAATAAACAACTAAACCATCTGAGAACCAGTATGGCCCAGGGGAGGTCAGGTCATGCCTTGGAGAATGGTAAAACTGTGCTGTGTCAATATTTCTCCAAAAACAGTGTTGAAAATATCAGAGTTTAAGAGGCAGAAATTGCCTTGTCATCTTTGGCATTGTTTTCTTTAGACTTTATGTTTCTCTCTATGTTTTTCCTAAAAGAAGCAAGATTTGGCATCGGTAACCATATTAAGTGGAGCACCAGAGCAGATATCACAATTTTCATTTCCTCCTGCAAAGTATGATCCATAGTACCATTGAAAGAAGAGCAGGAAAGTCCTGTTTTCCTATTGTCCTGTCAGCTCTCAGCTTCTACTTTTATAGCAAATCACAATATACCGTTAAAATGCAAAGCAGATTTAATACTTTAATGAAATGTTTAATTTTTCTTTTGTTGTATCTTTGTAAAAGAATAATAGACACCATTGCCTGTTTTGCCAGTGGCAAAGGAGATCAAGAGTTTGTGTTCACTATCTCAACCAGGGTTTAAACGCCTAGACCTGTTGCACAGAATGTCAAGAACAGCCACACTTTGATACTTAACACAGGTTGAGAGTAAAATAAGTGTATTTCTCTCCCGATACCTTGCTTAAAGTTCTTGAGATGGATGATGTTTCTATGTATTTTTATTTCACTCTTCCATTGACTTGTGCAGTGACACTCTCAGGCTGTAGAGTCCTGTAATATCCTTGACAGCTTTGACAAGGAGTTTAACATTTGTGCCTATTTCTTCCATCAGAATTAGTATAGTAGCACCATGCAAAGGGGTACAGGATTTAAAGCAGAGTAAAACAAGAATCTCCTTTCAATGCTGATTTTGCATGAGGTTGTTGCTTGAGAGATAATTTCTTTTTTTGAAAAGAGCATTGTAAGGAATAGATCTCAGTGCCTGTGGCAATGTAGAGATGTTGAAAGAAAAATAACTCTTTTTTTCTCCAGATCACAGATCACAACAATTTTCACTGAAATTTATTAATCATTTATTTAGTATTCCCTTTTCTGTTTTGGGAGACTGTACCTTTTTTTTTAAAAAAGGGGCTTTGTTTTGTTATTAAATTACTGTCTTAAATCAGAATTCTCCACCCTGCAAATGACTGAGGCAGGTGTAGGTTTCCAGGCAGGTGAGTACCAATTGATGTGTCACATACTTCTCTGTTGTCAGATCAGAGCTGGACTGATTCCTGGCCAGGGAATATCTAATTTGAAATGCACTGACTCAAATCTACCTTGATACATCTGTTGGGGGGAGAGGGAGGAGGAGGAAATCTACTGGGCAGAATATGCAAAGATTGCTCTCTTTTTAGCATGTTAGCTCAGAACAAGAATTTCCTTTCAATGTTGATTTTGCATGAGGTTGTTGCGTGAGAGATAATTTCTTTTTTTGAAAAGAGCATGAAAGTAGTTGAAAAAGTTATTCACTGGAGTGTTGTAGCTTAAGGACTTGAGACACTTGAAGCTGTCATCCTTAATTTCTGATAAGTAAGAGTTATCAAACACGTTTGACAAGAACATTCTGTCAAAGTGAGGATTATATCCCTAGAAAGCAGAGGCAAGAAAAGGGAAGTTACTACGTGAGAATTAAAATCTACATAGGAAGGATTAGAGTTTATAACCAGGTCATGGTCTTAACATCACATAATAGTTTTGATCTCACTGTTAAGCTGTTAGTCAAATTCTTTATTTGACATTTACAGTGAGACAACTACTCTCTCAATATTTATATAACTTCAAGGATAATGTGTTTGATTTGGTAATATGCCTTTGATTTTTATATTGATTTGAGAGTAAAATAACTTTGCATTTATCTGAATATTATGTCTGTATAAAAAGTTGAGAGTAGCTTAACTTTAAAATAAGAGTAAAATAAAAAAGTTGATCAGGGAACAGCTCTGGTTTTGAAAAATAGTGAGAGAGTAACGACAGCAAAAGGTGATTTTTAAGCTGGATCAGTTCCCTCATGGCTCTCAGTGTAATACCACAAAATGGGAGTGTTGGCATGGCAAAAATGATGAAATAAGGGGAGGAAGATGAAGGAGAGGGGGAAAACTTTAAAAATTGCTCCAAATCATGACTGAATGAGCAGAGTTCTTCCTGCCCTAGGTAGCAGATTAGCTGGGGTAGAGCCCCGAATGAGAGTCCTCACGCTGTTTCCAGGGCCAAACATAAATCTCTCTGACACTGGCCAGATAGATATTTCCCTCAAAAACCCCAATCCAGTTTCTTTTAGTAGTAGCAGCTAGGATGCTCTGTTTTGTAGCTGCTTCCCTCCCTCGTATAAAATACTGGCATTGATTCCTGTAGCCAGTCTGAGCTGTTGAACAGGCTACCTTCTTAAAAACACCAGTTTTGCAATATGCAGCCAGAAAAGTAAGAGTGTTGGAGAGCTGTGCCTGCCAGAAGTGCTTTGTCCTTTTCCGGCAGACATGGTCATGTCCCCAGATGCCCTCCTGACGGTGCTGCAGGTGCTGGCTCTACTCACCTGTCCCAAAGCAGAAAGCTCTCTCCTAGAGAAATTAAAGAGGAAACAGGGTGCGCTATTTACCTTTTCTTAACTGAAGGACGAGTGTCCCGGCCTAGATAAGGGGAGTCAGCCAATGTTTATGTGAAAATTCATTCTGGATGCAAATAATCATAATTTCATCTGGCTGAGCTGAGTCTCTACTGCACTATGTGACGTGTCTCAGTTTTTTACAGAACTAACCAGCTGGCAGAGCTACAAAAGAAGTGCTGCACTACCTATCTCTCACCTGTCTAGGGGGCAGTAAACTTTCTCTTTTCTTTGCTGATCGAGATGCAGTGCTGGCATGGCACCAAGGGGAAGAATTCTGTGAGAAAAGGCTGGGTTTGGCCCTCTGATCTTACCATTCCTTCATCTGCTGTCATACTTGAATTTTGTGCTTTCTCAGAGCATTAATGAATGCACTAAAGCATTGCTTTTTTAACAAGAAAAGGCAGGGCAAGTTTTCAAAAAGTAATTCATGAGTATGCAGATGTTGAAGCATGGCAAAAAATGTTAGCTCTGTTTAATAATGCCACCAAGTAAAAACATGTAAAGAAGCATACATGAAACCTGCAGACCAGAGATCAGCCAAACTACCTCTCTGTGCTCTGCAGGTAATCTGTGGTGGCCACATATTTGACATACAGGATCCCACTTGTCTTTTACAAACTTCACAGTTATGTCTTACAGATCTTGGGTTGTAAGCTATAACAGAATATTTCCCCTAGTAAATAATATTGGTAACAATTCAAGACATTTTTCCAATGTGAGTGAAGAAGAACAAGGTGGCTAGAATAACTGAGCAGAGTGAGGGCTGTGTTTTTGACCCAAGGTGGGTATAATTTCTAAAGTATGTTGTGACCCAAAGAGAACTTTGCACACTCATTGCTGCATTTTATTCCTGCCGCACAGAAGATGACTAAGAGCAACATCTACCTCAGGAAAATACCTTAGGATTCTCAGTCAGATGAATGATGATAGCTTGAGTCCATTTTAGAATTACAATGAAGATACCATTTTAGGACTTTCCAAATTATATAGCAAAGCTGAAAAGACTTACTGCATCATTACCTTGGCTGGAGATATTCCTTGCTAAAAGCATATAATGCACTTTGGGCAATTTTTCTTTCAGTACTAACAAAGCACTACAGAAACTGTACCAGGGGTGAGGATCTAGACCCCAAACTGAAATTTCTCTAGTGCAATTATTTGCCATATATTATGCCGTCATCTGTTGGCCAAATGTATTCATGACACTTGAGAGATTTATTTAAACCATTTCTCCTAAACCTGTCCTTTCCTATTCCATTGTATTAAGCAACCAGCAGCAGCTTGACAGCTAGTTGGCTGCCAGTCCTTGCTGGAGAGTGAATCACTCATCAGGGACACATCAGGGAGATTCCTACCTGTTGTCTCTGAGATTTACTGATGTCATTACCAGAGGTGATACATGGCCACTTGGGAGAAGCAGTTTGAAAATATGTATGCTCTAGATAAATGGAGAGATTACAGAAGGATTAGAATTAATTTCAAAGTTGATCTAGGTTTATTGTGTATGATTTTGTGTTTGATTAATTGATCCTTTGTGGGGGGCTGATCACAGATCTGTGCTGCTTGAAATTATTCTACTTTTGATTTCTGTGTCTTGTATCTTTAAACACCTGAAAATGTACCTCTTTGCAGTAACGATAACCATATATTTTCCTGTTTGCAACCTGTCAAAAGCTTACTGACTTTGAGGTTTGTGTGTAGAGTCCACCTAAAGATAAGGTCATTTATTTAAATACCACTCCATTAGGTGAAAAGAATGGTATAGACAGAGTTCCAACAAATCCATATATCTCCTGTGACTTTTTCTGAAGGCAGTCTATATCCTGAAAATACAACTGTCTTCATATGATAATATGGACCACGTTCATGAACTTAGTTTGCTTGAACAAACCAGAAAAAAAAAATCTTCTTTCTTTTACACAAATCTGATACTTAGAATGTCTGAATAATTCAGTCCCTTTATAATATGCCGTTCACTATACTAGCTATAATGAATATTAATACAAATAGCAATGAGGGTTATACTCTTGCTATAAACAATTTTTTTACATCAGAAGTCAAGATAATTCATTTTCCAAAAGCTATTTTCAAACTTATTTTTATATGTCCCTATTATCTAGTTCCTGAAAAGTTACAAAACAAAGTGCATTGAAAAACATCTTCAGAGTGACTTCTTTGAAATTAAAAAAGAAAGAAAAGTCTCAGATCACAGGGTTTTTTAATAACTAGACTTTTCCTTTTTAGAAATAGACTTTTCAGCTACTGTATTTTGTCCTATCCCAAACAGACTTCATGCTGGAAAGCCTCATATCTTATTCCCCAAATAGTTCCAACAGTTCCAATATTTATTGATCACAGCAGGGTTCTGTAATTGGACTCACTTACTTGGGCTGCAGGAAAAGGCAATAAGAGCATATGCAAATTGCGACAAACCTCCCACAGAAGCAGATTGTGTCAAACTCCTGACCTCCCAAAGTTAGGATCTGCAGATGCCCTGTAGCTCACACAGAGAAAACACATGATTACATGTAGAAAAAAGAAATAACACTACTTGTTACTAAAAACCAGAAACCATCATCATAGAATAATATTACTTAGCACTTTTTATCTCCACAGCAGAGAAATGGTTTTCTGAATAAGGTAATCATCAGCCACTGGAGTAGTAACCTTGTGCTGGGATTAGATTAAATTTTCTCCTAAACCTCTTTGTAGGTGACCACATATATTTACATAAAGACTACTTTCTTCTTTGTGCTAGGTAAATGAACAGTGAGGTGCCCTCAGATAATTATGATCTGATATTATGTTTCTAGCATATGAAAAATAACTTCACATCAATATATTTCTCTTATTTAGGATGCAAATTCAAGAATCCTTTTCATGTGTAAGTGAAGGGGATGCATATTTTCTCTAATAATCTATGGCATTTAACGGATTTTCTTAGATCTGGATGTGATTTTATTTACCATGGGAAAGTGTGAGTTGATCCTTTCCTTTCTCTTTACAGGTTTCCTATATTGTACTCTGACTAAGTTTTCTAAATTTCTGATCCTAACAGTAAGCCTGATGAGTACTTGCATTTACATTGATATAATTGCCAGATCAAGTTTGACATGTCCAGTTTTGACTTGATTGTAAAAGCTCTACTCTAGAGAAAAGTAAATGACGGCATTACAAGAAGAACTGTAGTCCCTTTCTCTCTCTTGCCATGGCTTGAGTGCCCTGCCATAGGACAGACTTCAGATGTATCCTGAAGCTGTTTTTCTCCTGTCCAAAGCCGACAGACTTCAGGAGTGCAGGATATTGACAGAGGAAAGCACTAGAAGTCATGACCAGCACAAGGGTAAATTGTCTTACCTTGCTTTCAGGGTTGTAAAATAAAAAAGAGTAAATTATTTGGTAGACTCTCCTGCCTTCCTTTTCCTTCCTCTTCCCCTCTGTCTTCACCAAGGAAGGCGAGAACTGATGTTTCTGCCAATATGAAAATCAGACTCCAAGTAAGCCACGTTCAGCTTGCCTCATGCTCAAAGATACTAGTGGTTCCTATGTGGTTGTACATGTGTGCCCAGCCCAGTCCTCACTTAGTTGTTCATGTTGCAAAGTGAGGTCAAATGACTGTGTGATGAGGAAAAACTCTTTTCATTTGGAGACTCATTGTTAAGGCAGTGAAGTTAGAACCTGATCTCTGCCAAACTATTTATATCTTTATAAGAAAACCACAGCCCTCGTTGACCTTTTTTCCCTGCTCGGCCTGCACGTTTTCCTTACCTCAGCAAAGTTCACTGAGAAATACCAATCTTACAAACCCCAAAGTGCTTCATGATAATTTATTGTTTTGAAGGTCCAACCTTTACATGAAACCATTTGTGAAGATGGGCCAACTGGCCCTGTCCCCTGCCTCAAGCTTTTCCAGTCTTCCCTGGTTTCCTGGAGGTTCTTCCCACCCCACCTAGCCAGAGAAGTTTTGGTGCTCTCTGGCCCCAATACTCCCAGCCAGCTGGGCTGATGTGGAGGTAGGAGGCACCACCTTGGCCCCTGTTGGAGGTCCTGTGCCCTGCTGGCCCCCAGAATGGGGTCCAGGGAGAAGTTGTATATATAGTCTGGCTAAGCTGTTCCCTGGGCTGCTTGGCTTTCTGGTCTTTTCCCAAGTGAGCTGGATTTAAAAAAAGGGAAAAATGTTGGCTCACTATGCTGGATGACTTCTTGCTAGCTCTGAAACAACACAATGCAGTGAAATTCTGTAATCCTTTTAGTTGATTTTTTCTTTTCAAATTCTGATGCAAGATGACATTGCTCTTTAAGATTTTGTGTTCCTTGTAGAATTTTAGTTTTGATTTCCAATCAGCTGGGAATAGATTAAGAAAATTGCATTTAAATTCTTTCTAGATAAAGAAGGATGCATCATAAACTATCTCCCCACTGCTTCAAGAAGATCAAAAGAAGTAATGAGTTGCCTTATCAGGAATAATTAGCCTTAGGAAAATTAGTTGTAGAAATTGGAGATGATCTTTGTCTTTGATGTGCACCTTCTTCTCCTTGAAATTGAGAAAAGATTTAGCAGATAACCTTTTTGGTTCATTGCTTCACAAGGTTCAGAAAACACCTCTAGATTATGTTGAATTGAAAGAATTGCAATTTTTCTTTTATTCCTCTATTATTTCATTAATTGACAGTTTCTCAACTTACTCCTTCCTTCCTGGTGAAGGGTTTAGAGGGTAGGTCCTATGAGAGTGGCTGCGGAAGCTGGAGTTGTTTAGCCTGGAGAAAAGAAGGCTCAGGGGTGACCTTATAGATCTCTACAACCATCTGAAAGGAGGCTGTGGCCAGGTGGAGTTTGGTCTCTTTCCCCAGGGAACTAACGACAAGACAAGACATAGCCTCAAGCTGTGTCAGGGGAGGTTCAGGCTGGACATTAGGAGGAATTTCTTAATAGAAATTAATTATGATTATTAATTATTAATTAGAATTATGCATTGCAGGCATTGGAATGAGCTGCCCAAGAAGGTCTTGGAGTCTTTAAGTAGAAGAAGGGTTTAACCCAGAATGCTAGGCAGAAATTTTCCAGCATTTTGATATTTAACTTCCACCATGAGCATCTCCACTGCATTCAAGGCCCCATCCAAAGAGACTGGTCAAACTCAGCAGGAATCAGGGGGAATCAGGAGGTGAACTGAACTATAAATTCCCACAAGCCGGGTCGGTGACCCATGTCCTTCAATGCAGCTGTAGGACCTGAGGAGTGCCACTAGCTTTGGCTTCTCTGTGGTCAATGGACCTGGCAAGGAAATCAGGTATTTCCAAAGGTCAGGCCTGCAGCATCTGCTGTAGTGGGATTTTCTATACATAGCAATCTCCATGCTCATTTCTCTTAACTCTCACTGAAAGGGTGCAGTAGGCATTTTCCTAATGAGCAACTTTTATGTTCTTCCTTATGTAACTTCCTACAAATGCCCACTATGATTAGAGAATATAACCCAACAGTGTAACAATCTGCACAATTGATTCTCTTATGCCAAACCCTGAAAAAAATGTAATTCCCAGAACAAAAAGGAAAGAAATGTTATACTTCCTTTTTCTCTGTGTTCAGTTTGCCTCATTAAAATTGCCACAGCTCTTGGGATAATCAAGATTTTGTCACTTTTGCACCTCATTAATTTGGTAATTCACAGTAGGAAATGTGTTCTATAATGGCTTAAAATATAATTCATTAATTGAGGTCAATCCCTTCTTATAAGTATGGAGATGGCTCCATCTCTATATTAGTTAGCTGCCTAAATAGTAATTTGTCATTAATTTCTAAGCTTGTCATAAAACATGAGTTATAGCAGATAAGAAATGCCTTGTATTTGTCTTACAGTCCATTGCATAGTATTTTCCAACAGAGAAGAAAAAGATCCCTAATCCTTATGTGCTCATGTGAAATTCAAAGCCTAGACTGTGCCATCTCAGTGTCATACAGCTGGAAGATCTGGCCCTTCAGAGAGATGACCTAAAGTTGTATGCTGAGTAAGGAGCTTGTTTAATATTGTGAACTAGCGGGGTCATTATGCAAACAGATGTGATAATTCTGATCCCTCCTCTGAAAGTGTTTTTATAACTTTAGGGTGTGCATCAGGAGACCTAGGTGCCCAGTGATGATGTGAAAACTGTACATGCCAATCAGAAAGTTTCTTGAATTAACCACTTGGAAATCAGCTAACCATAATGGCTAGACACCCCTTAGCACAGAGATAGAAGTGGTTCAAGTACTCCAGCTCTGAGAGGCTTAAACTTCTGTATTAGAAGTACTCTAAACTTTGCACAATAAAGCGAGAGGTGAGGCAGCAGGGTACCTTCATGCTGTCTAGTTGAAGGGAGGACATAGTCCATCCAAACTACTAAAGAAGGAAAATACTTGGAGAATGAACAAAATGGAGTCTGATTCTGTTGCTAAGTGAATCACTTAGTTTCTGGAAAGTTTGGTTTTTGGCCTCTGTACTGAAAGGAAAAATGTGTAAGCTGCCTGACTCATCCCAGAGTTTGAATTCTAAATTAAATACGAAAGAAAGAGAAAAAGGGCCCAGCATGACACACTGACTCTTATCATCCACTGTATTGCTTATACTTACTTTCCTACATGCAGGGAAATACTTAAAGAGTTCGCTCTTGCTGTTATAGAGCTCTTTGTTTACTAATAGTGAAATGATTAGGTTTCAGCAAAAAAAAGCATACAGGTAATGACTCAACTTTTTCTTGGAATTTCATGTCCATGATATGTCTTTTCAGATACCATTGCCAGTAATGTTGTATAATTTGATGGTACTCTTGATAGGGAGCAGTGTTTTGTCTGTAATGAAGTGTATTATTCATTAGTATTTTATTCCTTATAGCTTGTTTGGTTCTGAGAACCAAGTTCCCACAGAGTATCATTTTCCTTTATTGCTGTTATTATGACTAGATAATCCAGTGTGATTCATGGATTAAATCTGACTTTATTGTTGTAGGTATTAGAGCGATAAATAACTGCAAAAGACATGGAGATCACATTAATTTAAACTTTAATTAGTTGAACTAATGTTACCAGTTCTACTTGGTTGTTTTCACCGCTCTAGTGACTATAATTGCAAACAAAAACTAGCAATTAAAAATATTATGGAAGTATTGCAGTGATCAATAAATATACCCCCTAAATTTTATCTGTAATAGGTTCCATACCTTAATGGAGCATATGTTAGGTTAATGATTAAAGACTGAGTCTCCTGGTCATGAGACTCCACATCATTAATCCCTTCAGTTATTTACAGCAAGAACTTAGGAGGATGGGTATGGACTCCAGTAAGCGCTGCCATGAGGGCAGTTGCAGGGCTCCTCTGCATCCCAGGGCCTCATCTGACTGACCTGCAGCACAAAGGGACCAAGAGACAGAGAAGTGAGATGACTTCAGGCTGAATTATAAACATGTGGAACTGAGTCATTCCCACCTGCTTTACAAGTGCTTTGGGGGGTGTGGGGGTGGGTGGGAAAATCTGTTGGTAAACAGTTCTGTGACTACAAACTTCAGGCATGCAGACCAAACTGTCTGAATCCATAATAAGAACCTTGCTTCTGTAAATTAGCCAATATCATATTAAAAAATGCTTATTTTATTTTGGTTTCATTTTCACAAATTCCATTGAAAAGCCATTCCAAAAAGTAAGTGATTTGGAAATACTTCAGTTTTTTCAGTATGAAATTTAAAGCCACTGTCCATCTATTCATTTTGTGCACACTACTTGTTTTCTGCTTGAGGTTCCTATTTCCTGTACGTTTAAAATGGCTTCTGGAACGGACCTTTCCAAGCATGTATCACACCAAAGATTTATGGTTTTTGCTCTGCCTGACGACTACACACAGAGACACCTTTTGTCTTTCATAATTTCCAATTGCTATGCTTGAAACTCACAGCAGAAGTTCTAACTCTGTGTTTCTAATGCTTAGACATTTGGTTCTTACACAGCGTCATTTTGAGAATTTTAATTCTTACAAATGGCTGTATGCCCTTCTTTTCACCTGTCTGGAAAAGAATGGAAGAGGTGAAAGGGATTTAGTTCACTGTTGAGTTTAATAGATCTCCAATTTAGCTGTGCTATTGTCTTTAACTCTGTAATTGCTGATCCCTTTTTGCTTCTTTTGACAATGTTGCATTTGTTATAAAGCAGAATTTTACACTTTGATGGCAGAAGTGATTTGTTGATCTAGAAGGTTTCACTGGTGCAGCAGGATTGCATTCAGAGTTTCAGCTTTGAGCTGAGAATGGTAAACATTCACACTAAAGGGAGGATTGTGTGTGTGAGAACTTACATGTTGTCTCCCTGCAAAGCAGGAAGCAGACACTGTGCTGTGAGAAAGAGCAGTTGACCTCTGCCACAGACCACATCCAGTCGATACAAACAGTTCAGTGGTCTGTTTGTATGATGGCTGGTTCCTTTCCACTCTCTTTCCTCGGTGGCCCATGGCAGCATGACCGGATGCACCAGCCTCCCCTTGATCACACTGCAGACGTACCCTTCAGGCATGAAACCCCAGCTCCTTAGATAACTGCATATCATGAACGGCTGTCAGGAGTGCCTGTTGGCTCTGGGGCAAGCACACAGCTGGTCTCAAGTTTAAAATTTACATTGCTGTGTGCTTCTTGAATGCTCCTATGAGAGGGTATGAGGCATAACCTGGACAAGTTTGGGCACCTCTATGCTGCTACCTAAGAACTTTGAAGAAAAGATGACTAAAAGGGAAAAAAAAGATCTCCTCAGTCTTACTCTTTCAAGTTTGTTAAATTAAAAGGGGAAACATTCATCCCAACACAATTATAACAGCCTGGGTTTTCTGTTCTGTGGATTGCTTTTAGGGCAGGTAAGATTTACAGCAAATCTTTTTGAATAACGTTTCTCTAAAGGCTGGATTTGTATTGGATGAACTAGAATGGCAGCAGGCTAACAAACAAGACAAATATTGATTGCAAATGCCAAAAGACACAAAGATATAGTGGGGATAGGTGTCAAGTTCTGCTGGGGACGCTATGACAAGTATTAAGCCCTTTTGTTCAGATCAATGATATCCAAATGAAAATATCATGATGTAGGCAGTACCCCTTGTCCTGTCACAACAGGCCCTTCTAAAAAGGCTGTCCCCATTTTTCATAGCCCCTTGTAAGTGCTAAACATTCTCAATAAATCCTCCCTAGATGCGCTTCTTCTCCAGGCTGAACAACCCAACTCTTTCAGACTTTAGTCACAGAAGAGGTGTTCTATCCAGCTGTTAATTTTTGTGCCCCTCCTCTGGGCCTGCTCCAACAGGTCCATGTCTTCCCTCTGCCGTGGACCCCACAGCTGGACACAGTTCTCTACGTAGGGAGTATCTATGCAAACAGCAAAGACTGTCACTTACAGGAATTATGTGCAGGTTAGGGCTTTCAAACACAGTGACAAAGCAGCTCGTTCTAGCAGAGACTGACTTTTTAAGTCTGGTCCTCTCTGGGCACTTGGGAAGCTGTTACTCAGGACCTGTAGGGACACCAGACACACAGCAGTGGTACAACATAGACAGAAAATGCAGACAACACAGGTTGCTTTTTTTGTTTTTTTGTTCCTGCAATCCTGGAACTCCAGTTTTTGATTTTCTGAGAGTAAAATATTGCATAAAAAGGGAAAATAAACCTTTTAACAAAAAAAAAAAAGTGAAATCGTCATTAGGACCTTTATGGGTCCTAATCAGCAGGGAGAGATTCTTATCTCTGCTGAGACCAACTGAGTAATTTCTACTGGTGCAAATGAAATCAGAATCCAGTAGTACATCTTTACAGGAGATCTCGAGAGTTCATTACTTTTGGATATGAATTATTTTTTTCCTTTTATGGACAAAATTACCAAGCCCTCTTCATGCCAATAGTACTGTACTTAGTGCACAGGAATTCCCTGTTCACCCCGTGTGGGCTGTTAATGTTTGTATAGCTGCCTACGCTGTCGACAATTTTCTTCCAAAATGTACTGCCAGAGAGACAATCCAGCCATTTATTAGCAATGTAGGTTAATTATCCAATATAACAAGTCAAAAGATGATTCATCCTCTTTGAATACTTAATGTCTTTGTTCTGTAACTTCCATTCTATCTTGTTATTTCACCTTCCGGGTAGGGAAGTAGTGGAATTCATGCACACAAGCACAGATGGCACCTATCAAGATTGGTGCAGTCTGCAAAATCTCCTGTTAAAAGCCAGTTCTTGTTATTCATGTAAGACTTTGCAGACACTGTTAGAGATGCCTGCTGTTACACCACTTAATTCTCTCTTGGGAAAGGTATATCTGCATTCCTTCCCACAGGATTTAATCAAGAAGGCCTGTGGCTCTGGGAAACTTACATGCCTTATAGATGGGTACTGCTAGCAAAAGCACTTGTTCTGTGGTGGTGTCATGCCATCAAGGTAGTTTTATTGCTATAAAATGGCAAAAGTGCTGCCACAAATCAAGTGTGCCGAAAGAAACAGCAGTAATCAGGCAGCCGTCTCCTTTCCATCTTTCTGTGGGCCAAGTCCTGGGATGCTTAATTAATGAAAGTATTATTGTGTATAGTACAGATTAGTTGCCAACAATTCTCAAACAAAACAACTGTAAACGGAGACTAGTATTGTGCTGGCATTTTTCAGAGCGCATCATATTTTGATAACAGCTATTAGTGTTCTGCAAGAGGGATGAAATAGATTGACTCTTCCTAGATCTATGAAATAATTTCCCACTGGTTCCCACTCATTTGTAACAGGAATTGTTTAAAAGTTTAATGTTATTCAGTACTGCTCTGGGTACTGTTATCCGCAAGATAACAGCGGTGTTGTAAGAAGAACTGAAGCTGATTTGATGTTATGTAATTCACAATCATTTTTCACAATCATTTAGCAGCAGAACTCAGAAAATTTTCAGTGGTTCTCCATAAACATTTTAGTTTGAAAGAAAAATGCATTTTGGACAAAATTGTACATTTCTCCCCATTTGTGGTTCTTTAGCTCACATCAAACAGTGGTTTAACAGTCCAAAAATTGGTTTTCTTTTTGTTAAACTAAACTAGAAGTGTCCCAATAACAACCTTTCAGCCAATAGAGGCAGATTAAAACTAATCAGAAGTAATTTCCTTGCCCCAAAAATGCATGAAGAATGGACAACAGGACCTTGGAGAATGACTTCTTGACTTCTTTCTGCCTTTAGATTTTCTCTGGTGGGCCATGAGGCATTTTAGTGTTAACATGCTTTGTCATCTTAGTGCTTACTAAAGTATGTTTGGTTTCTTCTTTCTTTCAAATCTGTCAATACTTAGAAACTTTCAGACAAGTTACGTGTGATTTTTTCCACTCTTCTACTTTTCAGAGAGATGCCAGTTCTATCCATTTGTCTCACTGGAAGAAAGGACCTATGAAAATATCAGACATAAATACACACAGGGGGGTGATTTTAAAGTCAAATCAACTCATTCCACCTGTCTGTCTCCCTGTTACTGAAAAATGTCTAATTGGACGCAGGCACTTAGCTGAGCAGCAATGATCTCCGAATCTCTTCACCACAGGCTGTGCATGGTGAGGCATGCAAAATCCAGGCACCTACCACCCATCCAGGTAGTGGCATTCACCACGAGTACTACATGACTGCTTACTCCTCCGTGAAGCACTTGCTTCAGAACGATTATTTCTCAGTTTTCACAGCTGGCCACCTCCTTGGAACATTAAAATTTGATGGCAATCTTATGCCCTTTCTCTGACTTACAGAAATCCCTTAGAACTGTGAAGGAAAGATCAGGGTGGATTTTAATATGGAAATGTTGAGCTTACATGACATCCAACTGTCATTTGAGTGCTTAATAAAGGTGTTAGAAGGATAGATGTATAAAATGAAGCCAATTAGTTAACAATAGAATAATATGCAGAAAACTTTCCTCCAAAAGGTTAAATGTCATTTTGAATAACTATTGACAAAATGAAACTTTTTAAATTTTCTTGGTTTTTATTTCTCCTCTCTGTTAAATTTTCATATCATGAATGAGTGATATAGGGTCACTCAAAGAAAGAATTGTCATCAATGGTATTTAAAAAAGTGATTTTAATATGGACTTATAAATGTGAGGCTTGACAAAGTTACATGGCAAGGTTCACGCTATTGTTTACTACATGGGTGATACCACAAAGAAAATTCAGTAATAACTGATTTAGAATGAATCACACAGACATTGAAGATGCAAAAGGGTAAGGTATACCTTCCCACTGAGTCATGATGTTCAGGGTGGACCCCTTGCTTTCTAAACTCCTGATGGATCTTAGGTGAAGCTAGGTCTAATCTCAGTCTCAGACTTGAAAAATGGTTTATATCTAGTGGAAGAAATTGGATGGATTTCTTTAGTGTTATTTAGCATATTATCAGCAACTTCCAGAGGATCTCTTGCAAATAAAAGGGTCTTTCTGCCTTGGGTGAGGAAGGGTCTCTTAGTCTCAGATAAGGAATCTCAAAACTTGAGAGGTATCCCAGCAGTAAGGGAGACCACAGCCATGAATCCACTTTACTGTGCAGGGAAAGCTCAAAGAAGGCTCACTAAAGCTGTCACATTTTTGGGATAAAGTGCTTGCCTAATAGTCAAATTGCATAGTAAGGGTATGCATGAGACTCCTTGTACCCACAACTTTCTTAGTGAGTCTTGGAAAAAACATCTGCTATTCATGTGTTGATCACACAGAGTTCCCAGCTCATGCGCACTGACACTCCCTGGGCCACTCTGCCCCTTTGTGGGTTTTCTGGAGGCATTCATGGCCTGACTATGGCTCATGCCTTTACCTTCTCTGGAGTCTGTACCAAACTTGCTAATCTGGACCATCACACTTGATTATATTATAATAATAATTGTGTTGTAATTCACATTATTCTCTTAGAATCTGTCCTACTGTTTTTAATGATAATTGTAAAGCAGAGTCAACTATTTTCCCCTGCTTTTAAACTCCTCCAAGCATGATGGATTTGAATATTCAAATCAACCCAGAAGTTCTCAATGTTGCCTCCTTTTTTCTTGACAGGCTGAACGACGAAAAAGCCCATGTATAGAAACTTGGCTGGCAGGTAATGCTGAAGCTGATATAAAAGTTCTAGTAATAAGGCTCAAGAGAGGGAGAGGCAGGGAACCAGGAGGTTTGGGTGAAAACAGGCATATGATACACAGACACCTCTGTGTATGCGGGGGAAGATTCTCAGCTGCTCAGCCCACACCATGGAACTCAGCATTCAGCAACTCCTTAGGTAACTTTCAAAACCAGATTTTAAGGGAAATTGGCAGTGGCTCTGACTGAAGGTGGCACTTTTCTAATAAGGAAACACAAACTGGGATTTGGTGAGCTGAGGTTCACTTCATTAAGATTTTAGAGTAGAGAGAGGGAAAAAAAGCTAGCTGTAATGTTCCAATTTTGAAGTTAATAATGTTTCAAATGCTTGATTTGAAACAAATATTTTTCTTTTGGGAATTTAATTATTTTTAAAAGTTAAAAGAAACACAAAAGGTTTGGGGTTTTTTACAGGTAGCTGAAAAATATTACAATTCTCATTGTTTAAAAACTTAATTATGCTCAGAGTCCTCTTTGATACCCAGCACTGTGCTTTTTGAAAAGCCTGATAAGAGCAACACAATAAGTCCTTCACTACCTATTTCAGAATATTCTTCTATCTTTCATAGAGTGTAGATAAACCTTTTTTCGAAATTAAAAAACATGGTAAGAAAAATAGAATTGCATTGCAAAGAAAGCTTGGGATGCAAAGAGTGACCTTACTCTGAATGCCACCATTCAGTAGATTGAGAGGTAGGGATATGGCAGTGATGGGAACTGAATGCAGGTCTAAATGCCAAAAGGAGAGTGCATTTTCTGGTAAGCCCTGTTCTGTTTGGAGTTGAAATGTTTACTTTTCTTCCCTATGCATGGTGGCACTAGGAAATCTTGTCTGGATCCCTGCTAGTTCCTGTCAGAGGCACAGGTCCTTTTAAACCTGTATGTCTGGGAACAGTCTTGTGTCAGATTCTGCAGTCTCTGAAATAGCCACCAGTATGTTTCTATGTTGGTGTGCACTATATTCACATTTTACAATATTCAAGGTTTACTTTGTGTTAAGAGATTCAGAAATAGGTTAATGAAGATGTTGGTTTTGTTTAAATAACATAAAATACTGAATGCCAGAATTGCAAGATGCTGATCATAATTGGCATTTGTTGATGTGGCATTTGTATCTGCATATTTTTGAAATTTTGTACTGTGGGGAAAATCTCTTTTATTTAAAAATGTGATCTGTTTTATAGATAATTTGTCATTAACAACTCTTTGCTCAGAAAATTAATTCTAGCTAGACCAGAGACTGCAATCTGGATATCCTAACAGTGTTTGGGTTAATTAGCACACCATTTGATTTGTTCACATGTTAATAAACTCTTGAGGATCAATAAATTCTCATTCAGTATAAATAAATTGGATTGGGGAAGCAGTTAATGCTGTAAAAACCATTGTGCCCATATGGGCTTCTTTGTACACATATTTCACTAGTTAATCACCAGTCAATTTGAAATAAAATGTGATGCAGGGTCTGAGTTAGTTTATTTGTTTTCCACTGAGAAACAGAATGATCTGGTGTGGAAGACTTGGGACACTGCCTAGCAAAAAACTCAGTCTGGCTTACCACAGAACTTTTTAATTTTATCTTAAAATGCAGACTATAGATCAGGTGATTTCCATATTTAAATCCTCACATCATTTAAATGTTTGCCATTTAAGTTTCTGAAATTAATTCCAATGGTTTGGGCTGAGAATATTTAATCCTCATCACGGATGCCCTTTACACATTTTCTTTCTCATCAAGATTTTTAAGGCATGTGCATTGGTAATGAAGACTAGAGGAATACAGATAATATTTTCATAAGCTGTAACAAATCCTTGAGCACAAATGCCTCCTGTGAGTTTTATTTTTCTCTTAAAGAATATTCGGTTATTATTTGACTGCAGTTGAAAGCTACTGTAATGATAATTTTATAGAGAAAGGGATTATCATATAAAATCTGGTGTTTGTGGCATCTCTCACATAAAGAGAATCCCTGTCTATAAGAAATGTTTCTGAAATCTTATCACAGGATACATATAACATAAGACTCTTTGTATTGTAATGATCCTAGGCATAAGAAGGAAAATTAATCCTAAAATTATAAAAAGAATTACAAAACCTACATGCAATAAACCCTGTTGCCCAGAACTTACTAAATATTTTAAGATGTGGATTATGGAATAAATGCCACAGAGATAATTAAAAGGTACTGAAAATCATCTGTAGTCACATGTCTGAGTCAGCTGCGAAGATGCTTAACTGTCTTTGTAAATCTTAACGGTTAGACTGTTCAGTGAGCACTTATCTTCTTGTTTATAACTTTACTTGCATGCCTGTCTTTCTGTGTACTTCACACAGCTCCCTCAACCTGCAGTCCTTGTGCTCTAAAAGTGCTTCTGCTTCTATGGTGTTTCTCTTCAAAAGCCAATGTACAATGACATTGACACAAAATCACCAGTGTATCTATAATTAGTATTTTTTTTTCTTATACTATTTGGCTGCTACTATCTCTGGTGTCAGGACTGGCAGATTTTAGATTGATGCATTGTGCAATGATCTTTGATTCATTAAGTCCTAAAAACAGATCTAAGGTCAGATGCCATAATGAGCACTTTGGCTTCTGCAGTTCTCAGTACTTGCAAAATGCATGTAAATCAATCAGCCTTCAAGAAATTAAGAGGTATTAATGATATTGACAGCTTCCAAAGCAAATGTAAATGGCTGTGTCAAAACAAAAGAGATTGTAGAATTCAGTGCAACCGTGGTCTTTTGCTAGTGAAGGATCTGAGGCATTCTTTTTTTCATTAGCACGTGTTCCATCTCTTACAGGGGTATCTTTGCTCTTCACAACGTAATTACTTCTTCAGGATTTGCACTCTTGGAAACTCAAGCAGCTAAACCTCAAGCAGCTCATAACTGAAGCTCACAGCTAAACAGGCTTCACAGACTGAATGTTTTGTCCTCATGTTCTAACAAAAGTGCCTTCAGTGGAGTTTATACCATTACATTTAATAATTAACTTCGTGCCAGTGCAATGGCTGTCAGCCACATTAAAATAGCTGCAAATCATGACATTACTGTAAACCCCCTAATCCACTGCTAAATAATTATTCTATATCATTGTAGTGTGATAAGGACAGAGGAATTGTCCTCTAGTGATTTCACTGCCAGGCATACAGGATCATTTTTTAACCTTCTATTTGCCTTTGATGCTGTCAGTTTGCCACCTCTGAAGTTTCCCCAAAGTTTCCACCTCTACGCTTCATTCACTGTTTTTGGAACTGGAAGGTGATCAAGGTTGGCTGTGGGAGCTATGCAGTGCCCCTTTGCAGTGAAGGATATTTCTGCAGCTGCAGCAGAGGGTGAGAGGGGTCCCTCATTGTGCCTGAGACAGAGCTGAGGTGCAGGTGTGGGTGGGAGGACACCTGCAAGGTCTCTGGGGGTGCATGGCGCATGCAGCCCTAGGCCAAGCCCACTGAACTGCTGGCAGGTAAAATCATCAGGTGTGATTAGCTACACAGCTCATAATTCATAATGTTCATAATTCATAATTTTGTGCTGTAATTCATGTTTGTGATTACATATTTTGGGAGCTGGAGGACGCAACAAAACAGAATTCAAGGGTATCCAGGAGTGAATTTCTGAGGTTTGATTTTGAACCATGCTGGCATTTTTCATATCATGTTCTCTAGTTTAAGCTCGAGCTGGTGGGACAAATCCTGGCTGTCATTGCTTGGATGGTGAGTGAGTGTGACCTTTGCTGGAAGAGGAGACCTTGAGGTTCTCCTTTGCCATAAGTGGACTTGTATTTTAAGGCTTTCCTGCTGAAAGGTTTTCTTTCATAAGGATTATTGTTAAGGGAGAATGCAACTGCATTCTGCCTGCTATTTTACTAACCAATTTCTCTGAGAATCTGTCCTTGCTAATCTCTCGCAAGTTACAGGGAGAGGAAGAGGAAAGGTTGCACTGATCTCAAGTGCCGTCTGTTGGTCAATGGGTTAGTGTAAGGAGTCATGTCATGTAGCAGATGAACTAACTCTAGTCTTTGTAATTGACTGCTCATCGATTGCTCCCAGGAGATGAATGTTTTGATATGAAAAAGGGACCTGTCTTCAACTTAATTATGGTGTGTAAAAAAAGATCAGTATTTATCTGAATGCGATTGAAAAGGTGATGGGGAAAGCTCATGGTTTATGTTCACTTCAGAGAAAAGAGGTTTTATTTGAAATTACTTAATGCCTATCAATGCAAACATTTTCCAGTATGCCGTAGTGTTAAGAGCATTGTGCTTTTTCATGCAAACACACTGCCTAATAATAAAAATAATAATTTTACCAATCTTCTAGGTGATTTAGTATAGCCATACTTGCTCTTGCTTGGTGTGGATAACCAGAAGCTCATAAATAGCAAAACCAAGCAGCAGAGAAGCCACAGGCATAACTTGGCAGGTGCAGACTGAGACAACCAGCAAACCTCGGGGCTGAGCCCAGGTAGAGCCCGAGGCACCAGCCTAGCCCGGCTGCATTACATAATAAATAACATTTAGTGACAACAGGGACGTGGTTTAGTAGTTGACTTGCCAATGCTGGGTTAATAGTTGGACTTGATCTTAGAGGGCTTCTAACCTTTACAATTCTATGATTCGATGATTACTGGACTGAAGGGCTGCTGTGCTTTTTGTGGGGAATAGATAAGCTAGAAAAAGCAGTTTCACCTACACTTATGAAGGGAATCAATGACTGATCCAGGATGAATATCCCAGATTGAACTTTATCTTTCTGTTCTCAACTATGAAATAGATTTTTTTTCTTGAATAATTCTGACTTTGATGTAGTCAGTTTTCATGTAAACTATAATGTATTTTGTCCTTAAAGAGTGAGACAGACTGGCATTGACATAATGGTATGTCTTCCCTTGTTCTAAATAAGGGAGATTTCATAAGGACAGCCTGTACAATAATTCGGCTGCAGTACTCAAATCTAACTATTAGCCATAAGAGTTTCAGAACTAATAAATTCTTCTATGATCAAGAAATAGTTCACCAAAGATTAAAAATGAAGTCAAATGTCCTGTACAGATGGACAAATTTAAGAGATTAGGGATCTGTTAGTATGATACAGGTAATTTAAACACTTGGAATGGTAGAACATTCTAGTTTAAACTCAGTTCATTTTCACAAAATTTGGTGGGATCAGAAGGAAATGCACTTATGTTGGTATGCTCAAGGTGATGGTGACAGCTAAGTAACAGTATGATGCTGTACCATAATTCCCACTGAATCATGTAGGAGCAGCCCTTGAACTAGAGCAGCAGCCCACTGGAGCAGCTCATCTGATCTGAAAGCCATGGAAAGCTGGTGAAGGGTAGGCTGATATATTGCTTAGATAGTACTGATACTTCAGCTCTTGCAAGTTCCAGCAACATTCTTTGTATTTCTTTTGCCCTGTACTTTTGTCCATTCCGCTTGAAGAAACTGGTGTGTGTCCTGTTCCCTGTACTGGTAAATGTATGCACACATCACAGAATTCTTTACCAGTCTTGTTTAATGAAGTTTTGCTATTTTATATTGCATCACAAATGATTAGTTTTCAAGAGATATTAGAAATAGGCACCTTTGACATTGGCCAAATGTGCCAAGTACCAGTGACATTGCAAATGTAAAACACATGCTAGCAGGAAATTTTCTGTCATTAGTGCAGCGTGGCAGCTGTTAGAGTCTAGATAAACCTTAGGGTGAATTGCAGGTGTCCCTTATTTCCTTAAAGACCTCAAATAGAAAAGTGCAAACACCTTTTTGGCATTGTCACAAGATAAGTGTTCCTATAATATTATGGGTTTGGTTTCTTTTGCCCAAATAGCCTTCTTTATTTAAAAAAAGAATTAGAATTTCCTGCATAAGCATCTAGAAATACAATTTCTATTGCTGTATGGATCTCTGCTCAAACAAAATTTTATTTGGTAAAGGATGCTGGTAGTTGGACTTATATTGCTGATAGAATGCTTCAGTTTTTTTCTCTTGCTGGAAGCTCTCATTTGCAAATTCTTCTTTGAATTTTGACCCTTTTCCTTATGTTTTTTGATGTTAGGTCATTTTATTTTTTATATTCCACATGTTTCCTGAAGGAAGAGGATGTTGTGGACGTAGTATAATTTGGCATGCTAGTAAAAAATAAGGGTAGGCATTGAGATCAAAAGTCACAGACTTGGCATAAGCACTAGAGAGTTTGCGTGAGGAATGAGACTTTTAAAAATATATAATAAGGGTTCCTTTGCTTAAGGAAATAACTTCTCATGCAAGACTACGTCTGTTTCTTACAGCGTCGCTTAAAGAGTTGTACAATATTGTATACTTATTGCATAGATGTTGTTAATTTCATGGATTAATTGGGGCTACAGTGGATGGGATTTCCAATGCAAGAAAACCAGGTAGTACTAACACTTTTCAAAACTTTCATTGACATGAAAGAGGACTGAATGAGAAGAAAGAATAGATTATCTGGGAAACACTTGTTTAACCAGATATACATTTTTTTTTGACTGAAAGCCAGAAATAATTCCTTTTGTATGCAGGCCTGAATTCCTCCTTTACCCACTACTGTTTGCCGTGTTTGACTCAAAATAGTCAAGCAAATTGTGTGAAAGTTACTAGTAGTTGTTAGCAGAAAGATCTTTCTTTATGTACTGCGCAGTCCAGATTTGTTAATTTTCTATCTTCACTTATGATAATACTCTTTGTATTGCTTTACATTCTTTCATATAAAGATATTATCTTGCAATTAGGTTTTCCTGCAAAAATTTCACTACTTTAGAGTAGATACTGGCCAGCTGTATCTTGTTTAACCTTTTTAGGTGTTTCAAGTGAACATGAATCTAATAAGCTGAATGAAATAGGTGAATTAAGTGAATATTCGTCTTCTTTTTTTTTTTCTCTTTCATTTAAATTAGCTAACTTAGGTTAGAATTGACTGTACTAAGCAAAATAATAGTTATTTGAACAGCACGGTTAACTTAAGGAAAATGCTACTACTGAATGTATTTATGATCTGTGAATTAAGCAACTCCCAAAAAATCTGGTTCAGTTTGGTGGTTTACTGTATGTGGGAACAAAAATACTAACTAAAAGCAAGAGATCTCTGGATTTCAGAAAATCTTCAGAGGACATGAAGAAAAGAGTGTATGATATATGAGACAAAAAGAATGGGACTGTGAAAAGTAACATCAAAGTTAAAATTCTTTATTCCTCTCTCTTTGAGCCCTGTTCCTAAGCCAGGAAAAATAAAATTTTATTTCCAAGAGAGCAAAAATAAAACAAAAAATTTAACATAATAAAGGAGGTTATTTGTAACTAATGTGAGGTTTCAGTGCAGTGGTCAAGAATATAAAGAAAACAAAATATTTATGTTCTTTTCAAAGTTTTCTACCTAGATTTACTTGCCTTAGTACCTAATGCATTTTTATCCTTGACCACTGCTGTTAAATTTTGACTGTACTGAAATAACTAAAGCTATACTGATCTCGCTACTGGGAGATTCTGAGCACTGTTCTCTTTGACTAGAAAAGTGAAAGGCACAGCCATATATTTCATAAAATATATGCTCCCTTCTAGGCATTTTTAACAATGTAAGATGAAATAACTTTTAAAGTAGGAGTTTCTCACCAAAACCTGTGTACAGTTGGTTTGAAAATCCTGCAGGTAATTTATACCTTTATACAACAGATATAAATAGATTTTCTATATGACATTCATTTTCAATGCTCACAATTACACTCTACATTTCCTTTTGCACATCTTTCCTTTCTCACTTCTTTCTGCTTTCTTTTTAAAGGCAATATCTCTTCTGTCATTTTTTATCTTCAATATGCACCATGCAAAACAGGCAAAAATCTAATTAACCAAGTATTGAACTACATTGCTCAAGGGAGAAAAAACTAACCCATTACCACTAAGAACAAATCATAAGTCCCAAAAGTTTTGTAAATTAAAAGCAAATATTGCAAAGAAGGCATCCCAAACAACACAACACTATTCCTCAGTGTTCACCTAATGCCAGTCACCTGCCCTGACAATAAATGTCTTCTCTGCCAACAGCGCTCCTTCACTGCCTGCAAGCTCCTTCCTGCCAGGCCTCTGCCCTGTTTCATTCCCTACTTCCAGTAATTGCAGCCCTCTAACACCACTTGAACAGGTGCTCTGGGCTTGCTATGGTCTGATTCACCACAGTATGTTGAACATGCAGTCAGTCTGACATATTTTCTACAGATCTGTATATGTTCCTCCTAATCTTACATCTTTTGCTATAATACCTATTCCACCTATGATGACGTTCCACACACAAACCACCTATTTACCACCACATTTCTCTTTATAGTAATATTTCTTTTTATTTTTCATGAATAATAATTTTCTTTTAAAAATACTGATTGCTATAGATCATCTTATATCTCCTATAAAAGTTACATGCTGCTGGTATTATGGTATATCTTCGCAAAGTGAGGCATTTGCAAAGACTGAGTGATCAAATAAGTGTAAATATGAGTACAATAAGTCAAAAAGTAGAAAAAACCTCCAATAACTTCTACAGAATTTATATGGGTGTGTTTTCTATGTGTGTAGGTGTTAAAAACTAAACTGACAGTGGCTAAAGTCCCTGGACAGTGTATCATAAAATCCATGGTTGAAAGATTTCTACCAAGTGTTGTGGGCCTTAGATGTGGATATTTCAGAAACTGGGAAAGAAAATGGCAATTAAGCTTTGCTTAGCCTCATTGCTAGCACTGCCTGCTACCTTTATACTGGTTTTACTTGGAATGCTACCTGGGAGAACAAAGGGGAAGTTGGTTATTTGGGAATGATTCAGCTCTTTTTACCCATTTTGTTAGCTGCTGGTGGCAGGGGTACTGTCAAACGGCTATGAGAGCAGTGGAATTGCAGACACAGACTTAACCAGGCTGGTGCAGGCAGAGCAAGTCCAGTGCTCTCTGGGAATCTGGCATTTACTACCTGTACTTTTCCAAGGTGTACATGCTCATATTTCTACTCAGAAGATCACACTAAAATGGGAGCCTGGATACAGTCTGTCACAGTCCGAATAAAGATGTCATATCTCCAGGCTGTGTGTGCCCTCCTTCTTTACCTTTCATTGGGTCTGTCCCTGAAGCATCCCCAGTTTCAGCCCTTAGGAAAGCCTGGTGAAAACAGATCCCCTTGGCTTTGCCTCAAGCCAGAAAAAGTGTGCTGCAGTCTTAGCTTGTGAAATCAGCCCTTTTTTCTTTTCCACCCAGGGCTTTATTATTAGAAAGGACCTTTTCTTTTCTTTCTCTTTTCTCTCCTCTGTGTCTGCTAAAGGTCTCTTTAAATTTTTTTCCTATTTTCTTAACCGAGCAATTTTCTGTTCAAGCAAATCATAACCCAGTTGAGTTGAGAAAAAAAAAAAAGCAATTTATGGACTTGAAAGTGTGACCCTCTCTCCAGCCCTCAGGTGTTTTCAAAACAGCCAGGAGGTATATTGGCACATGTGGTGGAAGAGAGAAGGCTCTAATAAATGTAGTTGTGATTACTGAGAAGAAATCCTATGCTTATGCCTGCAGATGCATTTTGTTTTAAGAGATAGTTATTTCTTAAAAAAAAAAGAAAAGGAGACATTTTCTTTGTCTGAAAAATAGGATTCGCCCAAGTAAGAGAATTTGCTAAAGACTAAGTTAATTTATTTGCTTTCAGTCAGTAGTGCCATTGCATTGCTTGCCTGATATACATATTTTTGTTGCATATCTTTCAGGGGATTTTGCACAAATTAAAGGGGAGCTATTTGTGTATTGCTCTTTTGGAAATTCTGGGAGTGAGAACACTGTATGAATAGAAATTCTTTAGGATAGCAGTGGATAATGTTATTATATTCTGCAGTATAAACTCAGCAAACTGGTGCCACCCATCCGTAAGCTTCAGCTGAGACTGGGACTGCAGAATGAACAAGAACCGGATTTAGCAAGTCATTAAAATTGGGTTGGGATATGGGTTTGTGTCTCCCCTTCATTCCACTCATTCAAAACCAAACTGGTTCCCTTCTGAAAAACTTCATGCAGAGAAACGTGAAACACAGAAATAAAAACAAGATTCTAACTCTTAATGTTTTGTGTAGCATATGCTGTTAGTGTAGCTCTAATACTGCAGGATTGCCCCTGGAGTAATTTTTGAGTTCAGGGAAGTACAGGAGCTTCTCAGCAGTAAGGTGAGGCACTCCAGCCACATGGCGCTGGGGTATAGTCAGAGGCCTTCAGGCTAGAGTATTTTACTTCTGATTTTTCATTCAGGAGAAAATATGCTCTCTCTGGCACGATTGTTCTCTCCAGGTATCCAGGATATTGAGGAAAAATTCAAAGTAAGAACTGTGTATACTTTCAGTGTATCCCTGGAGTCACTTGAGTCTCTCCAGGAAAACCCAGAAGATACCATCAAGGTAGTGAGAAATTCATGGCTTTTCTTTGTTCTTTTGGTTTTGTGAGCCAGGAGCTCACCTTCAGGTCCTAATATAATATTTACATTTCTATTTATCTCTTGTAATCATTTATTGGTTTCTAACTGTTCCCAGTCAAGAAAGATGCTTGGCTTCTGATCATTACCTCAAATTTCTGCAAGACAAGGTGCAGTATAAGAGACTGCAAAAAAAGAAAGGAGGAAACAAGTCCTCCAGCACTGAGAAATAGCTGTGAAATACCCTGAATTTTTCAGGGTTTGTTGTTTTGGTTTTGAGGTGTTTTTTGTTGGCTTGATTTTTTTTTGTTAGTTTGTTTTGGGTTTTTATGTTCATGTTTTTGGGGTTTTTTGGTGGGTTTTTTTGTTGTTGTTTTGGGGTTTTTTGTTTGGTTGGTTTTTGGGGTTTTTATTTTTTTATTTTGTTGGGTTTTTAAAATTTTGCCTCTGCAGGTTGGTGAGATTGTGTGGTAATGACTATAGTTTATAGTTCATGCTAAATCCAGCCCAATGAGCAGTGTGAAAACACTTTTTCCCTTTTAAGACCATGATTGGTTGCTACTTTCGAATAACGGTAGAAATAATTTTCTGTGCACAGGAACACATAACATTTCTTCTATCAGATTTTTTTGTTTTTTCTTCCTGTCTGGAAGAGGTATGATGCTGGGGAGGAGGTGATGCGTCATCTCACCTTGCAGCCTCAAGAGTTGTCCTCTTGTGAATCCACAGCCAGCAGCAGTCCCTGTTCCAGCCTCTGAGTCTCTCCCTCCATAGTGCATTGCAGTTGCTGAGGGCTTTTCCTGCATGCTGTGGAGGATGAATACCATCATCCTTGTGTGCATGGGAGGGGAATGGCTATCCTTCTGGAACTATATGAACCTTAAAACTACTACGTAATAACTTTTGATTATGGAGGACAAAGCATGATGACTCACCTGAGCCTCTGAGGTCCCATTTTCCCAGTTAATTCTCATGATTTTCTAAATTCTGGTCATAAATGCAATTAAATAACCTGAAAGCAAGACAGTGGTGAGTCAGAGAGGAGATTGCATAGTTTCTGAATTTAGAGGGGCTTATTCTCTCATTGCTATTAGTCACTGTGTTTTTTTGGTGTCTTGGTATGGATTCATTGGTCTGTTGTGACACTGCTATTTTGATTTGGTTCCTGCTTGGAGCAGAAAATTCATTTATTTTATGGAAAGCTCTGGCTGTTATGGCCAATAGCCAATAGCAGAGCTGCCCTTCAGCTGTGAATGGCCATACAATTGGTAGACACAAGTATCCTGATCTGAGGTTATATTTTGAATGCACATAGTATGGAAAAAATCTGCCATCTGGTGAGCAGATATTTACCCTGTCTCTCCTCTGCCAGTGGGCTCCTAGGGAATGGATTTGAACCAGCATATTTTCATTCTGTACATTCCCATCAGTCTGCAGGCTGGTCATATGAGCTATAGCACAGGAGAGAAAGCTGAACCATCCTCCCACACTAGACAAAGAAATACTATCAAAGCAGGGAATTATGTCTCTAGAATCATAGGTGAGCATTTAACTACTTGTTAAACCATGAAATGGCAGTAAATATGACTTTGTTTTATTCTTTTAAATACAAAGAGGCTTAACTAGCCTTTCCTGTTTAAAGCCAGGACAATGTTTTAGTATGTAACTTCCTGGGATAGAGGAGCTTGAAACCCAACCAAATGAAATCAGACTAAAGTACTTTCTCAGTACTGCTGTTTCATTTCATGTGTGGGTGCTTATTGTATCCAGGTCAAAACACTGCAGCCCATCTTCTGACTTTCCTCCCTCCTCTCCTTAAAACACTCCTACATTTCTGTGTCACCAAAGCACTCTGCTGTGAGGAAACTCTTTCATGGACAAGGTCCTGTGCATATGTGATGGAGAACCTAGGAATGGGGAGGGATAGGGTCAGGGATGCTGAGAGAGTATCTGCTTTTGGAGGAACTTCATCTCAAATGTACATTAAAGGGCAGAAAATATTTATGGCTTTGTTTATCCTTGAGAAAAATCAGGCATGGTAATGGTATAAAAGATTTTAAAGAGGCAATAAATAATAGTTATTATAAGTAAGCCTTGGAGCCATAAAAATCCCTTCTTGGCTACCTGAAAGCTTCTGTATTACTATTATTTCACTATAAATAATAGTGCTTTTCTTAGACCAAAACATATAATACACATGAGATTTTTGAACTGAGTCACTTTATTTTTCTAAATGGCAATGAGTGATACTTTATTTATTGTAAAACTCAGGTTATCCTAATTTTGCCCAGTTTCTGAAGAGAAGTTTAGGTCAATCTCTAATTTTTTAGCTGCAGATGTTTATAAGCACTGGTGCAATCAATGGCATTAGAATGTGCATCAGGGGTTTTTTTAAATCAGATTTTTTTTTTCAGAAGGTAAGTAGAGAGTGTGAAACACTTCAGAGTAGAACAGAGCTGTCCATTAAAGGGCAGGGTGTCTGTTTGTTACTCTTCAGCAGAATGATTGATACTGAACAGTGTGGAAAACTGCCCCCAGAGAGCAAAGCCCTTCAAGGCATAAAGCTGTGACAAGCAGGAGCGAAATTGTAACTCTTCTGTGTGCATATATACTGCAGCAGCCTCCAGCCTCAGAAACATTATCACCATCAACATTTTTATCAATATTTATCAAAATATCTCTAGATATATTAATTTAGATGTGGCAGTATCAAGCCACAGCTACTCCTATCATTACTAGTGGCTGTAGCCTGTAAACAACTGTATAAAAGGCTGCATGTATTAGAAGCAAGTATTACAGAGACCCGGTAGTTGCCTCCAGTTTAGTAGAGCATCAGGGTTTGTTATGATCCAATTAGTGGGAGATGTCTCTGCACCCTTCTTCCCCATCTTTGTTAACCTTGCCCTAGGCCTGAGATAATGTCTGGACAGTAGCATCACCTTTATCTTATCTCAAGATCCCCTTGTGGTGGCTTAGCTTACAGTCTAAGTTTCAGGTCAAGTTTTGGGGGTGGGCTTCAGTAGTGGTCACAGATGCCATCTGTCCCATAGCTTGGGGCGACCTTTGCTTGACAGCGCACGAGCTGCTGCTTCTTTGCGCGGTTTGCCACGGGGGGGATTTTTGTATGGATGCATTACACTAAGCACATCTCATGCCTCTGCCAGGCCTGGAGTTACCGCCACCCTGTCTCTCCATTCTGTGCTCATCTCATGGCAAAGTTCTTCTGGCCTTAACAGTGTTTGAGATGGGCAGCTGTGCTCTGTAAGTCCTTACAGGGCTGTATCTTCATGTTGAGAGAAAGGTTATCAGTAAACTTTGAGTCATATGCTGGCTGCCAGCACAAACATTTTCAGGATTCAGCTTTCAAATCTCCTGTCTTCTTTTGGCACCCCAGTGCATTAAGAGCTTCCAGGAGTTTCTAAGTCCTTAAGATCATTTTCCCCAGGAACATTCTTGATAAATTAAATCCCCAGCATGCTGCCTGTCCATGTGATTATCTGTCAGTATGGTGAAAGGGAGTAAAACACACACTAAATTGCACCATACTTTGCCAGGCAAAGTTTAAAGCTATGATGTGGTTTTTTCCCACAAATATTTAGGTATGTATTGCAGTATTCACAGAACTGCAAAGCGTCAGCTGTTGGCCAACTGAATGTACCATATTACTACCCACATCACGCTTATAAATAATACTTTTAGCCACCAATATGAAGCTTGTCTACTTTAGACTTCTGTTAAGAAAGAGCAAAATTGCTGGTAGCAAAACTGTTACTCATCCCAGTATATCCCTGGATATATTTGGAATAGCACTCTGAACAGTACCAGAACCCATTCTTTGCCCTTGAAATCAACCAGAATGTTTTGACTGTGCCTATATCTTTAAAACATTCAAAACACAGGGCTTGTATCCAAATGGCCAAGTGGAAATGGTCGCTGACTCAGAACCCCCAAATTTTCTTCCAATGGTTATGCAGTAAAGAGTCTATGATTATGTACCAAAATGCTGGCACTAAAGAACTTTAGATTTAGGCGGTAAGAGCTGTATGACTCTGAAAATTCAGGTTTCTAGATGCATTCCAGCATAGAAGTCACATCTGAGTGTACATGCACCTGTGTATGCTATCATGTGTGAAAGAGTGACCATGTTATGCTGTGGTCTATAAGTTTCTTCTGGTTTGCTCTCATAAACAGCAGGAGAGTTTAAAGTTTCCCAGGCTCTTTTCTGGTTGCCATATCCTGCTGGCTAGACTACTATAACAAACATTGTGACCTTCCTCAGTCCTTTAGATGATGATTGGTTGAAGGGACGCTGAACGTATTTCTAAGAGATTTTTTGGGGTTCCTGCTAGCTTCTGTGATCTTGGACTTGCAGGACTGCAGCACCTCTAACCACAAATGCTTGGCCAAGAGGGAAGCTTGAATGATTTTAGCCCCACTATTGCCTCCGGAGCTTGGATGTGTTGAAGCTCTGCATCACCAGCACAGCAGTAGGACAGGGATGATCAGTTTAATGTTTGTTACGGGGGTTGTTCTCCATCTGGGTACCTTCTTCAGACACTCTTGCTTCTCTTTTGACCTCTGTGGCTCTTTTCTGACTGATGGATGCACATCTTGGACAACCAGGAAGAAAAACTGCAGGCTTCCTTCCCAGCTGGAAACCTCTGGGAGACTCTCTGGCAGGTGTCCAGGTATCTAAGTGTAGACAGATGAATTTCAGGCCATGTGCTTGCCTCTGCTTTGTGGGGATCCAGCTTAGTGGTGCATTACCATAATCAACAGTACACCACCTTCTTAGCCCTCCCTGCTACTTCCTTTCTGCTCACCGAGAACACCACATTTCTTCACTGTCTTCAGCTGAGACCCTGTCCAGGGCTGACTTCAACTTCACAGATTCCTCCTTCCTTGCCTAGTAGCTCTAAAACACAGATGCTACTCCATACCTTTGACTAGTTCTATCCCTCAGGCTTTTGTTACCTGGCTATTTCTTCATCCTCTTCTGTCCTGCATTGCTCACATTTATCTACAACACTGCTAGCTCCCTGCTTTCACTATCAAGAACTTTGGCCCTATCTTCCCTCTCCATTCCTCTTTGTCCATCCTTTGTTCATTCTTCATTTGTCCATCGTACCTGACAAGCATGTTGTTTTTGCTACGAGGTCATTATTGGTTCTGTTTTGACTACTAAATAAATAGTGTCAGGGTAAAGGCAGAGGGGCAGAAGTAGGCTGCCTGCACGGTTCAACAGTTCGAACAGTCCCATGTGCAGCTGTGGTGCATTAGCAGTCTTCCAGGTAATTCCTGGGACAGTTTGAGAATTAATATAGCACACACTATTAACTCTGGGCAGTGTGGATATGGCCACTCTATTTCCAGGGCAAGTTTGCCATTTCAGGGTGGATATGATTATGTTGTGCCACCTGGTCTTAGGACCAGAGAAGTGCTTCAGACTTCTGAAGTTCTGAAATAATGGTAGATTTCTGTTGCACAAAGTGTATGGTAAAGGTAATTGAGATGTCTAATAAAAATTGTCATTGTAACATGTTTTATCTTGGGACTCCCACTCCCACTGTGTTACTTAATTACCGCTGCTTAATATCCCTGCTCTAAATAAGCTCCTGTTTCCCCTGAGATTATTTCAGTCACCTTTGCCAAAGTTTAATGGTCCAGGTAGTGATTATAATTTTGTTGTCTAGTAATTATTCTGTAAAGAAATTGAGTCTCCAGACTTTAGAAATGCGTAGACATCTGCCTACAGGTTACCTTTCCATGAAGAAAGGAAGGATACTCTTCCAAAAGTTTCATCAGTGCTAAATTTGAAATCATATTACTGTTATAATCTCTTCTCAGACAGCCTCAGATTTGCCTTTTCCATGTGCAATTAAATTTGTATATTTCATACAGATGTTTCATTTGTCAAATCTGTTGTTACACTTAAAGTATTATTGAATTAAAATATTGCCTATGAAAGAATGTCTAGAAAGCTAAGTGTCATGAGAACAAGCCTCTAGAGTGAAAGCTTCAAAACCATATTAATACGTAGGAAAGCATCTGGGTGGCAAATTTTGTTACAACTAATTAGGTAGGCCAGCCATTTTTCACTTGGTCATCACTAAGCAGCATTAAAAATGATTTTACAAACACTTGAAGTGTCAGACACTACAGAGATAACTGTACTGCAAATATGTTATGTTTTCCAGAGGGCCTTTGGTTTCAGAGACATGTGAATGATTTGGTAAAGTTGTCCTTTGGTGGTTAAGATGTCCCATCATTTACTGTTAAGGACAGAACACTGGGCTGGGGTTCAGGAAACTTGGATTTATTTCCTAATCTGTGTCAACCTGATGGATCACTGGGGCCAGTCACTCCACTTTTTGTGCCTTATTTTCTCT
Organism: Atrichornis clamosus; assembly: GCA_013400975.1. Lineage (NCBI taxonomy): Eukaryota > Metazoa > Chordata > Aves > Passeriformes > Menuridae > Atrichornis > Atrichornis clamosus. The sequence continues at coordinate 87,060 of WBMZ01002687.1, read as the reverse complement.
TCTGGAAAATATGAAAAGTAAGTCTGACCCTGATACCTATGGATGAAAAGTTAATTATAATAAATGGCCATTTTTATTACTACTCAGAAAGAGTTGTGTAATCCTTTTTTTTTCTAATTTTTTTTTTAGATAGATAAGGAACTTTGTGTCTTTTCCACAAAGTAAATGTGATGCCATAATAAGAATAGCTAATTTTCTTCTATTGCTTATTCTGCTTTAAACAAAGCACGTGACTTTGAAGGCAAGCATAAGGAATCAATTCTGCACTGGTGTAGATTATTTTATGTATGAAAACTTGTAACAATTACTATTTTGTTATAGATTTCAGTTGTGAGTACTCTTCTGCTCTCTTAAGTCATCTACCTTAGGAGTAGTGCTTACATCTAAAGACTGCTTGCTGTATTTAAAAAACAAAAATTTGTACTTATACTCTTTATAGCACTAATTAAGTCACAGAAATGGTCTTATAAGGCTATTGATCACTAAAAACGATTTATACTGGTATGGGGAGGAAGGATGGGATGAATCTGGGAAGCCTATTGCAGTCTGCGCTCTCTGTATGGTCCTCCTCCCTCTTCCTTCTGAAGCTGCAGAAGTGGAAGATGATAGACTATGAACTCTGGAGTGTGACATCTGAAGTGAGTTGTGCAAACAGTGTGGAAGGTACCAGCTCCTTCTCATTCCCTCACAGAATCATAGGTCTGTTTAGCTTGGAAAAGACCCTTAAGATCACCAGTTCCAAACACTGACTCAGCGATGACAAGCTCAGCACTAAATCATGTTGCCAAGTGTCACACTTTTAAATACGTTATGTCTTTTAAATACCTCCAGGGTTTATGACTCAACTGCTTCCCTGGGCAGCCTGTTTCAATGCTTGACAACTCTTTTGGCGAAGAAAATTTTCCTAATATCCAATCTCAACATCCTCTGATGTAACTTGAGGGCAAGGGACTCTGTCAAACAGTTTCCTACACAGGCCAAAATCTGCCTTACACAAGTCCAAGTGAACAGTTTTGCTGAGCCCTCTCCTTACTTCTCCAATAATCTCTTACCATTTCATGATAGCTGCGGCCAGGACAGCCTCTAACTGTCCCATCACCCTTCAGTCCTCTCTTCAGAAGCAATAGGTCCTGTGGGGCACCCTCCCTAGTTATCTCATTCATCAGCTGTGTCAGGATGTTATCTTTCACACACTCCAGAAACCTCCTAGACTGTTTCCTCTCTGCTGTATGCTATTTCCAGCACACATCTGGTAAATCCCCCATGAGAACACGGACTGGCAGTTATGAGACTTCTCCCAGCTGCTTATAGAATATTTCATCTGCCTGTTCACATGGTTGGGTGGTCTACAACCGACTCTCACCGTGATAGCTGCCTTGTTGGCCTTCCTCCCTTCATCCATAAACACTCAAGTCCACCATTCTCATCATAAAGCTCTAGGCAATTGAAACACTTTGTAACATACAGGGCTACTCCACCACTTCTCTTTCTTTGCCTATCCCTTCTGAAGAATTTATAGTCATTCATTGCAGAACCCTTTGGGTCTGGATTCTTCAGAGGATCTGTCCCAAAAACTGAAGAGCATCTATGTAAGTGGAATTGATCTGCAGCTTTCTTGTGAAGACTGAGAGGAGAGAGAATATATTTTTAATGTCCTAACACATAAAAACTTGAGACTCAGGAGACTAATGTCTCTCATCCAAAAGGCACAAGATTAAAGTTGTTTTTAGTTTCTAAATGCATTTTTTTTTCTCCCCCACTTGGGATCTTTTGCCTTTATCGTCATCTCCTTATCCTAGATTTTTTCTTTTCTTAGCTGGAAGCAAATCCTTAAGGCTTAGGCAGTGGAATGGTTGATGGAATTTTTCAGAGCAATTGAGAGGTGCAGGCACTTTTGTGTTTCCCACGTTTTGCTGTTTTCCAAATTAGTGTTGGTTCTGCACTGCTCTGACAGATACAGATGAGTTTGCCATGGGAAAATGCACAGCCACATTTTGGCTTTGCATGCCGAGATACAAGATGCAGATTTTGGTGTGTGTTACAGTGATGCCTGGGAGCCCTTGCACTGACCCCAGTGCTGTTGTGGTAGGTGTTGCACAGGCACAGCTCTTACTGTCACCTGGCTCTTCTCTGATGACTGTGCAACATCACACAAAACCTTTCCTTTCCTGTGCCAAGCTGAGTGCGTGGGTGGGTGAACCTTGTTTGGTATAAGGCAGGGCTACAGAGGGATCAGCAAAGCCTTGGGGCTTCATGGCTGTTTCCTGTGCATGTAATATCTGTATTTGAGTCAGGACCGCTTCTGAGAGAGAAGGAGAGGAGCTCAAACATGCATCCTTGGGCCTCCTGTTTCCTTCTGGTAGGTCCTAACAGATGTGTGTTCATTCTTGCTGCTGCGAAGGCAACATCTATGTACTTACAGGCAGAAAGTCTCAAGTCCTGAATCCTCAGGGCACTCACATAGGTATTTATATCTTCCAGTAGTTCCTTTAGACCCAGACAATGGCTTGTGTTTAAAGTTATGCCTGTGCTTAAATGATCTGCTATATATTTTAAGTACAGTAAAAATAGTAAATTGCAATTACTCAGAAAAAAATTCAAATGACTTCTGAACTCCTTAATAATTTGTGAAAGGTTGGTCATCACGAACAAATAAAATGGTAGGTAAGGAGAAAAGTCTCTTCCCATGGAGAAGATCTGAGAAAAGATGTCTTGGAAACTACTGATCCAAGATTGGCTGCCTGGGTCTTGCCTCCTTGTGAAGGTACCAGATAAAAGTTGTTGCAGCAGTGACAGAAAAGAGAGCATTCATCTTAGATGCTGGCTTCAGTATATTGGCAATTTCCCATTATTGACTGATCCATATTTTTCTCAAGATCTGCACATTAGGTATTCATGTGAGAGAGCAAAATTTCAGTTAGAACAAACTGATAGGAAAATAGGAAATCTTGTAGCACTGCAACAAAATACTGCAAGTGATTAGTTAATAAAAAACCAAACCAAAACCAAATAAAAAACCAGCCTGGTATGAAATGATATATTTGAAACCTCTGTATTTAACTACAGTTTTGTTATATTTATCTACCTGCTCTCTTCATGTCTTTAACCTTGCTAACATATCAGTCAAAAGGCTTTGAAGACCCTATTGGTTGATCTTTCTAACAAACTTGTCCATGAAAACAAGATAATCAAGTAGTCGCCTTGAACTCACACTGCCAAGCCCAAGTGAGATGTCCATTGCACAATATGAGGAGAAAAAAAAAGGAAGACTGAAGTAATATTTCCTTTGGCTAATTTTTTTACTCTAATAGCTCTGGAAAATTCTACAGGGAGGTATATACTTCCATAGCATAGCAAAGTTTTCAGGCAGTACATATTAGAGCAGATTAAGCATGTCTCAGTGACTCAGAGGCCAGTTGACATGAAATATATTGAGTCTGAGCCTAAAGAAAAGGTTTGGTTCAGTTACTGGAAAGTGAAGGTTATTATTACTATCCTTTCATCTAAGACCTTTTAAGAACTCAATATATTGTGAGTCACTTTCCATATTTTATGTTATTTTCCATTTTCATAGTACCTCCCTTCCTGATTTTAGCAAAACATGTTCCTAAGTACTGTGAGAAAGGCTGTGCTCCTAATGATAACACTGATGATGTTTGCAGAGCTAGGAAGCCTAACAAGGAAATGTGTTATGCAGATTCAGAAGGATCAGATAAGCTTCTCCTACTTCAATGGGATCAAAAGTGGAATCACATTTTTTCAGATTTTTGAGTCTATTTTAAGCACACATGAAGAGAGGTTCAGCTGACATAAATCATGCTGGGGAGCTCTGACAGGCTACATTTGCTTAATACATGCTGCTGCAAAGTTCTGCCAGTGCTCTTTAGATAATAATTCAGCACACGAAAAACTTAGGACTAACTTGGTGGAATTGCATAAATGATGATATATATTAAGTTGATTTGTAATATCTGCAGATGGGGGTATTTTCTTCTTGCTAATTGTAAAGATATTAGAAAGGGTATAAGGTCAAACAAGTGAGGTAAAAAGGACGCACTGCCTAGAAGCATACTTGAGAAATAAGATTCATGGAAATTTGTAGAATTCAGCATTCAGGACTTGTTTAAACAATGTTGGTAAATAGTGATGGGTACACAAAGAAGGCCTTCAAAATTATCTAGCAATTTTGGTATAGCTCTCACTTTATAAAAGACAACATTCTCTACATAACCAAGTAAATACTGAAGACTAAGTACAGAAAAAACCTAAAGGAAGGGAGAGTAGCTGAGGAATACAGCCCAGTCAGCCAAAGATCAGAGGTATTGGTATGAATCCATGATTTCTATAATGTAAAGTCATCAGATTGCATTTTACTATTAATGAAAGATCTGCATACCTGTTAAATAGAGTAATAGAAACCTACATTTAAATTCAGGGCAATTTAAAATATTGTTGTGTAGTTCTTTTGTTCTCATTTTATCGCTGTACCCTATTCTTGTCTTTTTATCACCTTGATTTATAATTATTCTACACTGTAGTCTAAATAGAGACAAAAATACTGAATCTGTACTTTCTGCCAAGAAACCTGGCAATAACTGCAAGAATTTTCATCAATTTTGTAACTTCTTTGTAATTTGAACTGTCATCCAAAATTATTTATTTTCAGAAGTGTAAGGGATTTGGGGAAAACTTGTTATTTTCTTCTCTCAAATGTAAGAAATTGAAAAGTGAAACAGAAAAAAAAGGTTTTTCGGTCCAGTATAAAAGTTAACTATTATAACTGTCTTAACTACAAGGCAATACATATGGATATAAGCTAGAAATAATTAAATGCAGAAGTACTTTGAGCAATTTCATAAAACATGACATTTGTTAAGCAAACAAGTTCTTTAAAGTAACACGTTTGTATTACTTTATGCAGGAAATGACAGGGAGTAAAAATTTGTGGCAGACGAAGTTAAAAGACCTGAGCCATAAATGTAGTTCTGTTGTTAATAGGTGAAGAATAAGTTTTATTGCAACATATCCAGCTGAAAAAATAGGACTATCAAACCCACACATAATTTGAAGAGCTTCAAGACCACAAACAGCAGTGCCTAAATAATTAAAGGATGTTGGTATGACTGTGCATCTTGCTATGTACATTCTAGAGTGAGAACAAACTGTGAAACTCTCCTTCCAAATTTCGTCTGTTAAAGCCAGATCTAGCAGAGGGCCAGTATTGTGAAAAGACAGGTCTGATACTGAAACCTAAGCTTTTAGTTAATGTGTTACTAAGTAACATAAGGTGTTTTGAGATAATATCTAATTTCTTTCTGACTCAGTCTGAAAACTGGTACATTGGCCTCATTTTTCATTCTCACAGAAAGCTAAATTTGTATCACCTCATTCAGAAGTCAGTGATTGTTTGTTAGAGACTGTGAATGTTTCTTGAGATAGAGCTGGATGCTTCATATTAACTTAAATGCATCTACCAATGAAATTAACATCTATAGTGCTTCTACCTGTCAGAATGGAGTGGAAAATACCTTTTCCTCTTCAAATTCAATAATGTCTCACGGGGAGTGTCAGAAACTTCCTGTAATTTCACAGTTTTTCTCAGTGGGCAAGATTCTCTGAGCCTGGTGAAAAGGGAGACTCAGAAAGCACAACAGCAACATGTCATGACAAGGAACTAACATGACACCAAGTTCTCAGTATCAAAACAGAGGTGAGGTAGTATGGACACGTGCACCAAAGATTAAGAAGATGCAGCTTGAAGTTTGGAGATTGACTGGTTTCTTTGAAGATCTCTCACTGACGGGAGTAAGTGCCCTCAGATTTAAGCCTTCCCTTTGTTTTTGCTCACAACACATGAAATGACTGGTATATTCAGAGGCAAAATAACAATAGTTATTAAAATGTTAAAAAAATTAGAATTATACTCTAAAAATATGGTTAATGGAAGTGAATGAGCTCTTTAACGCAGAGGCCAAATTTTTCTAGTACAGACACTTCTGCACGAAGTTGAATGCCTGATGTGCATCTCTTTTTCATTGCACTTTTTAAGATGTCGAATAGAAAAAAATAAAGGGCAATTAAAAAATATGTTATTCTATAAATGTTTAGCAGTGTTCTACTCCCCATAATGTAATTGAATGTCCAAATATAGATAGGAAGAAAGCAAAGATTGTTACTTCTACCTCTTAAAAATAAAGACAGAAAGTACAACTGCAGTTTTGTTAAAATCTAGACTTTTACACTGAGAAAATATAAAGGACTGTTTTGTTTCAAAGACTTTGAATTGGTTAGTTAATTGGAAATGCTTAACATTGAATGGTATTTCCTAGCAATTCCCAGGGTGTTGTTTGGGAGTGCACACTTCCCTGTGAGTTGAACTGCTCAGGGGACTGTAAAGCATGGAACAAAACGAAGAATTCTCCCCTGAACAGTGTTGTGCTATGTGCTCTGAGATGAGCATAATAATGGGGAGAGAGTTTGATGAGGTGTCTTGCACATCAGCTCCTGAAAAGCATTGCAATTTTGCACACTTAAAATGAAATGTTGTGCATCAGACTGTACTGGAAGCTTTCTTTTGCTCCGCAGTTTTAAAATGGAAAATTTCAGCATATTTGAAATTTTTATTGTGTGAAAATATTTTATAGTCTAAATTTCACCTGTGCGAGAAAATGCTGAAATACACATCTCCTGGACTGAAAATCTGAAATTTGGTTCATGTTAGCTTGCAAGGAAATTCTTATTGGTCTGAGCTATAGTGATCCTAAAAGGGGAGTAAAATGCCTACTGCAATATGTTTTTATTCATACTTCTCACTGTTGTACAGGGAAAAGGATACTGTATTCCTCTGGGAAGGGTGTTGCTGGCTCTAGGCTCAAAGATTGATGGGGCTACATGAAACATTTCTTTAGGCCCATGCATGGAAGGGCAAAAAGTCAGGTTTTTAGTATCAACAATTAGACTGATAATGAATATTCCCTGCAATATGCAGGGCTTCCCTCAGACCTCTCCTTTGTAGCAACCCTGAGAGGACAAAGCCATTTCAGAAATTTAAAATCTGAGCCAGCATCTGGATTAAGAACTCACCCCTTGGATATCAGATTCCTGTTGCCTACAATCACTACTAAACCATGCACTTACCTTGTAAGAAGATTACAGGAAGTGCATTTCAGTATGTTTTGTGTAACCATGCAGTGCAAAAGACACGAAATCACTAAACATTGAAACAAGTAGATATATCCCAACCAATGCTGAGCACTAATAGAATCACAGGCACTACAGAAACTGAGACTATGGCAAATATTTTCTTTCCTCTATAAACTGGAACAATTATTTATAAACTGTCAAGAAAATTAACCTTGTTTAAATTGTTTTCAGTAATATTACTGTAAGTTTCAGTCACTTGATTTGTGATCCATATGACCAAGAAGGAGCATTCTGATTTATATATGTTGAAAACAAATTGTATTAATAAAATAATGCTTTCTCTGCAAACTTAGCTTCTTGTAATGCATAGGCAACAACTTCAGTCTCAAATGATGCAATGAGCATAAGACCATTAATTTCATGAAGTTATGATAATTTATATCAGTTTAGTAATTTGATCCCATGTATTCTGTAATCACAGGAAAAGAACACAGATTTTGTGTATTTGAAGTATTTTCTTTCACATCTTTTCAATTACTCAGTGCTGGATTTGTGAGTTACTGACTCAAGAACCAGTCTGAATTAAATTAAATGTAATTACTGAGTCCTACCTCCATATCTGCAGCTCAGAGATTGCTTTAAGGAAACATTCTGCTGTTTTTTTAAGTGTAAGTCTACCAGATGCATCATCATCTGTAAACTTCCCTGTTTCTCCACATTCATGAACAAAAGGATTTGAGAGCACTTTGTTGTAATGTGTGTCTCCTAAACCCCCAAATTCTCCTCTGCAAGACATGTGCAGCCAGGTACACTGTTCGCCAGGATGTTATTTGATCTTGTTAGCACTGACATAGAAAGAGCTGCCCAAAATGAGCAGAAGGAATAATCCTGCTTTAGTAAACATAAACTTCAAGTGCAATAACTATTATTTATTGAGGATAATTACTTTTTTCCTTCTGTGAATATAAAAATGCTGTAGCCAGAAGCTGAATCTTGGATACAGGCTGAAGGAATTTTTTTAATGATATGTTCACTGAAAAAGAAGGACTGTAAATAAAAAGGATTAGACACCATAAATCTCTGCAAAGCACTTTTTTCATGAGCTATATATTCAGTTATTCAGTATTTGGAAAGTTTCAGAATAGACTTGATGTTATCTTATTTAGCTTAAAATATGCCATAAGGCAAACCTCGATTTCACATGGAAAAAGTATTCCATAGGTTCAGAGAGTTTCCATATATTCTGAGAGCTTACACTCAGGTACATTTAGCCAAATTTTCAACTTATATGGGCCTTCTCCAAACTTCATCCTAATTTTTTGGATTGTAATTATCAACCCTGAAAGTTTAAATATTTGATTCCAACTCAAATTTTAAAACTGAAATTAAAAATAAGATATAAAACTGAACTTAAAAATATGAGGTGCTGAAAATGTACTTACCTTTATTCATGTTTGGATTTAAGATATTCAAGGACTCAAATCAGTTTTATACAGGTTTTTGCGCTACGTTTGTTGCCATGGTAGCTTGTCATACTGTATGCTGTACAGACCTCCCCCTCTTGGCGAGCAGGGCTGCACTTGCAAGCTTTTCCAGAACTTGAATCCTAATATAAAAACTAGACTACATTTAAATTATAGTATTATTTGGACTGGCCAAGAGTAGCTTATCAAATCATTGCCTTTAAGGCAACAAGATTTGTAAAATTATATGCTAAAATCTACAGCAAACAAAAAGTTTCATGTCATTTCTTTAATGGATGAGCTGTTCAGCAGAACCACTTATTTGGGTAAACAGTCTGGCCTGTATGAGCTTAGAGCTTCAGAACATAATTGCATTTTTTACTATAATACAACATTGGGCAAAGCAAGCGAAAAACAAAATTACATCAAAAGAGAACATTTAAACTAGACGGCAGCCTTTGTATCAGAAATTACTTTCATTTCCTTTGGCTAAATAATTCTTTTGTGATAATCAGTTATGCATAGAAATAGCATAATACAGTAAACTCTATGAATTGTGGAAACTGCACAAATATTATCACTAAACAATAACTAATTCCCAGAGACAAGATTGACAAGATAATTCACATTTCTACAATTTTGAAATATTTTACTGAAAGGGTGTTTTGTAGCAAAAATTCACTTTAGTCTTACTCATTTTAAAAGAGCATTTTTTAGAAACGTAGGCAGAAGGAAGAGAAAAAATGACACAATGAGAAAAAAAATATTTGGCTACTTTATAACACGATGAAGACAAATTACGTTCAGATTTTTGTTGATTCTTCTAATTTTTTCTACTAATCTCAGAAGTGTTTTCTATGTGGTGAAAATGCAGTCACAAAGTGTCACAGCACAGCATACCCAAAACAAGCAGCAAAAAGTGAAGCAACCCTAATCCTGCTATCGTGAACCTGCCAAAAACATTCAAAGATACTGCAAAATTAGTTTGTTTTGTTTTCTCTTTTTATAGCATTCACAGTTGTGTTTTTTGTCAGAAACTGAAGTCAGATTTTGAAAAAGCTTAGAAGGTATGTGATAGAATATAGTTTGAAATAAATATGGCATATTAAGGGACTATGATCACACAGACAGATATGATAAGAAAATGCTTTCTCATTTTCCAGACAGGTTAAACAACTCCATTTCATGGAATGAACATGACTAATCATATAAATGAGGAGGAATAGCCCAGATTTATTTTATTTTTAGGGCAACATGGCAACATTTCTTTTGTACACAGTTCTATGAAAATACATCATGATCAAAATAACTTCAGATTAAATGGATGCCAGTGCATTTCTTGAAGATTGTAGAGTGTGTGGATTTTTTTTTCTGTCAGATGCATGTTTAACATTTGCAGTGTGTCAGGAGCTGAGGGAAGCAGCTTTCCTTTGGAGGCAGTCAGCTATATATCAGCTCATACTTGGACTGTCTCTATTAAAAGTTATTTTGCAGTGTTTAAGGACAAAAGAAAGGTCAAACAAATCATGCATAATAGTATGAATAGGTTTTGTAGGTATAGGTTTTTTGTATTGAATAACATTTACACAAAGGGTTGCCCCAACTCATTTAGCACCTTTGGTAATAGGCTGTGAAAAACCGTTTCCCCTTTTCTGGCTTGTTTGTTTTGGATTTCTTTTTGAATTACTTTCTGAGTAATTTTTTCCTATGAATATCTTTTTCCTACACATTTGAAATTCTAAGTTTGTCTATAATGCTTTAGGATAAAGTAAAGTTCTCTGAACAGCTTCTTTTCTAGGGATGCCGTACAATGGATCAAGATACAACTATAACATCATCTTCATAATGCAAGACTACAAAGGAGCTGCGTTGAATGGCTCAATAAGATGTCTATTAATTTGTCTTTATCAAAATAATGACTGAGATATAATCCATCACTAAATGTCACTATTGAATGCTGGATGTCAAAGGGTGTTAACTGGAGAACAGTCCAAAGCACCCACAAGTAAGAACCGTCTGGTCTTAATCTGGTGAAGTGTGTCCATTAATTTATTTGGCTTGGGATTCAATCTCTGTGAGCAGAAACAATACTGCAGCACTCCATGATTAATTGCAAGCATGCTCTGGATAATCATAACCTTTATGTAAGATTTTTGCTTCTCTGCAGATTAAGCATCTTGCATAGGCCTTATTTTATCCTCTTCATGAGAATAAAAGCCACCTGACACTTCTAGCCCCTTATAGCTACTTTCTTGCTTAGGAAAATAAATACTTAAAGATTTTTGAAGATGCCCAGTACTCTGCATTGCCTTTCTTTTGCATCTGCAGGCAATATTTTACATGATGACTAAGAGGAAAGATAATCAAATATGTCTTTACAACTACCAAATTTGAGCATATTTGAACAAACTGAGATTCCTGGCTATGCTATTTCTGATAGCAGAGATGCCATGAAAGACCAAGTGTGATGTGAATCTTCCTAAGAAGCATGAAGACTGGGATGTGAAACTTGTCAAGTCAGTTATTGAAACTTGAATAGATGATTGGGATAAAGTGCTGGATACGCACTAAAAGACAATAACTTACAACAATTTTATGTTATAAGCGGTAAAGAATGTATTTAATATAACAAAATATATTTTATCAAATATAAATATCCAGCTCATTGGATTAAGGTAAAGAGCAATAAGAAAAATTCCCTTGCTTTTTTAGAAAAATGTGTCTGATATTGGGGAAGATATGATTCAGGCAGAGTTTTAAAGTAAAGAAATGGGATTCTTCAGAGAAAGAGAACATTTTCTTACTCTTTTATTGGCAATTGCTGTAATTCATACTTTTGTTTTCTTCTTTTATTTCTGCTTGATTTTCGCAGTATTATTAATTGTGAAAATAATTCCTTTCTCTATAGATTTGGAGTTGGTATAACAGAGGTGGGATCTAGAAAGACTCTTGGAATGCACCTCCTGTATGACTCTGCTGGTGGTCTCCAGAGAGAATAAATGAGAAAAAAAAAAGGAGCTAATTCCATTTGCTGCTCTTAGTGCCAGATGGCCAGGTGTCTCAGCCACTGTTTGCTGTGGAGAGTTAATTTGAGTCAGTGACGTGCTGTGCTAGATCTGGGTAGGATTCAAGAGTCTTATTTCCATAGGGAAAATGGATCTGTGACCCCATCTCTTCCGTGTGTGCCAGGGTCTAGTAGAGAAAGAGCTGTGGCTGAGCACTGACGTGCTTTGTAACCTAAGCACAAAATGGAAAAGAAATAATTAGTCTGGGCAGTGACTTACAGAACCTCTGGGGAGGCATCAAGAGACCCCTGAGCAAAGAAAGGCTTTTTGCCTATTGGAAACTGTCTGTGCTGCTTCCTCTATGGTTATGCTCAAATGGTGAGTGACCCCAAACTTAGCTCCTGGATTTAAAAGCACATTTAATGTGGAAATAGTGCAAGAGAATCTCAGTTTTCAGTTATGCTTAGGTTCTTTCACAATTTATGTCTTTTCTGTGAAAAGCCAAGGTTGGATCCAGCTGCTCCATGGGCAAGCCATTGTATGGCTGGCAGCAAAACCCCCCTGGACCATGCTGGTTCTCCCAGCAGGGTGTATGTTTCTCTGTCTCAATAAGTTTAAGATCTTTAAATATTTACTTGGCTTTTTGCTTTCCTATAAGAAAATGGTGAGGCAGTTTGTTTCAAGTATTTGCCCGGATCACTTCAACTTGTGAGTTTACCTTTCCTCAAATTGCTTAGCCCAATCTTCAGAGTGGGGGATGAACAAGAAGTCATGGCACTGTAAGACCGAAACAGAAATCAGGTTAAACAACCCTCTGTTGTTGTTGAAGGAATAAGGCTATCCCATTTTCAAAGTGGTTCTGTGGGGTCACATTCTTAAATCCATTATGTCTTAGCAGCCCTTTTAAACATCTATCTTTCTGCAGTATTTTGGACACTGTAGTGTCACCCAGCAGGAAAGAGAGCTGTTTCCTTCCTGTGAAAATGTAGGGACAATTGGAAACTAATGGAGACAAACAGAAAGAAGATGTCCAGCACCTCCACAGCTGAAATCTTGCCCTTAGAAGAAAGTTGTTGTTTTGGGGAAAGGGATATGGTATCCTGAGCAGAAGAGGAGGAGCCCAGAAACAGCTGGAAAGAAAGGGCAGAAATGATGGCAAGGTGAGATGGTAACTGAAACTGTAGGAAAGGGGGAGGAGGGAATGGCAGAGGTGTCCAAAATGAATGGCAACCAAGTGAAGCATATGTAATTAAGTTGGATGATTTCTGGACAGAAGAAAACTTTACTTCATTGTTTTGTTTGAGCAGTTACAGTAGATGTCAGTCATTATTGAGAAACTTCTGAAGACTACAGGTTAACAAAACATTAATGATAATTTTATTTTTTGCACATAGAATACTTTAAATATACATATAAATGCAAAGAGGCAAAGAATGAATATAGCTATTTGTTTATGCTTCAGAAATACAGCCAGGATATTGAAACCTTTATATCCTTGACCCCACTAATTGAAAAATGCTTCAGCTATGATTTTTTTGGTCTTTGTTCATTATATTAATATCAAATCTGTCTTCAGTAATCCCACAATAACATGGCAGATGGGGGAATTCAGACATGGATTTCAATGATTGCTGTGAAGAAAAGAGAATAGTTTTCTTGGTGCAGATGTGAACAAAGATTGAAAACTACCACAGCACATGCAAAATGATTATGTTCTGTATTTATGACTGAGTTAGTCTTGGCAAACAGAAAGTAATACCTTACTGGGAGCAGACCAAGTACTGGGATCAGATTCATTGGTATGCTCTGGCTGCTTGATGCTCCATCACAGACTACAGCTGGTTTATGTTGTCAGAGCAACAGAAAGCAGCCAGGACTTGTAAGAGAAACTGGGCCAACATGTGGGATTATTTATGATTATTATTTTTTAAAGTAAAATAAAAAAAGACAAACATCGTCAAGCATCACAGAGCCAATACTTGCTCTGTAGTTAATTTGACATGACAGACTGACTTTTCAGAGGCTGCTACAGTTAGTTAAAACCAAACTACTCTTGAGTATAATTGCTGTAGCAAGTGTCCAGGCCCTGGCCATGCACAGGGCTGTCATTCACCATTTCTTTGCAAAAAACCAGAGGCAAGTGAAGCCTGATATACAGCCAGGAGCGGAGCAGTTTCATCCTGGATTTGGTAAGGCATTTTTGGGGAACAATTCCTGCCCTTTCTGCGCTGTATGAGGGAGTTCCTCTAGCATGGGACAATTCACATTATCAAGGTGCTGTGCCAATCCCTGAAATTCTGATTTAATGGGTACTGAAAATGAGACTAGGAGAGGGTTATCTGCTTTGAAAGTACTGATCTCTGTGATGTGTTGAGGTAAAAATGGCACCTTGGTCACAGCTGCGGTGTCATGCACACTACATGCATATTTTAAAGGCAATTTGTGATTATTTCTGGTTATTTACAACTGATTATAAAAGTTAAAGCCTGTGGCAATGTTATAATTTACGTTACTGCTTACGTTGTTTCAGAAATTTCTATTGTTTCACCTGCCAGTAGAGATATTTGTGTGCTTGCTTCAAATTGCTCCAATTCAAATGACTTCACTTGCAGACGTATTGTGTTTTGACTGCTTAAAGCAACCTAAGTCATTTTGACAAAAACAAATTATGGACTGATTGCCTCAGAGACCTTGTTTAGCAGATGTGACTGCAAAGCGTCTTCCAATTGAGGTCAGTCAAGAGTTTTAGCATCTTAACTGGCATACAGGCTGAAGACAGTGTGTGTATACTGGCTCATCAAGCCTTCTGGTCATCTGCCTTGTGCCAGCTGCTGTCCTCTGCCTGAGATTCAAATCCCTGCTCCAACAGAAATAAAGCCAAACAACGTGGTTTCAATCATCATGCAAAAATCTGCCTGTGATTGTTTCTTAGCTTGTCATCCCTTTGATATTAACTTACCTTCACGCAGGGAAGAGCCAACAAAGACAGTGCCAAATCGAGCAGAAAAAATGCAATGGATAGTAACTGTATTAGGACTGGGTGAGCAGGAGAGCCTACAATTGCTGAAAAGCAAATGTCCACAACAGGAACTTTAGGTGACACTACTACTCAGAGCAGTGTTGTCATCTTCTGCATCAGAGACCTGAATAAGACAAGAGATTTTATGATTTTTTTCAATTAATTGAATGCTTTTTTTAGTTCTCAGATTTATATGTATATGCTTAAGAGCCCCACTTTCTCTACACCCAAAAAGTTTGTAAACCCAATTTTATAATGTACTCAGTACCATCCTAGTTAGATGAACCTTACCATGGACATTTAGGAAATGATCACACTGTTAAACAGGCCCTGTAAAACTGGCAAATAGAGAAAATCTGGTTCTCTCTCATAGTTCACACTAGGATAACAAAGATACTAATAGGGATTGCTATTGTTATAGGCCTGCAGACAAGAGCATTAAATTCCTTGTTTTATTTATTGTTTTGTTCTTTCTGATTAGTGAAAGCAGAGGGTGAGATATGACCTAGTGAGTCTTCAGATTGGATCAGTAATTGAGACAAATTCCAGACATGAAAGGACTGCCTGATGTTTAGAAATCATTAAAGGATGAAAATTGCTCTCTGTGAGAGAGCTGGAATAAAACAGTTCTTTGGAAAATAAACAAAAACTTCAGAAATTGCTTTCAGAAGTTCTGCTGTAAGGTTGATTGTGCAACTGCCAGTTTTGTCAATATTTCTTTGAATTAATGTCTTGACCACAGCAAGCAGGCAGCAAAGGGCAACTGTTACTGTTTCTAGCTGTGCGATGATCAGTGACTCATTATTTGGTTTCATAAAATTAAAATCTGGTTCTTATTTTTACTAAGCAGAATGGAGTTACTGCTGGTATTACTACGTAATGTATGCAAATGAACAAACATTACCTTTTCCTGTATACAATTTGGGAGTGATTTTGCTGGCATTTTATGATTCATTTTTTTAATACCAGTGTATGCAAAAAGTCATGCCTCAGAGGGGTCTATTTGTTTTGGGTTTTGCTCTCTGTTTCATTTTGTATTTTCATATTTAAGCTGAGCGAGTGCCTCACACCCAGCCCTGGTGAAAATGAGTTGTAGTGTGTTTATTCATTGATGTACTTCAGAGAAATGTCAACAGGAATATTTTACTTGGGGAGAGCAACTTATAAGATCTGCAAAGCAAAAGTGTTTCAGTTCTCAAGAGAGCCCATTAAATGGGGGGCATCAACCTCTTTCAGAAATAGAGAGCACTTGATCTACTGCAACAGCTGAGGCTGCTGAGACATTCCTTCCTCTTTCCTGTTGCAGGTTTTTTCTTAGTTCCTGTGGTAGTTCAGGTAGTAAAAACACCCAGCATCTTATAGTAGCTTCTATTGAATTGGGAGACCTAGTAATTAATTTGTATTGGCTTAACAGAGGGCTGGTAACCTGTGATGGTCAAGCTGACCGTCTGGTTGGTGACCACCTGGCTGCCACACTGTCAGACGCAGTGTCCTGCCTGTCTGTGGAGCATGGGGTGCTGCAGCAAGCTGAACTCTGCTGCCTCTCTTCCTCCTGATGGATTTACCTGGGGAAGTCTGAGACTCAACTGTCAGTACACGTCCTGGCTGCCTCTCTGTGCCCGCATGAGAGTGAGATAGAGCCTCACTGTTCTGCTTATGGTGTGCTAATTTTTATTTCTCTGGAAATACCTTTCTTCTGGGATCAGGAGAGAAAGCACTAATAATAAAACATATTTTCTTTATCCATCCCCCTTCTTATTCACTTGTACTACCTTCTTCTTTAAAGTGTCCAGGATCTCTTTATAACTTGTTTCTTAATAGGATGAGCAAATCTCTACATAATGCTGTCCCTATTTCCCTAACAATCAGAAATCTTCAAGCCTTCCTAACGTTATAACCCAAATTTCCATCATAATTACAATGGCTTCCAAAATTATTAGTTCTCCTGCTGCATTATGTCAGGTTAATAATGATATAAGGAAAATAGAAGGCTTTTTGCACAGAAGTTTTATGACCTGTAGAAGGTACAGGAATTAAGACCTTCATTATCCACCTCCTAGTAATATTTCTTTCTAGCGAGGCTAAGAGAGATACTGTCAAGGGGGCATTCTGTGGGAGATATGTCATCATAAATTTTGCTACAGTGCAAATTCAGTTCATTTGTCAGCATGTTACTGCTCTGGACTGGGGCAAAGACCAGCTCCTTGTCTAGAGAGGGAAGGGCAGATACAAGCCCTAAGCCATTTGGCTGAGGGGTCAATCAGATCAGTTTTTGTGATTCACACTCATCATCAGCTTGTCATTCTTTTCCATGAATAGCACTAATATCTCCCTAAAATGTTTAATAATTAAGCCACAAACTTAATGCAAAAGCAGAAAGTCATGCAGTAGGTATTTGAGATAGATTCTTGCTTGCTATGAAACTGCAATATTACAAAGCAAACAAACTGTGCAGCACAGCCAGCTACTGGTAATCATGTGCAGCTTATGCTGTGGGCACCTGGAAGGTTGGTGATTGCCTAAAGCAAAAGCTGCCTGGCAGGACAGAATGGTCATCCATGTGAATTCACATACCTCAAATTCATCTACTGAATTATATACTTAGAGGTTAAGGAACTTTATGAATATGAATTGACTATCATACAAAAAGTGGAAATATCATATAACATTGGTCTCTGAAGCTAGTTCAGACTGTTGAAAATGTTTTCCTTCTTTGGAGGTTATATTATTGACATGTTTTTATGTGAATGACATGATGATTGACAGATAGAATGAATATAGCCAAAATACTTGAACAGTTACTAGATTACAATGAATTCTGTTCATTCACCTTGACATTAGTTTTGGGTTTGTTTCTCACAAACTTTCAGATTTTGCAGTTTCTAGAGAAAACATTTCCAGACAATGGATTTCAAAACTCTTCTCAGTACTTTTCCTGAAATTGCCCATGTACTTTTCTCCTTGGGTACCCAGAGATCACCTGCATACCTTGCTCATGGCCAGTCTGTCAGGGAGGAAGAGCAGGCCACATGTAGAAAAGAGGTCCAGGAACCAGACTGGATAATAAGGTTGGCATTGTAATATAATAACCGTTTACTGTGGGAAAGAAATTTAATAGGTCTCTCTAGTTTGTAGGACAGGAGGGTGTAAATGAACAACAGTGACTTTATTGTCTCTGAACCTGTGCAGTTGGTTGAAGTTCAGGATGTTGTGATCAATCCATGTTAAAAAGATCTGAAAGATAACCATATGAAAATATTTTTGATGCTGTCACATGATTGGAGGAAAGATTTAAACTGAGGAGTACCTCCATGCATTACTGGTGCATTCATACTCACCTCTTGTTTTACTTGCAGAAATTCAGTCTGTCATCTCTGCTTGTAAGCATATTTCCACATTTTTGAAGTGAAACCTAAAAGAGTTCAAAATGACCAAATTAGAAAGGTGTGCTAGAGATGCTTAGTACATATTTTTATTTATTCTCTGTTTTTCATCTGTGCCTTTACAAGCAGAGCTGACACTTCAAAGTAACAATGACAAATTCCATTTCCTTGAAAATCAATACCCCAAGTCCTGTCTCAGTAGCATGAATTCAGAGTCAGGGTTTTAATTTCTGTAAATCCCAGAAAGGCTTCTATGTTTGATTTAAATGGACAAATGGCAGGATTTAGAGTTTTTGTTTCTTCTAGTACACCAAGTTCTAATTAGTCATTTTAAATTGCCTGTAAAACCCTGGTTAGATGTTTGCACATAAATTTAAGTATTCTTCTCTCTTCTCCTCACAGGTTTTTGTCACTTTCCTCTGAAACTCCCTGCTGGAGTAAATTTTTACTTCATACAGAGAGAATGATTGGAAACATATGTTATACTATTTCTATATTTGTTAAATATATAAAATATTTTAAGAGGAAGAAAGCCTAGCCATTCTTTCAGTTGCTCAAATGGTGTCAGTTGTTCTTTCAAAAGTGACTGGCACCATCCTGCCACTCAATGGCTGAGTCCTGTGGTGACTGTCTAGGGATGTCTTGGTCTGTGAGTGCTTTAAGTTGAATCTGACTAAAGAAATTATTTTACCAAAAATGAAACAGATTATTCTCATTGTAAAAGTTTGTCAGACCTATAGCAGATGTCACATACAGCCCAGGTGGAAGTGGATTGAGAAAAAGGAGGCTTGGACTGAACCGGAAAAGGATGGCAGGCTAATGGTTGCAGTGCGGGTAGGTAAAGAAAGTTCTTTAATTTCAGGTAATCCTTAAACCTCACATGAACTACCTGGGCTATCTCTATGAATCATGCAAGCATAGCTTCTGATATATTCTAGATGTAAACCTGTAACAAGCAATTAGTAATTTTAGAATATGGTGGAAAGAATGGATTTAGGATGTCTTACAGCAAAGAGTTCATAATTTAAAAATAAAATCCTTCCAAAAATCATATTTGTTATCTTCTTCTGCTACATCTATTTCACCTGATTGCATAAATCCTACTGCTTGTGCAGGGGCCAGAAGGCATTAAGCTTCCAGATCTCAGCATGTAGGACAATGTATTTTTACATAGTCACAGTTGTGTATGAGGATGCAATCCCATTCTGATACTGTTCAATATAACTTTTAGATTATTTAACTTCTTTTTTTTTACATCCTTTCATTTTGTGACTCTTTTAAATAAATTTATGTAAGTCACCTGGAAATCGAGTATGCTGAATTATTTAGCTCAATGTATTAAATCTGTTTTAGTCTGGATGCATTTATTAATCACTTATAGTCCCTACAAAATGCTTGACAGTCTTAGCAAATAATGATATATTGTGTAAATAATGAAAACTGAAGTAAAAAATATTGTTTTCTTTTGTAACAATTGTACCAAGGGATAATTCATTGTTGACCTCGTAACTAAGGGGAGACTGTCATCATTTTATGTCACAATGATGATGAAGTTCTTTTGTTTTAGCTGTGCTCTTCATTGCCATAGTTATATCTATCTTCTTTTCTGTCTTACCACCCAATTTCTAGGTAGTAGTTTTAATAACCAGAGAAACAGAATATCTTTTTGTCACACTATTCCTCAGCTCCTACTGAGGAAAAATTAAATGGGAAATATTAGAGCACATTAGTATTTTTATTCTCCAAGTAGTTCAGTGGAACAATTTTTACTTTTTGGCTTCACAACAGAGTCAAGAAAAAATGTGTTTTGTTCTTATTTCTAATTGCAAGTCTCTCCTTTACCTACCTTCTCCCACTTGTGAATGAAAAACCTGTCTATGGCATTTTACAACTGCTCACAAAGAAGAGCAATATTTAGAGAGTTTATTTATCTAATAAATTTCTCCCCTCTTTCAATCACACCATCACTCTTGATACAGCTGACCTGTGCTGGGGCTGTTACGAGGGATCCAGGTTCAGCTACAGAACTTAAACACAAGTATGAGGAGAGGGACAGGGCACGTGGAGTAATTTCTGCTATCTTGGTACACTTGCTGCCGTGATTTTCCTCAGGCAGAGCATGTGATGTCTGTGGAAGCTGTTGTTTTTGTGAGGCAATTTACAATTTTTTTTTTTTGAGGAAAATTCTTTATAATTTTTCTCCTTGGATTGCAGTAACATATAGTGAGGAATAGAAATATTGCAGTTTTTATTATACTGAGCTAAGGTTGATCTTGGCTCTGCTCAGCTTGCTTTATCTCTAAAAGCACTGAGAAATGACAGTTAGGAAAAGAAATCATGAATATGTACATACTAAAACATTTTAATATCACAACCACTAGGGATCACCTGGGACATGCAGTCATAAAAATTGCTGGTATACAAAATGCTCACTCTTGAAAATTTTCACTTTACTTGAGCCTATCTTAGAGGCCCAAGCTCCTTTTAAACAGTGTCTTTGCTTTTTACAACAGGAAGGCAATCCTGGTAAAACATGACATCCTCTTTCAGCTGTGGAGTCTGTAAAACCTCTTGATTTTCTGTCTCACTGACACCCACTTGACTTCTTCAAGCCGAATGGCTTTACCTGCAGGAACAGGGTGAGAAGAAAGAGCTACACAGTCCATGAGAAGAGGTGGAGATATGGTCTCTGGGTAGATCTGAAGGTTAGCCACTCTCTTGCAACAAACGAAGACCATGAAAGGGAATTGGCATAAAACAAAAAAGCAGGGAAGAAAACCGGAGGACTTTATGTTTCTCTTGTAAATTCTCTTACAGAGTGAGAGACTATAAAAAAGCCAAGATTTTGTGACATCCATTACAGAAACATGTCCTATTTTGAAGGTATGATGTATAATCAGAGGGAGCACGTGAAAAGTCTTTGTCTACTGCTATTCAATGTGTTTGTTTTCTGCTGAACTCTCCTGCTGTTTCTCACAAGCAGAATTTTCAAACCAATTCACTCAGATTTTCCTAAAATCAGGAGAACATCACAGTTTTTATTTCATGCTAGTAATTTCTCTGACTTGCACAAGGAGTTAGCTAATTTGTTTGCAGAGAGTGACATGTCCTCAAAGCTGTTTTGATTACAGGCAATGTGCATAAAAGATTAGGTTTGTGGCAAGAAAATTTCTGTAAATATTTTGGTGAAAGTATGTGGCAAAGATGGTATTTTTTATGTTTAAAATACTTGTAAACTGTTATTCTTCCTTATAAATCTCTTGAGTGAGACCGTTTATATTCACAGACTTGTGAAAATACATTGTACAGTACCAGTAAATTTGAAACACAGGAAGAAATTTGCTCTAGGGTGTATTGTCATCTACTATAAATGGCTATCTGTATGGAATGGTCTTTTATTATTAGCATAACTATACTGTAGTCAAAACTGCCTTTTCTACCTTTTAGTGCTGGGTGTTGATACCTATTGAAATCAAAGTGCGATGTGCACCTTTATGCTTAGGGCTTCGTGTCATGTTTAGCAGTAGTTTCCTAGAGTAAAACGAGCTTTTCCCTGCTGAGCAAAAGCATTGCTACTGGGAATAGTTGTAACGCTGGATTTTGCACACAGAGGTAACTCACCAAGATTAGACAAACTAACTGAGTTTGCTGGGCTCCATGTCGAGGCAGATTCCTAGGGTCTCTGTCTCAGCTGTAGCTGGCTTACCCATGCAGTCTGCGCTTCCCTGTGTCTCTTGGGGAGTGGGAAAGTGGTACAGCTGTGGAGTGTGTTTTTCTTTTCTTGATGTAGCAATTTTTCCACTTATGGAGGTTTTGAGTTGTATCTCTGTCAAAAAAATGTGGCCATGGGTGCTGTTGACCATCCCTTTGTGTACCAAGATGTCGGAGGCCAGGCTCTGAGCCTCTGCCTCAAGCAGCACCCTCTGCCTTGTGGCTCCAAGGGGTTCCTTATGCAGCAGTCCAAAACGTGCAAGCACAAGTAACAGTTTTAGATGAAAATGTTTGCATCTACATTAAAAATATAATCCCTTTTGCTCAAAATGGAAGGGTTTTTCCTAGCGCACAGGGGATTGTGGTAAGGTTAAGGCCATGTGACAATAAACAATACAGTAGAGAGCTATTGGATCTGAACTTGCAAAAATGATGAGTCTTCCAAAATTTCTTCTTATTCTCTTAGAAAGAAGAAAAATATCATGACGTTTCTATTGCTTGTTGACATACTAATTTTCACAACCTGCTGGCCCTTTTCCTTTTAGATTTTTTGGCCCCACTGTCATGTCTACCATTGTCTTGAAGATGCTATGTTTGGCTGTGGGGTTGTACCTTGAATACAGCTATCTCCACTGGAGTGTTTCTAACTCCTAGTGCCATGCAGAATAAATAATTCACAGAAATAACTCTGTGATATACACCAAGAAACACAGATGCTCTGTGTTGATTTCTTAGGAAGCATTAAAAGATCCTACTGGGCTTTGCAAATTCTACCCTCAGCCTCAGATTGCAAGCTGAACTCAGCTTTTGAAAAAGTGTGCTTGTTTGTACTCTTTCCAACTCAAGTAACCCATCCAACTTTCATGGCTGATAGCAGCTGTTGTACCTTTTAGTATGTACTCCAATCTTTCAGAAGAAAGAGAATTTGTGAAATTCTGCCATGTGAGGGGATGCATTAGCAAACAAAAGAGTAACTCCAATGGGGGTGGAAGTGAAATGAATTATATAACTATAATTATGAAGCCTGCTCTCTATGGTGTTTGGCCTGCTGTGAGGTAGCATCTTAGCAGCATATTTCTTTGAGAGAAAAAATTCTTTTCTTTAAAATGATATCAGAAAACAGCTGAAGATGGATGCTTCTTACATCTGCTTCAAACTTTTCAGATTAGACAAGCATAGTTTCAAATGACAGCACATGTTCTAGCTGATGAGTAAGTGAAATAATGAATTATGCCACATAACCAGGACTACATAAACTAACACAAAATCATACAGGTCTTTAAATCAGCCATCATTTACCACACAGACATGCTTCTTCAGTACATGACTTGTTCCATGAAACAAAGAGAAATGCTCCATTTAATGGATTACAACATCACTGGTCTATAACCTTTCTTTCTAATGTCTTTTATGAAAAATCCTATTCAACTTTTTCCTCATTTTATTCTGATTTTTTTAGCCTATCTAAGTCAGATTTGGCTTTTTGGGGTATGAAGTAAACTATTGTTCACATGCTGGCTTTGTGCCTTAAACTTTAATTTTCTGAGCTTTCACAGATTTATTTTGTGGTCTTACTATACTGGTGTCAGAAATACATGGGTATTAAATTGAGGCTTCACAAAATCTCCAGGAGAGCATGCTAGATAGATTTCAAATAATTCTGTTTTCCCCTTTATCCTCTTTATTAGTTTTTTTTATCCTTCAATTTGGCTTCAATTCAGGAAAGCACTCGAACAAGTACTTAACTTTGAGAACGTGCTTAAATCCACCTCTTTTTTTCTTTTTAGTGGAAATGTAAGCCTGCACTAAATGCTTTGCAAAGCAAGAAGTGTTGCCGTTTTCCCACAGAGTGTCCCACCTATTTTAGTCATGTGCTTGCCTCTTACTTACATTAAGGTTTCTGTACATCTACATGAAATACAGAAAACAAGCCTATAAGGAGACTGGATGAATTCAAATCTGTTTTCCTATCTTTACTCATAACTTTTAACTGGCTTTTATTCCTGTAAACTGAATAAATGTATCTAAAATAGAACCCAACCTAGCTTGAATACTTTTCATCTACCTTTAAAAATGGGATCACTATCTATGCAGTTCTAACAGGGACACTTTCTCAAGGGACACTGTCTTCCTGGGAGTAATTGATCACCACTGACTCTCACAAGTTTGGACAATTTCTGCAGAATTCAAATTTATTCACATAAAATTTGCATTGAAAGTTGATTGTAGGTTACACATTTTCTTCATCACAGCTAACAGGTAAGCTTGGAGGAAAGAAAGGGCTCAAAAGCAGATATGGATATTATATAGTCTACCATCAGTTAGGAGAATTATCTATCCAAATGATGTTCAAGGGGTTCAGAACTGAGAATTTTACTGTAGTATAACAGAAAATTCCTTTTATTTTTGCATTAGTAAAAACCTAACTACCAAAAAGAGGGAAAGACAGCAGTCATTTAATTCTTTTCACTCAACAAGGTATGGTGGTACACAGAGCACATACATTTTTTATTTTTAAAAGAATCCACAGTCCTGAATCACATTTTTTATTTCTTTAATTAGTTGTGATAAGACCTAACTGGAAGCCCTGAAAAACCAGACCTTTAGAAATTATTTTGCTGCTACTTATGATATCTTCAGTCTTGACCTGCCTGTTCTTAAAACATTAATGTTATGTAGATGATTAGCAGAATTATTGTTTCATAAAACAGTATCTGGAGGTAGTACTAAAGGTGAGATACAAACATTGAAAAGAAACCCCACTGACAAAATGAAATGACCACATTTAAATATGTGCCACTTATTATAGTATTATTAGTAGTATTGTGAGCACCAGCTTTAGCACCTCAAAAATGAGTTGTTAGAACAAAGGAAGTAATATGATTTTATATGTATTTAGTGGATGAAGGGCTGCACATTACATGGATAGGTTTTATGTAATGACTGGTTAGATCATTGCACGACCTTTAGAAAGTTTCTTTAGTGGGGTGTAAGAAATGGAAATTTGGGGCGTGGTATCACTCATATTTCTTGAAGATGATGGAAAAGCATATGCAAAGACTGATGAAGGGACTAGACAGCACATTTTCTTAAGTGATAAACTAGCACAAAAACACAAATCCTTTCCCAGATCTTCTAGAATAAGTTGTAAAATAAAAAAAATAAAGAAGATTACAGACTTTTAAAAAAAAAGTATAATTGGAATTTACAGGTGTAAAATACAATTCATAATTAAAGATTTTATAAATGGACAGTTGTTCTTTTTTTTATTTAATTCCCAAGTGATTATCAGAAGAATTTTAATAGCAATTAAGAACATTCTGTGAATCTGCACGGGTGCTTATTTGTCAGCAGTTTTGCATGGGTGACACATTAAGTTGATTGTATAAAAATGATTATTGAAACCAATTCTGCACCTTGATTACATGTGCCTATGAACAGGGACATACTCATTGCTCTCTTTCTGTACAGTCAAACCTTTCTGGATACAGAGGAATGAACCAAATCATTGTGGTCCAGCCTCATTCTTCCTAATTTAGTCTCCAATTAACCTGCATATAGTCATGGGAGAGGGACAATTATTTTTACGTGGCAATTCCTGTAGCCTGCTCTGGGGCCTATCTTGAGATGGATTGCTGTGTCCTGTCTCCTAGCTGAAGATGCTCCTGCTGATTTCAGCAGGTGTTGAACTAGATGACCCTTAAAGGTCACTTCCAACCCAAACTATTCTATGATATTATAATTAGTAAAGGTGAACATCTAATTTTCAAGCACATATTTATGGAAGAAAAATTCCACTGTTTAGTTACATCTACTCACAGAAGAGAGTGAGCAGGTGTGAATAATGAATTACTTCCCTGTTTTGTGGAATTACTTGCATTTTGAGTAATTTCTGTAATTAATGGCTAACGCAATCTCACAGTGAATTATATACCTCATCGTACCACTGAGGAGTGTCTTTAAAGGCTCTGCCTTCTCTTCTGGCCCCAGACTAGAGGATGCAATGGTGCAGTAAACAGGGTTTTTTTGTTTTATTTTTAAGCCCTAGATTACTTCTTCAAAGATCACTTTTGTGTAAAAGTGTCCAAGTAATCAAATGTGTGTGGATCTCTTACCCTCCAGGCAGAACTTGTGAAGGTAATAGTATGTGTGTAGATATATTATTAATATCTTTCCATTGCAAACATGGATGATAGATGTAAAAGCACCATCCTTGCTCCAAATACTCTTTGGTACGGAGCTGAAGCACTGTGCAGAGAAAAGCAATGTTAGACTCAAATAGACATGGTGAGGTAAAAAAGTTGTAGCTGAACAGGAGAACTAGCAGAATATGGAATAATAGAACAGTGCCTGAAGGCAGTTTTATCCATTTTTCCAGTTGATGGAGGATGGTATTAGCCCCTGCAAATATTGTCTCAGACACCCTCCAACCATCATGGAGGCAAAGGAATCAGTCCTAATTAACCTCAGAAACTGCTGTGAGAAATATTCTTTCAAGACGTAAAGGATGCATGGTGCTTGACTGAAATTCTTCACGTTTACTTCATCCATGTTGCATCATGAACAAATACAGCTAGAAGGGCATCTGACAGCAAATACAGTGTTAGACTACTACTACAGAAGGTTATTTGGAGACATTTTGGCATTCATACATCCCTAAAGGCAGCTCCTGAAAGATGTTTGTTTCTATTTTCCAGAATGCAGAATGATCGATGGTCTGGTCCAGAGGAGCCAGAAGGAGGAAGTTAGATCTTAAAGACAGAAAGCAATGTGAAAGCAGATATTGCACTACACATTTTTCTTCCAAATAAACATTATGTCCCACTGGCATTGAAAGGTACAGTTGCTCAGTTCTACAGAAAATGATAATATACTTTCTGAATTGTGTTCTCTGTCAGAGAACCTAATCGTGATTTTAACTGTAAAAAACTGGAAAAAGAATTTGAGTATTCTGAAAATTACTTTTTTTTTTTTCCTCTTCTGAATTAATAGTTTTCTCTTACCTCCAGTTTTTCAAATTATTACTATAATTTGGAAAAACACTATAGGTTTTGGGATTGATGTTTTAGGTTCCACGAAATATTGCAAACTAAGACAAGTGTGGCTGAATGGGTCCTGTGGGCATGAGTTAGAAGCACAAGGGACTTGTGCAAAAGGATTTGTCATTGGGGCCACAAACCGCAGTGACACCACTGCCACCGAGAGTGACTCCTGCTCCTCTTGAGGTGGCAGAGAAAAATGAGAAAAACCAGAGAAACATCTCTGTCTTACTAATCAGTCCATCTACAAATCTGCTGTCCCCTGCAGGACACAAGGAGAAAGCAAATTGCAACCTAAACTCTGTCAAAGAAAAAGAGATAAAAAAGCAAGTGAGTGTGCTATGTTTTCAGGTGTTTCCTTTTTATTTTTTATGAGGCTGTTCATCATTCCATTATCAATGTGCAAAGTGTTTTTACTCTGAAAGTCATCTTGATCTAAAGTTTCAGAAAAGCAGAGGAGATTCACTTATTTAGATATAGGTATAGCAAGGCCTAATAATTCCTTAGAGTTTTATGTCAGAGGCTTCATCTTGCATACTTGCCTCTTAGATTTAAACAAAATGATAAGGAACGTATAACTTCTAGGCCACAACACTGATATCAGAGGGGTTGTTATGCATGAAGTCATTATGTAGCAGAAAGATTTTAGAAGATTATTAATAGAGGATAATAACAGGATCATGGCTGCATGGAATTTTAGGTGACAGACTAGTGTGTCCTGACAGCAGGACAGGAACCTGTCTTCCTGAGAGGAAGTGCTTGAGACTGGAGGACTGGGGCAGGATGCTTGATTTTGAGACAAAATGAATTAGTAAAACAGTTGACCAAATGCCCCAGAATTGGAGCAGTATATTTCTATTTACATCTGAGGCAGGAAAAGTAAAACTTTTTTTGTCAAGGTGCCTATAGAGTACAAAAGCTAAGAAATTGCAGTAATGGTTTTAGAAAGATGGAATTGCTAAGCATTCATTAACACAAAATACTTTAAACATGATTACCCTTCCAGAAATCTGTATAAAATTGTTGACTTTTACTGTACAGAAATCACTTCTCTACAGGGGTGCAGGAGACCAGAGAAATTATTAACGTCTCAAAACAACTAGAGGGTGTTTGGGGAGGGGCAGGGTAAGTTCAGTGACGGTGGTGCAGTGCACTGCTCCACATCCCGCCCATGGAGACTCTGGTGCAGCCCCAAAGTGGCTACCAAGCCACTGGCACACCAAAAGCCCCACCTGTGGGGAGGAACCAGAGCAGGTAAAAGGCCGTGACACGGGTGTGCATCCTTGACACGTCCCACTGCCTCGGATCTTACAGCAACTGAGATTGTGTTTGGATCCAAGACAATGACTACAGCTCTTTCTTTCTTTCTCTTCCTCTCCCTCTCCTTCTACTCCTAACTTCCTTGTGTCAAAATCCGGCTAACTTAAATTTGGATGGGTTAGAGTTTGCTCAGTCAGTGCTTTGTGAAATGCCTTACTTTAATTGGTTCTTGCTTTAAAGTTTGCCAAGAATGTTATTCTCTAAAATTTACCAAGTAAAAGTTTGGTATCAAAGTACTTAAGCGCCTTTAAAACAGTTGCTGAGTGTGCCTGGGGAGTAACCAAGGGGAATAAAAGTGTTTTCAGGACATTTAGGGTCTTGTACACTCCATCACATGAAAGCCAAACCTATGACTAAATTATGGAGAAATCATAAGCAGATTAAAAACAGGTTTTGTAATATAAACTGTTACACATGTTTAACAAGACACAGTTTTCCAGTGCAAGTTTATCTTAAACATGAATATCTCTGAGGTTCCACTTTTAGAAATAAATTACTCTGGCCCATGTATTTTCTATTCTAATGCTCACCTATCTGAATAGGTAATTTATACTAAAATCATTTCAGTTCCAGCAGGATGGCATAGAGCTTTCTATGGAGTTATAATGTTTATTGTAAAATATTAATATTAAGGAGTTATTTTTCCACTAACATCAAGATTCTCTGGTATATTGTAATTTTATTCATAATAACCTAAATTACTATTATTTTTTGGTCTGAAATAGACTTATCTGAGACTATTTGAGTGAATTAATGTAAAAGTCAAAGTATGGCCAATATGCTCTTTGCAAGCTTGTTGTTTGCATTGCAAATCCAACTTAGGAATTAATTCATTACATGTTTTAGGGAAAAGTGACAATTTGTAATGTTTAAGATGAATAATGAAACCTTACCAACAGCATGATTTTTTACCATTTCCTGTAGCCTCTTTTAGGAAGAAGCCAGAGAGTGCTGCAAGCAAATCTGATTTCAGTAGGTGACCTACTGAAAATTCAAAAGGCTTAAGGAGTTTAACGATTACTGCAAAGTTCCTATGAATATTTAACCAACCAACCTGTCTGATTGATAGATGCTACTGACACTTTTAGAAATTTATTTATTCAAAAAAACGCCATTTCATTATGTGAGAAGTTTATCTAAGAGGTGTGTCCTTCTTTCAAGCTGGAACATTCATCTGTAATTTTAAACTAAGTGGAAATGCTTTGCTGGTTGGAAGATACCATGTTGTTTATTGGATTTCTCAGCATGAAATTACAAGCAGGAGGTGTGTTATATTTTTGTAAATAGTTACAACAGATTTTAATATGGTTTTCTTTGACTAGACAATGACTTCACCGAATTTGTGGACAGTTATGGTTGCTTTAGGACATGATCTATGAAGCATTTGGAATTTGTTATGCAGCAGTAAGCTGTGTCTTGCAAACATCCCTCTGAACAGGTTCACTCTTCAGCAGCTCTGTGGCAAGCTGAATGAGTCTGAGTAATTTATTTTCCAGCCAGAAACATTTGATATATATCCTATATACAAGAAGTTCCTAGAAGAAAAAAGTAGGAGCTATATAAAAGCCAAAATGGAAAAAACAAGAAAAGTTCCATAGGGCTGATCTAGTTTCCATCTGTGACTCTGCTGAACCTGTGGTTTTTTAAATCACAGAAGCAGGCATATCTCTTAACATCTGTAAATCTTTTGATGTTTTATCTTCCCCAATGCTCTCAAGAGTGAACTGGGCCGAAGTGGAAAGATGATTGGGTAGGTGCAGATCTTATGAAATAATTGCACCAGGGACATAGGAAAGTGGGACAAAACAGTTTTCTTACTGAATAATACACTTCTTTTTTTTTTCCCCCTACATTTTTTTATCACGTTTGCAAAAGAAAAGTTAGACTTTCCACTTGGAATGTTGAAAGTCTTTACAAAGAAGAAAAGAAATACTTTCTCACTGTCTTGTGTCTAAAGTATGGTTTATTTGAAACACATTCTGTCACAAGGTCTGCTATTTTTAAAGATAAATGTTCTCATTGTGACTTGTGATAAAAGGTTTAGATCTAATTCAGACGTGACCTGAAACACACTCTGGTCAGCTGAAGGCCTAAATTTGATTCTGTGTTTCAACTTCAGCTGTAGAAGTTCTATCTCTACATTACCCCTGAAGAGGACAGATATCAGGACATTTATTAATAAATAACCCAAGAAGAAAAGGAAGAAATTATAAGCAAAAATCAAATCTTAATGAAATTATGACACTTCAGTTTGCAATCGCTGTATGGCATAGTAGTCAAGTGGACAAAACCTGAACACTTAAAATGTAAAAAAGTTACATTAATATCACCCATGTGTGCTTTTTCAAAATAATTTTATAACATAATTCCGCTTGTGACGAGCATTTGATACATTTATACTGATTTTTATATTATTTATTTGCTGTTCCATTTTGGAAGGCAAAAGATGTTTTAGCAACACATATCTGGTTTTACAGGGACTGTGCTAGATTCTTTATTGTTAAAATCAATCCAAAGAATAAAAGAATGCTAAAAGCAAATTTAGAACTTATTGAAACAATTTTGATATTAGAGATTTAAAGGGTATGTAACTTTTTAATAGTGCTTGAAAAAGTCAAAATGCATTAATGGATCTACTAGTACAGAGCTGTTTAGAGCATGTGCATGTCTGATGGAGAGAGTTTGCACAGAAAAGGAAAGGGAAAAAACCCAGACTTTTTGACATTGCATGAACTGCTACTCTTATAAATGTGTACTTGAGCAGTAAAACACTCTTTTATGTAGCTAGAAGGTACTTTCAATTCACATTGCAGTCAGCTGGAAGGAAACAATAATCAGTACCATAGTATTAAGATGCTCTGTCAAGAACCCAAAAGACAACATGGAACTTAAATTAAGTTTTACATGAAAAAATTACTTTCAGTAAACACAACATTCGGCATCAATTTAAGGGACTAATAGAAAAATCTCTCAATAACAGAACAAACAACATTTCTCATGGGGCATTTTTGATGCTTAAATGTAGTGCTAGACTTTTCATGACAGGCAGCCTGAAGGTCACAAATACTCAACTCTTGCTCTGTCAGCAGAATTTTATAGTCCATTTTTGTCTGTAGATTTATAAGGGGCTCATTCTTTGCAGATGCTGATTTTTTTTTCTGTAAGATGAACACATGAGAGTTTAGAAAGCTCGGGCATACACCAGCTGGGGAGGGAAAAACTCACCAGTTTTCCTCAACTCAGCAATGCAAAATAAATAAGGTGGTTATTCAGTTGCTTAATTTAAACAGACTTTGATTTAAGCCAGTGGAAAAAGTGGAACAAAACCAGGCAAGAATATTCAAAGAACTATTGGCATTTCTGACTGTCTGCTAGATTTTTGCTGCGAATTTTCTTTTTGTTAGACATTTGTTTAGCTAATGCAAAATAAGGCAATTTTTCTTCATTTGACAGCAAGTTTCCAAAAAGTTCTACAGCTTCAATCCACATGGTTACTTTTTATGTCCTTGCTCTCTCAGAATGAGTAGGAAAGCAATCCATCTTTTTTTTGTTTGTTTGAAATTCAGAGATAATTTTCTCTATTTCACAAGGATTATGGAAAAAAAAGAAAACATACTATCTTGCTGTATTTTCCTGTTCCTCATGCAAAACTGTTTTGTCAGCAGTCAGAGCTACCTCAAAGTTCTACAGAAATATAGAGGGTATTTAATTTTCCTGTCTTGGACTCCTTTCAGTTTTCCATCCATAAAGCAACGAGACAGGACAGCTGAGACAAATAAGTGGGAGCAAAATGTGTACCTAAAAGAGTTATAAAGGGGAGGTGATAGGAGTCAGTAGTTTACTAGCTGTACTGTTTTTTGTGTTTCCTGTAAAATTTTAGGAGACTGGCAAGACTTGACTTAGAAGCTGCAGGAGGAAAATATTGTTTTGCCCCTTACAAGTTGTTTCTCCTCTTACACATTCCTCAAGTACAAGACCTCCTTCGCTCCCATAGTCACTTTTAACTGTTCCTCATTTTCTGTAAGTAGAGGACTCCTCTAACTCTTCACAAATCAGTTACTCAGACCTGTGTGCCCCCAGTCACTCTCAGAGGTGGGAGCAGTTCTGGAAACCTGTCGGGCTAGATCAGCTCCTAGGATGCACTAACATCTGCTGGTACAGAGAACCATCTAGCATATCCTTTTTTAATGCATACTACAGTCAGAACTCTGACATTTTAAGGAAGAAGTAAGCTCTTGTTCAAGATCTATGTACAAAGATGGAAGTTTAAATTCTGCAACTTAAATCTCATGGCACTACTGTGCTGAGATCTGAAGCTGCCACAAGAAAACTTCTGAGAGTTTCTGCCAGATATGGAAAGAAGTTATTACAAGTAAAGAGAGCATTTAGATATATTGCTGGGACTGCATCAGGGCATGACATCTTAATCTGAATTATTGATGCAAATAAAAAAAGAAACAAGAAAGTTTCATAACTCTTTTATATACCCTTCAGCAGTGGTAATAACTCATTTCCTAAGGGTGTTTCATTCTTGTCCAACCTAATACATGACTGTATAACACTTATCAAAGTTTTAATGGCAGTTTTTTGCCTTGTGTCAGACTGTCCATATGAGAGATCATAAAGCTGTTGTGTGGGCTTTTGCATTAATTCATATGATTTTATAGATGCTAAGTCATCTTGGAGGTTTGACTATTAATATCAATGGATATAAGAAGAATGACATGATGCACACAATTCCTCTTGATTTCAGCCAAATTCAGCTACTAAATTATTTTAGTATATTTGGAATTAAATTCCTTTACATATCTTCATAGTCTTCATTTCATTTAAAAAGAGCTCAGGCATTTTCAAAAGGAAGAACTAAAAGCTAATTTAGAAGCTAATTCTCTAGAAAATTCCTCTTGCCATAAAATATGCGACTTTTTGCACAGACTGACCAAAAAGCAGCAGTGTTCTTATCTGAACAAAATCTCAGCTGACAATATTAGTGTTCTTTCTTTAAGTAACACATTCATTCTTATTATGTAGAAAAACTACTGATTTTTTTGTTGCTTCCTAAATTTAAAGAAGGCATAAAAATGCCATTCAGATGTGTGAACAAACTACTCCATTTGCCATTTTCCGACATTACTAGTCAGAGAGCTAGCTGATTCATTCACATGAATCATGCACCTGCAGTGTTTTTGCTGACCATCATTACAATGCTGAAAGTATTCCTTCCTTAAAGTGTGTCTTTTTTCTGCACAACTGATCAAGATGTACATGTGGGTGGGAAGCAGAGAGAGAGAAAGACTATGTCTCTTTTCTACTTGATTTACAAAGCATTTTACTTATTTTCTTTCATCTTGTGCAAAAAGGTGCTGAAACAACACTTACAAAATAAATACTAAGCAGCACAGAAAACAAATAATTGTAAATTCTTATGAGCATTACACTGTTAATTTTATTGTATAACCTTGATTATTTTTAGTTACAGGACTTCTATTTCCCATCAAATACACAATATACAGCTATTCCACCTCATAAATGATACCTTATCTCCCTGTATATAGCTATTAACTAACCAAATACAAAAGACAAAATATGCTGGGAAGTGAATCTCACCCATATTTATGCCTGAATAAAAACTTGAAAGCCACCTGTTTTGTACCCCACAGAGCACATTGTCTGAAGGGTGTCACCCTTTTCAGAGATCAGAAAGAAGTTGATAATGG
This sequence comes from Atrichornis clamosus, assembly GCA_013400975.1. Classification (NCBI taxonomy): domain Eukaryota; kingdom Metazoa; phylum Chordata; class Aves; order Passeriformes; family Menuridae; genus Atrichornis; species Atrichornis clamosus. The sequence goes on along the minus strand of WBMZ01002687.1, from coordinate 53,260 downwards.
TGAGTTGTTCTGTAGTGAATAGACTAAATCTCCATCTTTTCTTCCTCACTTGTGAGCAGGGACTTCATGTGCCCAGGCATCCCAAGCAACTCTTAAATGGAATTATTCCTTTGGTTGGCCCTCTTTCAATCTTCCTCCAGCTCAACTGTCCAGTGTCACTCTTGCTGTAACAGACACATAAATCTTCACAGATGGCTCCCATACCTGCAGTCTTTTCTATATAGTGGTAGAAATAATAATTTTATAAACTCCAAAGATACTGGGATTAACCATAATACTTTCCATTTAACATCTGACATTTTCAGAAGACATGTGCCTGTCATTCAGTCATCTGTTGTCACAGTTTGTATACTTGTAGTTTGTGCATTCATATGATGGAAATAAGATGAGCAGTGGTGGTTTCTTTAAAGTCATGGGTTGTAATGGTGGTGCTCTGTTTCAGAAACACGACAAAGTGTTAATCATTCCCAACAACTCAGGAGCAAACCCCAAAAGTCTGACATTGTGCATTAGTGCAATGTTAAAATAGTAATTTCCCAACAAGGATCAGGGTGTTTGAAATCAGGTATTCATAGTGTGGCTATGGATTATGCTAGTTCTTAAATTACTGGTAATATTTTACCACAGTGTATCAGGACACTGGGATTTCAGTACAATATTTTAAAATTCATCTGTCTCTCACTCTGAGGTGAATATACTATGATGGTGGTGGTGGGGGGTTTGTTGTTTTGGTTTGCTTGTGGGTTTTTTTCCTAGATAGCTGAATCAGAGGTTTTGGGAAAAATAACATTTGAAATAAACATAGATAACTTCTGTTTGACTTCAAACAAAATCTTTTACTTTTCTTTAGGATTATTATTTTTCTTTAATATTTCTCATTCAGGTTAATTTCTTCAGACTCTCATCCGCAATTCAAAGTCTTTGTCATGTACTAAGAAAGTGCTTTAATAACCCTGTCCCACAGAAATAGCATGATATTATTCAGCAGTTTCTAGGCAAAGATGACAGGAGCATTGAGAAGGTTTTTTTGGTGAAAAAGCAAGTTGTAATATGTCAAAACATTTAGACTTTGGTAATAAGCTAAAAAATAATTGTTACAAAGAGAAAATTTGATACCTGAAATAAGTCCAAGCTCACATGCCATGTCTTGTGTCTCCCAACAAGAAAGCAGTCACAGCATGGCAGCTTAACTCTTTGATTATTTGGTTTCTCAGTGTCTTTTACCTTTGCTATCTTTTACTAGAATATTGTATAAAAAATCCTGTTCAACATTTTGAAGGCATCACATATTAGATTATATGCCAGTAAAACGGCTGCCAAGCATTTGTTATGCAAACACTTGGTCAGGCTCCTTGTAATGCTGTCTTTCAAGCATGCTAGATTTCTCTCCCTGAAAATCAAACAAAGAGGGTTTTATGCATTCCTTGTCACAATTATCTCTTTAGTACAAACAGCACTGGACTGCAGGGGAAATGCAATAATAGCTTTAAGTATTGTCTTCCGTCATTTATCAAAAGGCCCTTGAACTTCAAAATACTTTCCTTTGCATTGGCACTTAAAAGCTTCATTTTCCTAACTAGAAAAAATTTAAAAAAAACTAAAACAAATCTGAAAATTTCTTTAAGTTCCAGCAAGCACCGCTAACAGACTTCAGTGTCAACTTTCTTCTTTCAAATTCATAATTTGAACTGTGTGATCTGTTTGAGGAGCTCTGCAATATGAAATTAATACCATATGTTGCAATGAAAATGAACCAAAGGGGAATGCTGAGAATAAACAGCACACTTCAATTTCTCAAAATGACACATGTTTGGAGAAAGCAAATGCAAATATTCAAAACCAGCACCATCTCTAAGCTCCCCTTTTCAGCCACGTTGCTGGCCTTGTTCTCTGCAAGAGTGGCTTCCTTCTTCCAACACATCATTTATTAGTTGCCTTCATTTACTATTCTTGACACTTCACTTCTCACATGTTGAGTGATTGGTTTATTCCACTGGCTTAAATGAGGGACTAGTTAGGTTAACAAATACCTAAACATGGCCATGTTTAACTCAGAGACTTTTTTCTCTCTTTGTGATTAATCTTTACACTCTCTTGGAAGCCTCAGTCCAAAGGTTTCCAAGGGATCAACCTGTGTCTCTTCTAGGGGATGCAGCATCTGAAGCAGGGTCCTCCTATTTTCCTTCTACTGGCTCACTGATGTGCCTCAGACTCTTGCATCCTTGTCTGGGAAATCTACATCTCTCACCAGCACTCAAGAAGCACAAGATATTTCTATCAAGCTGAAGTACTGTGTCAGGAGGGCAGGGAGGAACTTGCTACATACCAAAATCTTTAAAAAAAAGAGTCAAGGGACATTTTAACAGTTGTAACTCTCTGCTCCTTTGTGGGCTTGCAGATGAGCTTTTATCACATAACCTAGCAAGAATGACCCAAACCATGAATTTCTTTCCATGAAATAGTGAATTCCTATTAGTTGAAAGAGGAAAGGACATTGCTATGCAGCTCAATTTGCTATTGTTTTGTTGCCTCACTGGTGAAATTCATTTCCATGCTTGCATTCCCCTCACTGAACTTTAAACATGCAAAAATTAACATTTCATTTGGTGCTTCTCTGTGCCAAGAACAGGAGCACTGTTTAAATAGATAAATAATGGATTCCTCAGCAATGAGCACTAATGACTGCAAACACCTAAAGAAATTAGGTTTAATTCATTATTTGTACAAGTCGTTGCCATGTTTAAGCTATGTAAAAGATACAACTTAAATACTTTTTTATGTACTAGTAGTACTGGTGACTGTGTCGTGTCTCTGGGTGTACTGGGAGGGCTGGCAGCAGAGAATCCTGCACCGGATACCTCGGCTAAGGCACATGTTTGTCTGGGTTTTCTTGGGTTAGGGAATACAGGATGGACTCAAAGTGCTGTGCATCACTAAATGAGGTATTTAAGTACAGACTCTTTCCTCCCCTTGGCGGACACCAGACTGTGAAAAATTCTGTCAGACCACACATGTGGGCTGCCCTTTTGAAATGCTTGTCCCGGCACTGACCCAGGCAGCCACACTGACGCCTTGAGCACAGCAGAGAAGAGCACAAAAGGAAGAAATTGTGATATTATGAGTTAAGTTCAGGAAGGCAAACAGCTACTGTGACTTAAAACAATCCTCTTGCCCTGGTAGCTCACCTTCCTGCCCAACACCAGTTAGAGATGTTTTGGAAAGTAAGACAGAAGCAGATGTGTTTGTGTGCCTTGCTCATTGCAGTTCAACCTGTTGTACTGTTCTGATCCCAGCCTTGCTTGTGGTTAGAGATCACATGTCAACGGCTTACGTATTTTCATTTTTTCTGCTGCTGTTATGGCAGAGTGCTTGGCAGGAAGGTGGCGTGGACAGATGGGACAGCAACCTCCTGAATTGCCCTGTCTAAATTCACAGCACCCCATGAGTGTGATTACTAATGGAATACATGGCTTGAGATCACTCAGAAGTCCAAAATATTCTGCACAGGATGTCCAGCTGATTATTTTTCCATCTTTCCTTCTACTGGCAATCATTAATATGTGTTGCAAGAATATATAAATGGTTTGCTTTTATACTTTGTTTAATTTAAACTACTCTGCAAAAAGGAAATTTAGGTGGCCTATTTCTCATAGACACGTGTCCTAATTTTTTTGCCATATTATTTGGTGATTGTCAAATTCAAGAACTTCCTTGAGTACACAATTTTATGGGGCCAACACAGAGCTCTGTTTTTGCAATTATGAGTTTAAGGTAATAGATAAAAATACAAGATCATATGTCAGAGATAGAATTAGGGTGGGATTCTGGGGTCTTTTTTTGTTTTTGTTTGTGGTTTGTGTTTTGGTCTTGGTTTTTGGTTTTTTTTGGGTTTTTTTCTTTTGTGGTTGGACATTGCCAAGAACTAAATTATAGAAGTAGAGGAGATGAAAAACCAGAAGTTGTCAATGCAAATGACAGGAAGACAGAGGAGGATTTCTAAAGGCCGTGCCAAAGAAACAGTTGGAGAGAGAAGAAGGGAATGAAAATCAGAAGATGGTGTCATGGGCACAAACAGAGAGTATTATTTTAAGAAAGAGTGTTTCTGATAGTACTAAGACAGCTGACAGGTCCAGATGGATGAAGCTGAACAGGTTCTCTGGTTTGGTGAAGAGGAATCCATGCAGATATGAAAAAAAAAAAGGCTTTTGATGAGTATGAACTGTATTGGAAAGTGCCTAAAATGAAACCGGAAAATAAATTCTCCAGGGGAAGCATCTGGAGCAAATTTACAGGTGTGAGAAAGAAGGTGGGATAATAACTATAGATAAACTGGAGCTGTGCTAATATGGGTTACTAAAACCAGTGAAACATAACCTGTGATGGGGTAAAGACCAGAAAGGATTCAGTGCAGGGTTGCAGAAATGGATTAACCTGTGGTAAGACAAGCTGTTCTCATTATAAAATCTATGACCATTGTGAAATAGTCCTTGGAGCAAGACCTTCAAAGCAAAAAACTTGCACATCAATGAAAGGGGGAATACGTATCAGATTTCTAAATATGTGGCTTCATTTGGCTTCCTTGTTTCTCATATTGCAGCCTGTTTGTCTGAGAGATTATCACAGTGTAGTTCTCTCCTGTTTTATGTCTTGATCCTGGTATGTCTCTTAATGCATCCATACATAGAATGGTTAGTGAGAAAAAGAGAAAATTAATGAGGGTGCAAGGGAGCTCAGGAGAGCAGCAGGGGCTCTGGGGTGAACTGGAAGGTGAAAAAAGAACAGCTAGGGCATTTCTATATCTATGAAAAGAGGAAAGAAAAATAAAAGAATTGTGGAGTCATGTAAAGGAAGCCAAGCTGAGGAGACACAAAAATCCCCAGATAATGCTGGGGATATACTAGACAAAAGGAGCTGTGAGGTCAGGGAAGGTGGGTCAGTCCAAGGCATCAGAGGTGCAGGAGCTGCTGTGTGCTGCCCTACCACGCTGGGACAGCTGTGCAACCCAGGGGTCAGCGGACTGAGAGTGATGGATTCTGTGCTGGACGCAAACTAATGCAGGATTTCAACCTCTGATACTTTAAGGTGTTAAGATTTTATGTAGATACTTATATGTAAAATTATTATTATTATTATTGTGAAATTTTAGACACAGCATTGAGAGGTTATACATATCAATGAATCTCAATTCCAACTTAAGAAAATTAAGGGTAAAACACCGTCGTGCTGAAAATGAAGTAAAATCTGGCAATAACCCTTCCTTGACCTTCTCCCCACATGTCACAGGTGGTGGTCAAACTACAAAACCATGTGCAGAGTGTAGACTCAGGCCTCTCCTTCTGTGTCTGCAGGGTCAAGACGGAACCAGCATGGGCATATATTTAGGAGAAATACTTTTCGCTGTGTTTAATTGGAACAGTCAGTGAGGCTGCATCTCAAATCCCGTGTCCAGTTTTGGGCCTTTCACTACAAGAAAGACATTGAGGTGCTGGAGCGTGTCTAGAGAAGGTCAGTGGAGCTGTTAGAGGGACTGGAGCACAAGTCTTATGAGCAGCAACTGAGGAAGCTGGGGTTGTTTAGCCTGAAGAAAAGGAGGCTAAGGAGTGACCTTATGGCTCTCTGCAACTACCTGAAAGGAGGTTGTAGTCAGGTGGGTGTCAGTCTCTTTTCCCAGGTAGCAAGTTACAGAATGAGAGAAAATGGCCTCAAGTTGCATCAGGGGAGGTTTAGATTGGATATTAGGAATTTTTTTCACCAAAAGGGTTGTAAAGCATAGGAACAGACTGTCCAGGGAAGTGATGGCATCACCATCCTTGGAAGTATTAAAAAAACATGTGGGTATGGCACTTGAGGACGTGGTTTAATGGTGAACATGGTAGTGGTGTTATGTTAATGGTTGGACTAGATGATTTAAAAAGCCCTTTCAAACCTTAAAGATTCTGTGATTTCAAAGTGCAGGAGTCCATAGTCCACAAATATCAGCTGAAAGTCATGATATCCTAGAATCATAGAATTGTAAAATAGTTGGTTTTGGAAGGGACCTTAAAGATAATCTAGTTCCAAACCCTCTGCCATGGAAAGGGATGCCACTCACTAGATCAGGTTGCTCAGAGTCCCATCCAGTCTGGTCTTGAACACTGTCAGGCAGGGGTAGAGCATCTACAACTCCTCTGGGTGACCTGTTCCAGTGTCTCACCACCCTCTGAGTAAATAATTTCTTCCTAACATTTAATCTAAAGCTGCTTTTTTCCAGTTTAAAACCATTGTCCCTTTTCCTCTCACTATCTGCCCATATAAAAATCCCTTGCTCTCCTTTTTGTAAGACTCCTTAGGGTACTGAAAGGCCACAACGAGGTCTCCCCAAAGCCTCTTTCCCCGTGCTGAACAGGAATTCAAAAGCAGTACCATCTGAACACATATGTAATAAGTCAAGGTCCAGGAAAGTCAGCACATATAGGTTTAGGCAGTTTTAAGTACTACATGATTCAAGTATGGTTACTGTGATGTAATTAATGAATCTTTCACAGGCCCATCCTTCCTGTGGTCCTGGATGTTCCCAATTGCATGGGTAATATAATGTTTATTTGCTTAATGCATTGCATCAGAAAGAGAACAGCTTCTGAAGCAAAGCATTCCCTATTCTTTAGTGTTTTCCTGCTAGTCTGCTACATTCAGTAATTTCTCCCATTTTTAAATTTATTTATTGTCATCTCTAAGATTAATTTCATCCAGACCCTGATTTATTCCAGGGTGCTCAATCATTTGGTTTTTGAACAGGTTATATGGCCCAGGAAACATGAATGTGTGAGAAAAGAGGGTTTTTCAGAGCTCTTCAATATGTCTAAAATATTTGATTGATATTTACTAGAAATCAAAATTCTGTGTCCAGAACCTTTTGCATTTAGAAGTCTTCTGTAAAATTTGTCAAATGCCTTGACTTGGTGAAAGTGACAGCAGTTCAATAAAGCCAGACTAACAAATATAGAAACATGCAAAAACAGACTTAAAAACTTCAAATTGCCTTCTTGCATCTGCTTATTCATGTGCTCAACTTTCTTGTTAGAACAAGCCCAATGTGAATGTAAAAAAAGTCAGTGTTGATTGATTCAGGAACAAGCTAACACACACCATGTTTAACAGGTATCAAACAGAGGGTCCAGGAGTTTTGGCTCATATTTCTGTGCTTGATTCCATTTAGATAAAATTTTGGTTTAAATTAATTACTTGATTTATACTTTGCTTTACAGACCCAGGATGTCAGGTCCTCAACACAGCAAGAATACCCTTTAATAATGTTTTCATATCTATAAATAGCAAACACAAACCCAACTTTCAGAATTCTGCTTCACTTCAGAAAACAGGTGGGAAAACATTAAACTTGTATTTTGTGGATTTTGGGCTCACTTATGGCTAATACCACCCTGATTGCTTCACATTTCAGAAAAGCATAAGGTCTGGACCCATTTATCTTAGCCTTTACTGCATGTCCAGATGGTAAATCTTGCATTTATAGAGATCAGAGCATGACAGGCCATTTTGATAGCTAATATCAATGAAATAAAAAAGTATGCAACTCTCCCTCCTTTCTCCTTTAGGTGTTCCATCTCCTACACATATGAAAACAGAAAAGTGATACAGGAGCTGGTCATTTCCAGACCAAATGCTCTATTTGACTATTTTTGTGACTGGACTTTCAGTGAGTTGATAAGGTTGACAAATACTAAATTTTGAGAGTAAAATTAATATTTTGTCATGATTTACAAATAGTAAATGCCCTTTGGATATTAAAATCAGAATATTTCAGTGAGGATTTGGATTGCTAAGTTTAGTTAGAGTTTACATTTCTGGTTAAATTAGCCCAAAAATTTATCCTGAATTTTCATTAACTCTAGAAATTAATGATTTTGCACTTGTCCTCTTTTAGGTGGAAGTGCAAAGCAAAGATTTGGACATTGTGTGATACTGTAATTAATCATTGTAACGAATCTTCGTTGTGAGAGAAAAAGAACTCATTTGATATTAAGTATGCATCCTTAATCCTAATTACTCTCAACTCTTGACTGCTTGTTTTTTGCATGTTTGCAATATTCCTCTGTTAGATAATGTAATGCTCACACACAGAAGAAATACTTGTATTCAGATGTTTTCTTTGCAGAATATAATCTTTTAATGCAGTCTATACGAGGAAACACTGGAGATACAATCACAAGACAGTAAAACAAGACAGCAGTTTTGTCTTTGTGAATGACATCCACAATGAGCTTGTTTTTGAAAACACAATGAATAGTCCCATACTTTTGACACATAAACATTCAGCAAGAAGCATTACACAAGTTATTTTTCCAGCATTTATATATGCAAAATATCATAACTCAAGCGCAAGTTCCTGACAGTGAATCGAGTATGAAAAATACATTAAAGTAATGCCATATATAAATAAAGCAGATTGTCAGAGGTTCTTAACGATGCATTGAGAATAACAGGAACATTTGTTCCTGTATTGCTCACTGTATCCCATGTCATTTAAATGTGACTGAAATTTCTTACCAGGTGATATATGTCTCTTCATGTTGTATACTTCAAAGTGAACATTGGACTAGATGTTTTGCAAAAGTTGGGACAGCTTTTCTTTAGTTAAAATCTGTAATTTCTGAAAAGCTGATAAGCAATTAGACTGAGAAACCTTATAATTATAGACTGGGTTATTAAGGATAGGCTCAAACTATTCTTGAAAGAAAATTTGAGTGACTGATTGGATAGTCAAGGTCAGGGTCCATTTGGCGTTCCAAAATTTTAGCTATAATTAGTGTGTCAGCCACCCTGGACTGCTGTCTCTAGTAAGGATGCACATCTTAGCCTATCATCTGTAGCAGCTGCACAATACATTAGTTTGAGCAGTTTAAAATTTGCCCATATGTGTATTGGATTGTCATTAAAATATTGATGTGAAGAAAATTCCTTTGTCAACCCAGTCTTATACCAAGCCAAGAAGTGTAGCTTCAAGTGAATCCCACACATATACATGTATCAAATATCAGAATCAGTATCAAGCCTTATAAAACTGTATTAAGTATACACCAGTAAAACAGGGTCTTTGAACTTAGGAAGTTATAGGTGGCATATAAGTTATAGATATAAAATTTGAGGAATTTGAGTATAACTTTGTATTTCTAACTTTACTAATTATGGTCAGCGCAGTAACTGTTTGGCATTAGAGACCTTACGGAACTGGTTGCTCCAATTATGTCAATTCTAAACTAATGACTGTGCTGATTTTAGCTATTTATTCATGCTTTTACTTGGCAAATGGGCTCATTCCCTTTCTGTCCTCCTTCCTGGAAGGAAAGAAAATTTTTTACTCTTTTCTGAATAGTATCAGCCACAGCAGAAGCTGAGTAGGAGGACAGAATGTCTAGATAATTTTGATTTTACTTTTTTATCCTTTTCTTGATTTGTAGCCTCATTTTGCAACCTTTAATCACACAAGAAATACTGATTACAAGAAAATATTAATATTAAGACAACTTCAGATGGTATCTGTAAGAGTATGTTATACTGCATTCTTCCTTTAATCTTTCAAATATAATTAAATCTAGAAATATCACTCATTTGACAGCAATCCTTTCCTGGAGTTTCTTTCCCTTTTTACTCCACCAAGATGTGTTTTGCTAAGACTGCTACCTTGTTTGTCTGTCTTATATTGAGTAATAGCACTAATAGCTATTACATATATTGTGCCAACAACCAGTTTGGAAAATGAAATATTAATTTGAAATGCACATAACTTAGCAGTTATGTATAACTCTGGTAGCTCAAAAGCAGCAGCAGCAAGCACAGATGCAGTGATTGAATTAATTAAAATTGTAGCCTTTGGGTTTTGTATGTGCTCTTGGAATTATGGGAATATCTTTACTGTTTCATCCTAAATATCATAGGTAAATGTGAAATCTTATTGCCTTTTCTGTTAAAAGAGGTACATTTTTATGAACTTTATTACATATTTTGCTGTTCTTTTTCAACTATTCCTGTTTACCATGGACTGATGTCAGGGTAACAGTCAGCTGACAACCCATACACTTTTATCTGTATAAAAAACCTAGACCAAAATTTGGTATTTCCCAATTACAACAGATGGCATCTAGTCAGCACATTGATCATTAATTTTTAAGGAGGGAATCCTTAAATTTTAGGTAATATCAGTGTCACCACTGATCTGATTTTAAAAGTTACCACACTAAGTACTAACCAGTGTTCTCTCCCTCTTCCCAGGTTTACAAAAAAACCTGCATAGATTCCCTCTCTCTGTGGGTTGTCCAGCCTGGATTTTTCACATATGGCAACAGTATGAAGAAGGCACTTCCTGCTTCAAGACAGAAAGAGCCCACTGCTATCATGGGGATAATTAAACACCAGCTGTGAGCATCTGCTTTCCTGGGTGTGATGCTTGGGACCTCTCTGTTGTGAGGTGGAAGGACTATTTCACAGAAAGGTGACACTAGCAGCTTTTGAGAACTGTGATTCCTCTTCCTGACAAAGACTCCTTGGAATGTCTGAGCATGACCCTAAAATATAGCAATGCCATTTGTACTTTCTATTTGGCTGAGTATCCAGGTCAAACTCTATGCTTTTTATGAGAAAAAAAAAAAGAAGTGTATATATATATATATAT